>CM037853.1:179591084-179608199 GCA_021234595.1 Delia radicum
TATACCAATCCCTGTGATCTTCTTATATATATGCTCGGATCGCAGATAGAACGCTTTGATTCACTCTCTCCGATGCGTTTGACTGTGGCGCAATGAACGGCTGTTCTCAGGCGATTCATTTTATAATCGGTGATCACTTTAGAAAATTCCTTCGAATAAATTGTTTCCAGTTATCCGAGTGTATTATTTTCCCGTTATCCGAGTGTATTATTTCGGGAACGCCAAAATCATGGAAGACCTATTCCGTTAAAAAATGTAACCACTTACGCGTTTCCTTTTTTGGATCTAAGATATTTACCCAAGAAATCAATGTACAATTTCTCCTTCATGGCTTTTACGATGAAATGTACGCGTTTTCCTTTTTTGAATATTTACCTAAGAAATCAATGTACAATTTCTTAAACGGTCTATCTGTCTTTACCTCCTTAAAAGAAAATCATATATTTATTGTTAAAACAACGTTTTGAAATTGAAATGTAGTATTATAGGCTGACGTCTTTATGTCAGAGCCTTTTAAAACCTTTATTTTTAAAAATTTTTTATTAATAAAGTTTTCTAATCTAATCTAATCCTTCCCTATTAAGGCATTATATTTTTATTAGTGGATTTCGTATCTTTGGATACTATACAATTGTTAACAACATTTTTAACCTGGATAATCGCATTCGGCCAGTACTATTGCGTTCGAATTATGTGCACAGTTTTATTTATTCCGCCGTGAGTAACATTTTCAGGGTCATGAGCCTCTTTTATTAATGTATTTGTTAAAGCACTGTGTACCCATAATTTCCAATGAAATTCATCTATATTTCACATTTCTGACGCTAATTTGTTTCGCTTGTAAACCAAACCGTTCATAACCTTAATATCGGGTAATTTTTCTTTATTTTTATTTACGGTTTTCTATGAGCGGTAGGTATTCCTCTGTGAATGCTCTATATTTCGATGCTCTATATTGAAATCAAATGTCTGAAGTTGTAAAGCCAATCTTGCAAAGGCGACTATTTAAAATCTCTTAACGACATCAGACATTTAAGGCCTGCGTGGTCAGTAATCACTGTGAAAGGCATTAGCTCGATATATGGCCTAAATCGTTTTTAATCGCTAATACAGCTGCTAGACACTCCTTATCAGTGACACTGTAGTTTTCGCTGTGCCCGTTAAGTTTTTGGAAAAAAAAAATGCAATTGGTTTTTTCATTTTGTTGTGAATACTTTTGAAAAAGTACCGCGCCAACTCCATAATCTGAATGCGTCGCATTGTACGGAAAATCTTTTCTTAAAATCGGGATGGGCAAGTACCGGGCCTAGGTTAACGCCTGTTTAAGTTTGTTAAAATTTTTTATTGCCTCTTCCGTAACCTTGAATTTTACGCCTTTTTTAATAAGATCGATCAATGGAGCTGTCATAGTCGAAAAATTTCGGATGAAGCGCCGATAACATCCAGCTGTTCCAAGAAAACTTCGGACTTCTTTTACCGATTTGGGTAATGGTATCTCCTTTATCGCTTAAACTTTTTCTGGATCAGTTTTCATGCTACCTAATCCAATAATAAATCCTAAATAGCGTAATTCCTTAAAACAAAAACTAGACTTTTTAAGACCTTTCGTTACATTTGCCTTATTTAAACAATCAGCTACTGTTGGCTGTCGAAATCGGCTGAAATTACGAGTAAATCATCCAAATACACAAAAACGTTTGTTTCTTCTGGAACCACTGATGGATAACAGCCTACACAGCCTTTGTGAAGCATTGCTATACCCAGGAGCGGATCTACGAAAAGGTTTTGGGGTGGGAACTTAGAGTATTTTTAATTAGTTTTTTAATCTTTTTAACATTTTTGTATTGAAAATATTATTTTGGAGGGGGGTGGGGGGCGGAGCACTTCCCATTTCCCCTGCCCCTGGAACCACGCCTGCATAGACCGAATGGCATTACAACGTACTGGTATGAAGGTCTGCCGGGAATCGTAAAGGCTGTGTAGGCATGTGGTTTTTATTCTATTCTGATTTGCCAGAATGCAAATTTAAGGCCTGCACTGCTTATATAGTGTGATTTATCTAAACGGCTTATAATCCCTTCTATATTTTGTATCGGATACGCATTCTTTATAGTCCTTTCATTAAGTTTTCGCGTGCCTAAACAAAGCCGGCTTTTTCCAGGTTTTCGCACTAATGTACACCTGCTGCCCAATGGACTGCTTTCCTCAGTTACGCCTAAGTTTTAGCATTTCGTCCACTTCAGCATAGATTAGCTCTTGAACAGCTGGTGATACTGGGTAATGCCTGTCCCTTTATTGGGATGGCTCCTTCGACCAATTCAATTTATATGCGTTTTCAGTTCTGTTTTTCCTAAGCCATGATTTTTACATGTTCTGAATAAATTTTTCACTCTTTCTAACGCATTTTGTTGCTCTATTGTGATTTATGTTGCTCGATTTCATTGATTTTTAGAGAAAAATCTTCGATAAGTTTTTCGGTATCGATTTCTTCTACAGGAAAAAACTTTTGGGGCCAGTTAGAATTTTTTTGCAAAAATCAACACCTTTATAGGCATTAAAAAAAAAAAAAAAAAAAACAGTATGATTTTCCCCCCAGCAGTTTTAACTCCTGAAAATACTGGTAGTATTTCAGCATCTAATTGCTCAAGAAGATTTTCACAATCTTTCCATAATAAGCTCACTGATGCTCCATTATCTAGCAAACCTTTAACAGAAATATCTTCTAACTTTTTAAACTTATTTCTAGCTAGTAGAATTTTATCTAGCATACTCTTATTTGTTTCTGTATTAAAAATTCTATTTTTGATCTGAATATAACTTTCTATTCGTTTTTTATATGAACTTTTCATCCTATCAATATTTTCCCTAAGTTCTTTAGTCGGTTGTAATTTATGTTTTCTTTCAATTGCGCTTTTCAGTAAATTAAATGTTTATGCATTGTTATTTCTTGTTCCAGGATTACTGTTTTCATCAACTAGTTTAAAATCATCCGTTTGTATACCTACATTGTTTGTGATTCCGCTGTTGTTTGCGTGGAGCGTGACTCCGTCGGTTTCGCCACACTCCTTGAGTGGGTTTCCCGAACATTTGGGACAAGTGGGTGTCATTTCACCAAGTTTTCTGCGCTTACAGCAAAAAAATTTGTCTTGCATTAAAGTACAGTACATGAAAAGATGACCAGGGGATCAAGAGTTCCAGTAGATTCTACTATTGGATTATTCTGAGATATGTTTGATTTTATATTCTTTGTTGGGTATTTATTTCTTCTTCAGGCAGATTTTCAAAAAACTTCTTCTATTTGTCTTCTGGGATTGGTATTACGTGATCATGCAGTTGCAGATGCATATTCTTTTCTTAGATAGATTTTTTCGACCTCCTTGCATTCATCTCGAAGCTGTTCAACCGTAAAAGAGTCATCGGATACAAAATTTGAGAAATATCCTTGCGCAAATTTCTTTTGATGATTCGGATGACTTCGTATTCCGGCTAAAGCATCTGCAAACGGTATTGTAGCTTTTTAATAACCTGGAAATACGAATCAATTGATTCTCCAGGTTTCTGACGACGTTCTTCAAGATCTTTCAGTTAACAGTTTATGTAATTCACCCTGTAAATCTTCACATGAACATGGATGCTGTTTTTGCAAATACTCGATCCGAAATATAAAATCTTCAATGTTTGTTGGGTTACCATCAAAACTAATGTTGCATTTGTCCACCGTAATTGGAACTCTATATGGATACCGACATTCATACTACAAACTTTCGTTTCGGGGAATTTCTATTTCTTGGCTCACTCTATTTTGTGGTGAAATATTTCTAAAAGCGTTGAAACTAAGATTCGAATTACTGTTCTGAAAATCTAGTCTACGCTGAGGGTTCTGTGGAAAATTATACTTTCCTTTTTTTTTCCTTGGAGCATTTGTAATGTCCCTTGGCTCCTTTGCTCAAACAATTTTTCAGAAATATTTAATTTATTAATTTCCCTAAGCATTTTAGCAAAACCATCACCAAGACTGTCATCAATTCTATTTTCTATTTATCTTTCCAGATCATCCATATATTCCCTATTCGATTCTACAATTATATTCTTAATAATACCAACATATTCCTGAATAGAAGGTGGGGAAAATCAAAGTTTTGAGACATTGGTGGAGGAACTGTTCCAGTGGGCACACCCGTGACATTACTGGCACAGTTCCTGATGAAGCCTGAGTATTGTGAGTATTATTTGTCGTTATAATAGTTCCTGACAGGATTATTATTCTTATTCGGCGTTCTATTGATGACCATTTTGAAATGATTTAACATTTTACGCACAAGTATTAAAATCACTAAAAATCAATCTAAAAGATTTTACCTGAATGCTACGAAACGAATTTAAAGAAAACGGATATGAAATCGCAAAACTATAAAAAAAACTTATCAGAAAAGTAATTTTCCTAAGTACTTTAAAACCAAAAATGAAAACGTAAGTTTTAATTTAAATACTAAAAAAAAAAAATATATCACAAAAAAAAGTAGAAACTATCTAACAAGAACTATTAATAAAAATGTTAACTAAAAAAATCTAATAATTTAAAATTATTTCGATTGGTTTTCAAAAAAAACTGTAGATATTTAAAGCACAAATTTTCACTCAAAATAAATATATTTCCAAAAATAAATCAATTTAAAATATAGTAAAATTTTGATAAAATTAAAATCTAAAAACATACACAAATTGCATAAAAACACAAAATGCGAACTACTATTTAATTCAATTAGGACACTATCAATTAACCTATGCTAAAAAAAACAAAAATTAAAAAAAAAAAAAAGAAATCATAAAAGTTTTGAAATCATTCTGAATTCAATCTTACCAAAGCAATTAATACATTCTCAGATTAAGACTTTCAGTAAGATTGTATCTATCTAACATTGTACAGTTCGCAATTAGAAGCATATAGCTATCTAAGACTCCCAATACCGGATATCATTTAGACGCCCTGCTAAATAAATTGGGCTATTTCAATTTGGATCTTTCTGCTTTACATTGGACGCCATTTATTCTTCTGTATCCCCGTACATTATCCTAGTCCATGTTGCCACCTAGCTAGCTCTGCACCGGCATGGATTTTTAACCCGCAACATAGAAAAACACATTCTACATCATTAAAAGAAAATATCCCATCGGGATATTTTATATAACAGTTATAAAAGTGATTTTTTAGCAAACTTTAATTTTGGCAACACTGTTTTTTTTGGCAGCTCAGCTGTTTTCTGATGTTACTGAAAATAAAAATTATTTAAGTTACTATTAAACATGTTCAGTTTGGTCTACAATTTAACCATGAATCGACTTACAAACAAACAACGCTTGCAGATTATTATATTTTATTATCAAAATTCATGCTCGGTTAAGAAAGTGCATCGTGCAATTCTTCCAATTTATGGTCAGCTTGGGCCACCTTATGAGGAGGCTATTCGGAATCTTGTGACTAAATTTCGCACCAAATTTACATTATTGGACATTAAACCACAAACACACCTACGTAAAGTGCGTACAGAGGAAAATATCGCAGATGTATCCGCCAGTGTTGTTGATGACCGTGAATTGTCGATTCAGCTCTCTTCGCACCAATTGGGACTCTGTTACTAAACTACGTGGAAAATGTTGCAGAAGGATTTGGGTGTAAAACCTTTTAAAATACAGCTGGTGCAAGAATGAAGCCACACGACCTACCACAGCGGATAACTTTTGGTGAATGGGCTGGCGCTGGTAAAGTTGGATGAAGATACACTTTTTTATCGGAAGCTCATTTCTGGTTGAATTGATACTTGAACAAGCCAAATTGCCGTATTTGGTGTGAAGAGCAGTCAGAAGCATTGCAAGAGCTGCCAATGCATCCCGAAAAATACACTGTGAATGTGGAGTGAATTATGGGCCGGTGGCATCATTGGACCGTACTTTTTCAAAGACGAAGAAGTCAGGAACGTTACTATGAATGGCGAGCGCTACGGTGCGATGACTATCATTTTTTTTTGCCCAAAATGGAAGAGCTGGACTTGGGTGACATGTGGTTTCAACAAGACGGTGCCACATGCCACACAGCACGCGAATCAATGGCCCAATCGAGAGGCGAGTTCGGTGAACAGTTTATTTGACGTTTGGGCCAGTCAGTTGGCCGCCTATATCGTGCGCCTTTAGACTATTTTTTGTGGGGCTCTGTTAAGGCTAAGGGACAAGCCCGCAACGGTTGACGCACTGGAAGCCAATATTGAAGAATCTATTCGTGAGTTTAGTGATTAATAATGTAGTGCGGTCGAATTGCAAACAAATATACGTTCAGGTCGACAGGACACACATTATAGGTAATTTTTATGGTTCCTTTTTCTTATTACAAAAAGAGGGTTGTATACGAATGTCATTTATTATTATTTTTTTATTTTTTAGATTTAGCTACGGCAAAGAAGACAACCATTGATGTAAGTAGTTGAAATATAATTTTGTTTATGTTATGTAAATTTATTTCTGTATATTTTCAGATATTATATCAGGCGTGGTTCCAGGGGAGGGAAAATAGGAAATTTCCGCCCCCAAAATAAAAATGTTAAATACAAAATAGTCAAACTTCTCTAACTTCTCTACTCTCTCTCAAAAATCTTTTCCTGGATCCGCGTCTGTATTACATTAATTCATGTCGTCAGTGTGGGAGTATGAACATTTTTATATTTTGTAACGTATTATTAATTATTTTTAAAGGAATCACAAAAAATGTTTAGGATTTTCAGCAAATATATTGGGTATACAAGTTCATAATGTCGATTTGGACAACATATGGCATAATCATCACATATGGTTTGTGTCAATAATAACAAATGTGGCATTTTGGAGGGCAAACGTCTGTTATTATAATTCAGTATTCGATAGACGACAAAGTGTAAACACACATTTTTTTCAATCGCTATAATAATGTCGAATTTTGTGTCTAAAGAAGATGTTTTGCGAGGAAGTCTGATAACCTTCTTTCATTTGAAGAAAATGGCTGCTGAAAGTTATCGATTGCTGGTAGAAGCTTACGGTCAACATGCACCAACTCAAAAAGCTTGTGAACGATGGTTTGCGCGATTCAAAAGTGGTGATTTCGGCACAGAAGACAAGGAGAGGCCTGGTCAGCCGAAAATGTTTGAAGATGAGGAATTGGAAGCATTACTCCACGAAGATTGTTGTCAAACGCAAGAAAATTGGGTTCCATATAAATTGAAGCCGAGAGCCGTTGAAAGGCGATTTTGAAATGTCTTAAATGCTGCTTGAACGCTACAAAACGATTTAATTTTTGCATCGTATTGTTACTGGTGATGAAAAATGGATACGTTACGATAACCCCAAGAGCAGAAAGTCACATGTAAAGCCCGGCCAAGCAGTCAAATCAACGCCGAAGCCGAATATCCATGGCGCGAAGGTAATGCTCTGTATTTGGTGGGATCAGAAGGGTGTTTTGTATTATGAGCTATTGAAATCGGGTCAGACGATCACATTGAACCTGTACCGAACCAAATTGATTCGTTTGAAGAGAGCAATCAACGAAAAACGACCAGAATATTAGACCAGACACGAGGCCATAATCTTCCATTATGACAACGCTCGGGCACATGTTGCAAGACCGGTCAAAAATTATTTGGGAAACAGTGGATGGGAAGTTTTGGCACACCCGCCTTATAGCCTAGATCTTGCCCTTCTGACTACCATTTGTTTCGATCGATGCAGAATGCCCTTACTGGAATACGCTTCACTGCAGAACAGGGTATCAGAAATTGGCGCAGAATCCATGGACAACACTTAGAATAATGTATCAATTCATTTTGTTATTATAATAAATGCATTTTTCAAGAAAAAAAATCTACATTAGTAACTTGTATACCCAATATTTGAAAATATTTAGAAGACACATTCTATATTGCTTACCAATGTTTGTAAATTTACACACATTATGTGTAATATATTTTTTATTCTAATATTAAACACAAAATATGTAGTTTTAAATAAAAACATCATTTTAATGCATTTTGCAAGTATTTTCGCGTATTTCAGTATGACTAAATTTAAAATTAAACAGAATAATTTTACATAAAATTTTAAATATGTTATAGTAATAAATTTACAAGCATTTTTTTAGAGTGTAGATACTAAGCCTCAAGAAGTTTTTATTTACAATATTTTTTGTCTCTCACGCAAAAAAGTAAAAAGTGTAGTTATGGCCTTTTGGATTTTACGTGACGATAAGTTTATTTTCTATAAACGAACACCCAAAGTTTACTAGAATTTTTCATATTCAAATCTTATCAAATTTAATGAAAAATAACATACAAAATAATCGTAAAATGTGTCAAACGTTTTACGATGTGAATATAATACTATTTAGCACTATTCACATACTCCTTGTTTGGGTCGTATACTCATTTAAATACACAACTTTATAAAAAATATATCCCAGTCAACAATTTTTTTATGATTTAGATAAACATATCCGACATATAAATGTTAACAAATAAAAAAAAAACTGAGTAAGTAAAACCGCTAATATGTCGTTACTGCTTCAAGACTTTTGAAATTGACTCCCGTTAGCAAAATAACTGAAATATTGTTACTCTTAAAAATTTTATTGAGCGATCTACGCTAAAGGTTGGAATTTAGAAACAACGATATAAAATTTAACAAAAAATATAATCGTCCAAAAGCAATTTAACCCTCTAATGCTGCACTTCTTAGCCCATTTTTCACTGCTGTTGCTTTTACGAATTCGGTTGTGACAACTGAATTCGGTTGAGGCAATCGAATTTACGAGGTTGCAGCAATCGAATCAAAATGTTAAAAAGTTGTTTTAAAATATCCACTTTTTGCTCTGTAGTAAAAGGGACCCAGTGTTTGGTCACCGCGCCAGTGGAAGGTGTTGACATTTAAAAAATAATAGCATCATAAAACGTGATAATTACTTGTGAAAAAGAGACAGGATTAAGAAGAAAAAGCATTCTAGTTGAGAAATGAATTGTGCATTGGTATTAGTTAATTCTGTCGCTTCTGATCAAAACAATACTTGTGTGTACGTAGTGTTACCAAACTCCACTTTAGCCACTGTCATCGCTGTGTCGACAGTGGCTCAACTCGTTAAGAAGTGAGATTACGATGCATAGCTTGATGCTAAGGCAGTGAGTTCAAATCTCAGTACGACACCAAAAAATAAAAAGTTTTTCATATAGAACAAATTAACAATATAAAATACTTTGTTCAATTGACACATAAATTAACCACTGACGAGTCCCAGGAGGGGGACGAAACTGCGGCAGTCTGGTGTATCCCTTGTGTCCGTAAAATTTTTCAATAAAAATGTTTTCTTCTTCTTCTTCCTGTAAAGAGACTAACTAAAGTAATATTCTACAGTAATTAATATAAAAATTAATTACAATTGTCATTATCTGACGGTTGCAAAACACTTTCTAACATGAAATTTAAAAAGAAACTTGCTTAACGGCGACTCAATCTCTAACCTACACTTGGTATCCAACTATTGTATGTGAATAAAGCGCATCATAAAACGTGATAATTACTTGTGAAAAAGAGATAGGATTAAGAAGAAAAAGCATTCTAGTTGAGAAATGAATTGTGCATTGGTATTAGTTAATTCTGTCTCTTCTGATCAAAACAATACTTGTGTGTACGTAGTGTAACCAAACTCCACTTTAGCCACAGTCATCGCTGTGTCGACCGTGGCTCAACTCGTTAAGAGGTGAGATTACGATGCATAGCTTGATGCTAAGGCAGTGAGTTCAAATCTCAGTACGACACCAAAAAATAAAAAGTTTTTCATATAGAGCAAATTAACAATATAAAATACTTTGTTCAATTGACACATAAATTAACCACTGACGAGTCCCAGGAGGGGGACGAAACTGCGGCAGTCTGGTGTATCCCTTGTGTCCGTAAAATTTTCAATAAAAGTGTTTTCTTCTTCTTCTTCCTGTAAAGAGACTAACTAAAGAAATTTTTTTTTATTGATGCAAAAACCGTGAAAAAGTTATGATATCCTAAAATATAAAATCAAATTTACTACTTTTAAAGCAACTATCTGGTAGAAGATACATTTTAGGTCATTAGTATCAATAATGATAATGATTTCTGTGTACGTTTTGGCGGAGTTGAAACAGCGCTTTAGTTGTCACAAAGCGAAATGTGTTGGGGAAAAACTGCCGCTGTATCCTCTATGAATGAAAAAAATTAACTATTTTGCACTTTATAAACTTACAATACGTGTATAATTTGAGACGAACGTGTGGCACCCGAACGAATACGTAAGGAAATGAGTTTTTATAATTCGTTCGTCTGACTTACGTTTGAGTATGTAAAGCTTTATGTTATGTCAAACAGTAGAGATTGCCATGATATTGTTTTTCGGTTTTTGTTAGCTTTTATCATATACAAATAACACAGTTTTGTTGGTAGATGGCAACCCAACAAAAATGAAATATAAACAAAAACAGCTGTTATTTGCTTGGAAAAATATTGTATTCATTTTAAAATAATAAAAGTGTTCTAAAAATTAGATTTGTGTAATAATAAAAAAAAAAAAAACAAATTCACAAATAAAAATGTTCGGGTCAATTGCTATGAGATTCTTTAAGCTAAAATTTTCAAACAAAACAAATAAAAACAACGTGTTTTGTGTACAAACTGCATATTTACCTTTTTTTGTTATTTTCGCTGCTCATAATTATGTTTTTATTAAACTTTTTAGTTAAAGAAAATTTTTTTCGGACGAACGTTTACATGACGAATGCTTTTTTGTGAACGTCTGTTTTTGACGTCACAAGTTTCAAATCGGAATATAGAAACCGAAAAAAGAGAACGAAAATGACAACTTTTACGTTTTCACTCATTACAAAGTGACATTCGTGATGCAGAACCCCAAAGTCATTTTTATCATTTGTTTAGACGATTTTTTTGAGTGACACGTCATACAAAAACAGGCCATTAGTCTGTCGTAAGGATACACTCTAGATACCTAAATATGTTCTCAAAAGATGTTTTTGAAAATTTCATAACATTTTGCGTTTAAAAATTTTAAAATTGCCTTTTTGACTTGGATGTGCTGTTTACAAATTAACTCAGTTCACGCAACACGCTAGCCAATTTCAAATATAACTGTGAATGTCAGACGCAAAAAACATACATTTTAAAAAAATTTACGCCAATTCCTAATAAGTTTGTGATGTTTGTATCCCGTTATTTTTACGCTGACATCAACTTGGTATACGAGTACCTCAAACTATATAAAATTACACCATATTTCAAATACTCATGTACAACTCATGTACTGGATTTTACTAAGAGAGTAAAGTGACAGTTATCAGCAAAAAAACCTGCAAATGTTTACTGAACAAATTTTTGCCAGTAAAATCCAGTAGAAAACAAAAACATATGATTAAATTAAGTAAACAAACAAAAATAAGCATACATTTAGTAATAAAAACATTTAAAAGATCAAAAGCTGAATTAAAATGCGTCAAAAACTGAAAATAATTATTTTCAACCTGAAACAAATTAAAGTAGTCAGTTACAATTATTATAGTAACAATTTATCAGTTTTCTAATATCTGTGTTAATTGTTTTTATTTACATTAATATATTAGAGATGTAAAGCTAATGAATATATGAATACTTCTTACTGCATATTATTCAGGGTACCGAATATCAAAAATCAAGTATTCATGTATTTTCGTACACCCAAAAAAATAAGTTAGTAGAAAAGTTAGTAAAATGTCTTGTAAATCAGGTATACTATTTTTTAGCAAAATTTTGACTAAATTCGTGTTTTCAGCTAAAATTTTTGTTATACTTATTCAGCATTTAACTGTTTTATACTAATGCTTTACTAATATACTAATGTTTTACTAATTAATTTAGCTAAAAAAAAATTGTGTTGATAAGCACATTAATAGTGTGGACGACAACCAGATTGAAAGATATACGCAGAATGAAGTAGATGTCGCGGCATGTCAAGATGTAGTAGAGAAGTGGAAAATGATACAAAGTACAACTCTAATAAGACATATAAAAAAAAATCAGCCATGGAAGTTTTTGTATCTCTTTTTCATACATAAAACAAAATTGAGGATTAAAATAACTTAAATTTTGCGTTTGTCACCGGCTTGTGAAAATAATTGTCTATTAATTAAATAAAAGACAAAATAAAATATTTATTTATTTAAACTAAATGTTTATATGTGTGTTCAAATTGCAAACAAACAAACATATACAGACATGCAGACAGAGTAAAGTGAAAGACAGACACACATCTTAGGTAGATTTTTATGGTTCCTTTTTCTTATTGCAAAAAGGGTTGTTTTTTTCGTTTCGTTTGTTTTTGTTTATTTTTTCGTTTCTATAATTATCTTCGGCAGTTGCGATAGCATCATTTAGACAACCATTGATGTAAGTAATTGAAAGACAATTTTTGTTATGTTATATATATTTATTTCTATATATTTTCAGATATTAAATTAATTCATGTCGTCAATGTGGAAAAATTAAAATTTTTATATTTCGTTATTATAGTAAATTATTTTTAAAAGAATCACAAAAATATGTTTTATGATTTCAGCAAATAAATTAACTAAATTACAATTTTTCTACAAATTTTTTGCGTTTTTTTCAGTCTACTAAAATTCAGCAAAAAATTTATTAATTTTAGCAAGGCTTTTGTATTTCTAATCTACTAAGTGTTAGAAAAACTTTTGCTGAATCTACAAATTTTGTTGCTAAAATCAGCTCGCTGATTTTCAGCAAAAGATTTTGCTGACATTAGCAACTTTTTTGCAAGCATCCTCCTGACTAAAATTTTGCTGACTCAGCAAAATTTTTTGCTGACTTTACAAACTTTTTTTTTTGAGTGTATGTTATTTAACTAGAAAAAAAATTAAAAGTCATGTACAAACTAAACAAGTCTAAAAGATTCCACAAAAGTCAAGTCAAAGTCAATCAAGTACCAAAAACAATATATACTGGGTAGTCTAAATAACACATATTTTACAACACTAAGCTTTTTAGCGCTCATATGTTTGAATAAACCTGCAAGTTTTTGCAATTTTTCCGTTCGTTTACTTTTTTGTGCAAGAGCCAGTTTTGAGAGTAAAATTTTCATTTTGCCAAAAAATATATTTTATTAAATAACAAACATAGAAAAGAGGCTAAAACTACATTTGAGAAAATTTTTTTTAAATTATTGAATAATGCTGTCTATGGGAAAACCATGGAAAACATAGACAAAAGAAAGAGTAAAAATTGTAAGCCATTGGGAAAATGATGGTAAAAAATTGGGAGCCCGCGCTTTGATTGCAAAACCAAACTTCAATTCGGTTAGAGTATTTGAAGAAAATATGGTAGCGATTGAGTTAGAAAAAACCCATTCTTATTATAACAAACCAATTTATTTGGGGTTTTCTATTTTAGAAATTTCAAAATTTAAAATGTATGATTTTCATTATGAAGTTATGATACCGAAATATGGTGATAATATATTTCTAAACTATATGGACACGGATTCTTTTGTTTACACTATACACACTGAAGATTTTTATAAAGACATGATTAGTGATATTGATAATAACTATGACACATCAGATTATCCAATAAATAAGGCGTTTAACATTCCACAAAAAAATAAAAAAGTTCTTGGTATGATGAAAGATAACAACAATGGTGTTGTTATGAGGGAATTCGTTGGTTTAAGATCCAAAATGTATTCTATATTATTAGATGATTGTAAAGAAATAAAAAAAGCTAAAGGAGTAAAACGTAATGTTGTTGATAGACTAAAATAATTAATTATAAAAACTGTTTATATATTGATAAAATTTATTATTGAGATATGTATGTTTTTAGATCAAAATTACATACATTAGACACTACACATATTACTAAAGTTGCTTTAAACAACTTAGATGATAAGAGATTTATTTGTGAAAATAAAATAGATACTTTAGCATGGGGACATTTATACCTTGAGTTGTTAAAAAATCCTAATTTAAATATAAATAAATAAAACAAGAATATGTTTACAAATTATAACAATGTCTTTTTATTAAATATTTTGCCATTTTACATTTTCGGAGTCAGTTTCATCTTTTCGTTGCTTTCTTGTTAATCTAGGTGAATATTGATATGATAGCAAGGTTTGTTTTAAGCCTGGTTTGTTTTCTTCTGTTGTTAATTTTCTAACCTTCGGTAATCCTTTATGTGAGAAATTTTTAAGACGTTTAGCAGTTAAAGATGCTGAGTTATGGTTAATTTTGTGTATAGTTGTATCCATATCTAGGGAGTTTGTCATCACTTTCTCCTACAAAAATCTCTTCTGGTAAATTAAAATTCGCTTGGGTACCCACATCTACCAATTCATTCTCCAAAGTTTGGGTGTTAATGTGTTTTTTATAAATTTTTTTAGTTTGAGTTTCATTATCACGTAAATTCTTCAATTTGTTTTCAATTCTAGTTTCCCAGTGGAGGATTACTTTTTTGTTTTCCAATTAAATATTTAGCTAATTCTTGTTTAATTTCATACCATTTATTAATATCTTTAAGTGAATGAGATGCATAGATTGGGAGAAGTTTACGTTGTAAAAAATTTGAATCAGATATTTTTCTATTAATCTGATCAAATGTTGTTGGCTTGATAACAATTAACTTTGATAAATTATTTGACATTTTCTAAAATTTTTTCCTATTGCACCGCTTAATAATGAAGATATTATAACGGGTAAAAATCCTCCTTTTTGAATAGGTGTTTCCTCTTTACGCTTACAGATGTTTTTGGTGAACAAACTTTTCTTATTGTGTTTTTATATGGTTTATTTTTTCAAAAACGTATTTGTTAATTTTATGATTTTATTTATAATATTGAATAGAATTTCATTTAAGTTTTAAATAACAATGTCATCAACATGTTTTAAAATTGCATTTCTTAATTTTGGGTTTGCTTTCTTAAGCACATAGAGATATGCATTGTTCTCCTTCAGTAATTTTAGATTTGATTTCATCATCAATAGGTGAAAATATAGAACAATACTTTTGATTAAAAATGTCAGTTCTAAATCTAAGTGCGTCATGTATTTGCTGAGTAAGATCAATTGGTAAATAACCATGAGCATGTTGTGTACATTTATTATATATGTCAACCAGTGCCCTCGAGTTCTCAGGGTATACTTGACGAGCTAAAACAATGAAATTGTAATTTCTCTCGAGGATTTTTAAACATAACTATATATTTTGAATTTAAGAAATATGTCTTGAAAAAGCACCTTTATGAAAAATATTTTGTGTTACTAAAATAACAGATATATTTCTATGGTGGAATCCTTTAGTAACAGTTCACATACTTTTTTATTACATGATTTCAAGCATTAAATCATCTAAAATTATTAAAGTTGATTCCATATCATTCGTTTCAAGGTTTTCCGAAATCCCATCTATGAATTCCACATTATCAATTGATGGTACAGCATTCTTTTCTGCAAAACACCAAAACAATTCTATCAAACTTTTTTGATACTAAATGTTGATTGTTAATTTATTTTATAATAAAGGTGGACTTCCCGCAAACAGAAGGTAAAGAAACCATCATTGTAAAACTGTTGCAACATGTTTTTGCTTTCATAACTAAATTTGATATGTGATATGAGTAAAGAAATTCTTGTAAATGAACTTCATCGTCAAGGAAGAAGAAACTTCAAACGACGAAGATTTATTCAAAAGGGTATTTTAGATACTTGGCAAATTAATTTAATAGAAATGATACCATATGCTAAATTTAATGATGGGTTATAAATATTTACTTACCGTTATTTATGTATTTTCAAAGTATGCCTATACCTATTACCTGTAAAAACCAAATCTGGTATCGAAATTACGAAGCAATTTCGAGAAATTATTAAGTTAAATAAAAATAAAGCACCAAAAATCTTCATACTGATCAAGGAAAAGAATTTTACAATTTGCATTTTAAAAAATCTGATGAAAGAATTAAACATTAACCATTTCATACCTTTTCAAAAATGAAAGCATCAATAGTTGAAGGATTTAATCGAACATTAAAAAATAAAATGTTTAAGAGTTTCAGTTTACAGGGGAATTATAGATGGATCAATATTCTAGAAAAATTATTGTGAGATTATAATTCTTCATATCATAGAACTATAAAAATGACACCAAAATCAGTTAATAAGAAAGCTGAAAAACTCTTACTAAATACTGTGTACAATAATTTAAAAACTTTAAAAGATGGGAAAATACAAAATAAACGATTTGGTTCGAATAAGCAAGCATAAAATACATTTGAAAAAGGTTATACTCCAAATTGGTCATCTGAAGTATTTAGAATAAATAAAATTTTTGTTACAAGTCCTATAACATATTAGTTAGAAGATCTTCAAGGTAATATTATAAAAGGTGGATTTTATGAAGATGAATTAATGAAAACTACTGTTGCAAATACATATTTAATTGAAAAAATATTAAAGCGTAGTGGAAACAAGCTTTTTGTTAAATGGTTGGGTTTCGATAAAAATCATAATTCATGGATTGATAGTAACGATATAAACATATAAATTTAAAATCGTATAAAAGATAATGTAATTAACTTAAATAATCATTTTATTAAAAGATGAGTTCCAATTCACTAGACAGCCATATGTATGTTACTTTATTAAGTAACGATTCGACAAATATTTTAAAAATACAAAAAAAACACACATTTACAAATTTATTAAAACAGCCGTTAAACTTAGATGATCAATGGGTAGTTGGATTATCAGATATATCGTTTTCTTTACAAGATCTACATAAAAAAGCAATCAAAACAAAATTAAACGTACATTAGAAAAGTCATCTTTAGATGTTGGTAAACTTAAAAACGCTAAATTAAATAAAGAAAAGTAATTTTTAAATGCTGGTAAACCTAAAAAAGCTAAATTAAATAATGATGAACAAGATATCATTAAGAATAAATTTAAAAACCTTTTAAATGTATCATCTCAAAATGATAAAACAAATATAATTCTGGACAGTAATTCTTCAAAGATTCCCGAT
>CM037853.1:179608299-179927883 GCA_021234595.1 Delia radicum
CGAAGAGAGGGAGGAAGTTAGAGGGAGAGAAACAGTGAGATATGAATTGATTAAACTTCAGTCGATCTATTTTCTTCTGAACGAGAAAGTTTACGTTCACGTCGGGTATACGACCAGTTGTTGGAGCCTGAGATTGTTGCTGCTGTTGTTGGATGTGCGGATGTTGTTGCTGAATATAGTTAACTTGATTATAACCTTGAATACCTGGTGCAATATACAAACCACCAACGGGCCGCTGCAGCTGCTGCAGCTGCAGATGTACCTAATCTCATTTTAGCAGCTGCCGCATTAGCAGCAGCTGCTATAACTGCAGCATTCTCTCGTGATGCATTACTTGTTGTTGTCGATTGAAATGAGATAGACATTCCACTATCAAGGGAACCACACTGCCACGCCTCTGTGGTTTATCGCCACCGACTGGAATAAAGAGAAGAAAAAAATCATATTGAAATTTGCACCAGTTTCATGTAGGGATTATACAGGGTGCTTCATAGCTATAAAGTCAATTTTGTTTTCCTTATTGTTTTTCTTAAACTACAGAACAGAATGTTGTGCATCGGAGATGCGACTTATTATTTCCGATGGACTTAGGACGCAGATCATGAATTTGGTCTTAGAATTTCAAAGTTAAAGAAAAATTTGCAAAAAAAATGTTTGTAGAAAATTTAATTTTTTGATGAACTTTTTGCAAAAAAAAAAACAAATCGAAAATAATAACGCTAACATTCAAATAGTATAAAACTATGTCCTTTAATTTCAGGTATTGCACGTTTCGAAAGGTGCGATAATATTCGCTACACATGTGCTTTGAAATTTCCAATTTTTCACGAATTGGTTAATAAAAACTTTACAACGAAGAGAAGATTCAAAATTTTAATATATGTACACCTTGAGTTACCATCACAGTTTACTTAATTTATGAAAAACATCGAAAACTTTCTGTTTCGGTTTAAGGAAAACATGGCTTAAACTAAAAAAATGTTGCAATGAAAATGAAAATTATTCAAGTTCGAGGTCACACTCTATATTTCTTTATTAGGATATTGTCCTAACAAATAATCTAGAGTTTTTGTTTTCAAATTTATTAATTGACCACTTCCATGAATGTGTTGATAGATCTATTTCGGGAATTTTCAAGGTTCCCATCATCAGAACAAATTTTGAAAGAAGTGACAATCCCATGCAAAACATCAAGCATTCATATAAACTAGTTTTCTCACTAAGCGAAAACTAATATATGAGCTCGAAGTTAAAAGATTATCACCATTGATCAAAAATAAATTGAAAACTTGTGTTATGTGCAATTTTGACTTATTTTTATACGTTAAATATATAGCAAATCTGTGTCAAATTTTAATCAATAAAATTCAGATAAAAACATTCGGGTATGTTCAACACTTGTCTTCGAATCAATATCAATAAAGTTCTAAATAATTGAATTGCGTGTTCTTAAAATATAACGATTTTAAATGATGCATGTTCAAAAATGTATTTTTTTACCCATAGTAAATATCGTACATACAAAATTAATTTAAAATAAAATGACAAAAATGTTGAACTTCAAATTGAATTTTCTGAAAATTTTGATAAGAAAGCGATGGTTCTTTCGCTGCAATTAATTAAGTGGAATAAAATCTAACATCAAGTGCTATCATTTTACAAATTCGATTGAGGGATTTTATAAAATTCGCAAAAAAAAAAATAAGTGAAATTTGAATTTTAATTTCAAGGATATCTACATCCTTCATGCAATCGCAATTAATTTATGCTCAAAGTCCATATTTTAAACCATATTAAAAGTAATTCTTAGTTTATTCAGATATATGAATTAATAAGAAATTTTAAAGAAAAAACTTGATTTTTGTTGTTAAAAAAACAAAGTTAAATTCGCGAATATTTCAAAAACTGCAGCTAATATTTAAAGTTGGTGTTCACATTCGTGATCTACGCCCTAAAATCTATCCGATGAACTTTTAGTGTTTAACTGTGTATTAACAATCATATAATTACAAATTATATCACATTACTGAGCACTAGCTACAATGGTCTTCGGCTTGTTGCACAGTGGAGAAAATTGGACTTTTTTGAGCCAATTTGCCTACAGACCTTCAGTTTAAACAAATTTTAAAAAATTAAAAATTTGAACAATAACTGAATAAATTACAGATCGATTCCTCATGGCCGATTTTTAAAAATAATATATTTAATGTCCATAATAATCACTTTATTAAATAATTCAGCTCTAGGTCACGTTTGTATTTATAAAATATCGTTTATTATTTTATATATCTCCAAAATTTCGTCATTCTTTGAATGACATCTTCAGGGAGTCTAAAATTGTCCAATAATAATATAATATTAATACATATAAAGAAAATATATTATAACATAATAACAATTTTGGTATATAATATACATTAACATATAACGCAAACATAACATCAAACTAATATTACCAACTTAAGATTTGTAGGGTACAAAACATAAGAAAATAAATGCTTACATGAACAACAACAAACAATATTAAAAATAAAATTTTTTGCAATCCAATTTTCTCAGTGTCTGATTTGAAATTCATACGTTGTGTAGTTGGTACTTTCATTATGTTCAGAGCTTCCAACATGTAGCGGTGCCGGTACCTGCTCTCAACTTGTAGTATCCGCACGCTTTCTAAATCGGGGCTGTGATTATGGTGTTAACAATGTGCCGTAAGTGCTGTTTTATTAGAATCATTGTTTATATTTCTTAATTTAATGTCAGATTTATGACCAGCTAACCTAGTTTTTAACTATTTTCGTGGTGGTCCCTACATAGACCATGTCACAACTTTCTGAAAACATTTTACCATTGCAAGAAACTCTATATATAATATTTGATTTATCTTTATCCTCTAGTTTATAATTGGTTTTTTTACTAAAATTTTTTTTAAACAATTATCACTCTTATGAGCTATTTCATATATTTTCAGCATTGAATAATTTTGACTTTTAATCTCAGGTACATATCGCACACCTAGTACAAAAGTGACTCAACTGAAAATTTTTAATTTTTCAGAAATCGAAAAAAAACATTTGCAACTTTATACCAATTGAAACATAAATAGAGGCATAACTGTTTTAGCAACAGTTAGCAACAACAAAATACACTGATATTTTGTTAATAGATAAATAAGTATGTTGTGCATAGTTTAAGCATATAAAACCGAAAAATTAAAATTTTGAGTTGAGTCACTTTTGAACTGGGTGTGCGATATGTGATTGATTTATAGATTATTGCCTCTTTTTCCTCTGTTGAATTTCTTTTCTTTTCTTTTCCATAGTCTTTAAAAGCTTGTTTACAAGTTATATTGGAAAATTATTATCTGTAAGAATTTTATTATTTTACGGTGGTTTTCTTTATGAAATTCAACGTCACTGATATTTAACACTCTTTTGATCAAATTATTCGCTGTGTTAATTATTATTCTTTTAGGGCGTTTTGAGTAGTAATTAATTATTCTACCCGAGGCCGAAGGCTTCTGATACCAATCAATTTCAGAGAATTTCGCTCTCTATAAACTATTGTATCTAAATACTGTAATCTATTATTGCACTCATTTGCCACAGTAAATCTAATCATACGATGAAAGCCATTAAGAGTTGTCAAAATTTCATTTATTGCACTATGCTAAACTACGCAAAAATTTCATCCACATATTTGGTAATAATTTTAGGCTTTATAGTAAATTTTTCCATACAGGTGTCAAGTAAAGGGTCCGCCATCTAACGTTTTTTTTTTCAACTAGTGCTTATTTCGTGAATGGTAACACTTAGCTCATGTTTGATTTGACAGATAATTAGTTTTATCCTTCCGCTGAACGAATATGGTTGTGTATACGCTTGAACAACGCTGGGAAATATTGCGACATTACTTTGAAAATCATGGTAATGTGCAGAATGTGTGCCGTTACACCCAAAACGAGTCACTGTTTTTTGCGGATTTGGTCCAGAGCATAATTGGGCCATTTTCTTCGAACAATGAGCAAGGAGTGGCCGTTACAGTCAATGGCGATTCGTATCGGGCCACATTGAACGAATTTTGTTCACAAAAATTGAAGAGGAGGAATACAGCTGCACACAATTTGATAATGTGCTTAAAAATTGGACCGGCCGATCGTGTAGGCCTACATGCCATGGCCACCGAGACAGCCATTGAATGAAATTATTTTCCATTATTAACCGGAAGGATTGTACTTTCAATTAAAAAAAAGAAATTTGAGAAAATATTCAGTAGTTTTTTTTTTTATAGCATTTTCAAAAAAAAAAAAGTTATTTGGCGGCCCCTTTAGTTTTTCCAGAACTATGTCTGCCACAATTCGGAGGGCTGGTGATCCCATGGGCAAGCCCCGCTTTTTTGGTATAGAACTTGCTATTATATTGAAAATATCGATAACAGATGGAAAAAGAGAGGCACAAATCAATCACATATGTACCTGAAATCTCAGAGAGATTGTGAAAAATCAAAATTATTCAATGCTGAAAATATATGAAATATCTCATAAGAGTGATAATTGTTTAAAACAACAAATTATAGTAAAAACCAAGGATAAACTAGAGGATAAAGATAAATCAAATGTTATATATAGAGTTTCTTGTAATGGTAAAAGTGTCCCGGCAACCGCTACAGTTGGAAGCTCTGAACATAATGAAAGTACCACTACACAACATATGAATTTTCAAATCAGACACTGAGAACATTGGAAAGAGCTTAGATTTTTTTTTTTTTTTAGTTATTAAATGTAAATGGCGGTATATAACAATACAACAATTGGCCAAGTTATAGAAAGCGTTTAATCCCGAAACGCATGATATCTCTAAGATGATTAAAATTCAGACGAACAGAAACATCAGCAACACATACACAACCATTGCCTTCGCAATGGAGGCTCAGCGAGATGAGGCCATAATTCGCGAAAAAGGAACGAATTCCATCAGACCAACACGTGCACAAAACAACCATTGCCTTTGCAATGGAGGAGTAAACGATGTCTCCAAAGGAATCCGAACGGTTTGCATATGGCTAGACTCAACAGTCTAGCGGCATGCTGAGACACGCTTTATAGTATTGCAAAAAAGAATGGAATTAACCGTTATTCTCCATTAAAAATTAATGCGAGTGACGAGATAACTTATATCTTCGGCAACTAAGCGCGTACTGAGATTTTTAGTTAACAAACGAATATGAAAATATATAAACAAAAAAAAAAAACACTTTTAAATGTTGTGTTGACCAGAGTGGAGGTCAGAGGCAAAAAATTTTATTTTTAATATTGTTTGTTGTTGTTCATGTAAGCATTTATTTTCATATGTTTTGTTACCCTACAAATCTTAAGTTGGTAATATTTAGTTTGATGTTATGTTGCGTTATATGCGAATGTATATACCAAAATTGCTATTTATGTTATAATATGTTTCTTTTATATGTAGTAATATTATAATTATTATTGGACAATTTTAGACTCCCTGAAGATGTCATTCAAAGAATGACGAAATATTGGAGATATCTAAAATAATAAAGGATATTTTATAAAAACAACGTGACCTAGAGCTCAATTATTTAATAAAGTCATTCATTCAAAGGTCGAAAAACTTGTCATAATTTGATTCCTAATAAATCGTTAAGATCATGCGAAATTTGTATATTTTATGATATTAAAAAGTTGTGGGATGTAATCGAATTGTATCTCAACTTTAAGTAATTTTTATTCTCTATCGTTATCAAATCCGCGGTCACTTTTTTATTTTGTTTTGCATAAACAAATTTTATTTGGAAATAAAGCGTTTTATTTTTTCATACAACATCTATAAATATTTTGACAAATCGTGTATGGTATTTAATAGAGATTAATGTAGACATTCTGTTTCATCGACATGCATTAAGAAATACAATTAAAGTGGTGTTCAAGAGCAAAGAAAATTACATCAGTTTATTTAAAAATTTGTTAAATTTTTTCACGAGTATAGTTGTATAAAATTTATTACAAATATTAGGTATTTTACAAAACAAAAAACAAAATTAAGTATGTTATGTTCTTTATTTAAAATATACAAGACTTTAGAATTTTCTTAAAAATTTTTAATCATGGGCATTTGTGGAGTAGAATATTTATTTTTAATAAAAAAAAAATCTATTATTTTGGTAAGATAGTAGAGATGATGGAGTGTAAGCAAAAAGTGAATATTTAAAATATTATAAGACTATTATCAAAAAACTAAAATTGTGACCGCGATATAACAAAAAGTATCAATAAAGAATATAATTTTCTTTAATTTGAGATACATTCGTTTGAATCCCACGAGTTTTAATTTTTTTATAGCAGAAATATAAAAAAAATATGGAAATTTTCCTGATTTTGACAGTTTATTAAGGATATAAAGTATATGACTTTTAAAAATTTGACATAAGGAATCGATCTAGAATTTAGTCAATCATTTATCAAATTTTAATTTTTTTTCCAACTATGGGCTGTAGTCAAATTTTCTCCAAAAAGTTCAATTTTCGCCACTGTGCGTTGTAGCGAGAACAGACCAGTACCTCTGGTGGTGCACTGATAAGCTAGCACGCTACATTAGCCTACCGCTCAAAGATTGAAAAGACTTAATTCTTTAAATTCAATTTTCTAAAATGAATGAAATTTTTCTCAAATTTCATTCCGAAAAAACATTCTTAACGAATAAATTCTTAGCTTAATTCTCAAAAGCTTTAAATGATGTCAATGAATTCTATTTTGAGTGAATTCTTTTTTTTTTTTTTTTTGAATAATTCAAAATTCTCTTAATTCATTGAGGTGCATAAAGAAAGATTTGTTTTCATTCATTTAGTCAAATAACAATTTCTCGACATATGACACTAAACACCCTAGTAACAGAGCATGTGGTGGTACTGCTATTATAATTAGTAACAGAGTAAGACACTTCCCATTGCAAGAGCACAAAACTGAATACATACAAGCTACATCCCTAACTCTGACAGATGTCAACATAACAATTTCATCGATTTACAGTCCTAGACACAAAATAAACTCAACAACAATACACAAGCTTTTTCTCTACACTTGGTCATAAATTCATTTGCAGCCGGTGATTTCAATGCAAAACACACGTATTGGGGTTCCCGACTCATTACTCCAAAAGGACGACAACTACTAAATGCAATACATTCAACAAAGCTTGATGTGGTCTCTGGCGGTCAGCCTACTTATTGGCCTTCAGACTTAAATAAAATCCCGGACCTAATTGATTTCGCAGTTATAAAAACATAAAACGAGAGCACATATCGATAGTATCTTATCTGGACCTGTCATCTGATCACTCTCCAATTGTTATTAGTTTGGCCACATCCAATCCTAGCTTAGTGATGGAAACAAATCACTTTCCCAATAGAAGAACGAACTGGCTCAAATACAAAATGTATATCAGCTCTCATTTACCCGAAACCCTCTCATTAAAAACCGGGGAAGAAATCCAAGAAGCCATTGATCAGTTTTCTAATACACTTTCCCCAGCAGTAATAGTGGCTACTCCAAAATCCCAAAACAGAAAGAGATGCGATTTCAGCAGCTCAAAAAGAGTTGAAGATCTCGTAATAGAAAAAAGAAATGTTCGTAGACAGTGGCAACAAACAAGATCCCCTGCTCTTAAAAGTAAACTCAAACAATGTCAAAGAAATTTAAATCGTATTTTTGAAGGAAAATAAGGAGTCCTCCCTTAAATTTTACCTACAAAATTTAGAACCAACACAAAATGCAGACTATAATTTGTGGAAGGCTTCAAAAAAGCTAAAACATCCCACAAATTATGAAGCACCCATACGCAACGAAAATGGAGCGTGGGCTAAAAGCAGCATTGAGAAGGTTGAAACTTTTGCTGATCATTTAGAAAAAGTGTTTACTCCAATGATACAACCTCATCAATAAATCTCCCACATATAAACGACATAATTTCCTCTCCTATAAAAATCCGATTCTCTACTCTAAAAGAACACGTAAAGAGCCTCGATGTGAAAAAGTCTCCAGGCCTAGACAGGATTACTCCAAAAATGGTTTGTGAGTTACCAGATGGTGCGCTTAAAATTGGTTTGTTTATCTTCAACGCTATATTAAGTACTGGTGTATTCCCTGCTTCTTGGAAAATTTCGGAAATAATAATGGTTCCCAAGCCTGGAAAAAATGCAAGTCTTGTAACATCTTATAGGCCAATTAGTTTATTATCGGTGCTATGAAAACTCTTTGAAAAAATCCTTTACAACGTGTTATCATCCCACATGGAGGTAAATGAATTAGTTCCCATGCATCAATTTGGTTTTAGAAAAAAACATAGCACGATAGAACAAGTCCACCGCATTGTTACTCTCATTAGGATGACATTTGAAGCCAAACAATACTGCTCCGCTCTATTTATAGACATTTCTCAAGCATTCGACAGAGTATGGCATAACGGTCTTATATATAAATAATAGCTCTGTTGCCATCCAATACCCACAAACTACTAAAAAGTTATCTTTTGCAAAGATCCTTCATAGTAAAATCTAAAATTGTCAATCATCAAGTAGGACAATTTGTGCTGGAGTCCCCCAAAGTAGTATACTGGGCCCATTGCTTTATATTCTCTACACCGCAGATATGCCAACTCATCCACTTACTCACACTTTTACATTTGCTGATGACACGGCGTTTATGAGCGTCCATCAAAATCCCAAAATCGCAAATTTCCAATTGCAGTCTCACATTCATAATGTAGCAAAATGGCTCGATGAATGGAAAATAAAAGCGAATGCTTCAAAATGTGTTCACGTAACCTTTACTCTTAAAAGGGAAAATTGCCCAAATGTAACCATTAATAACACTGTAGTACCACATCAAAATCATGTTAAGTATCTCGGATTACACCTAGATCGACGTCTTACTTGGGCACATCACATAGATTCTAAATTAACTCAAATTAATCTAAAAACTGCTCAGTTAAACTGGCTTCTCAATAAATATTCGACTCTTCGTTTGGACTATAAGTGCTTATATACAAAGTCATAATAAAACCCATTTGGACATACGGTATTCAACTCTGGGGAACAGCCTCAGCCTCGAACATAGACAAACTACAAAGAAGACAATCGAAATTATTAAGATTCATCACTGGTGCTCCATGGTTCATACGTAATTCCAATATCCACAAAGATCTCAACATCCCTGTAGTCCGTGACGAAATTAAAAAGCAGAGTATCAAATATGTGTCTAAACTAACCGTTCATCCTAACCCGCTTAGCTCAAAATTTACTTACATATCCAGGGCATCACCGTCTAAGGAGATTAGGCACCCTGGACATTGCTCGAAGCTAAATATAATCATACACTCCTGCTCAAAAAAATTGGATTGACTGCTCTGGCAGTTAACCATTAAGAAAATAGATTTAAGATTTGTTCACTTAAGGGAGAGATTCAATAAAACAGAAAATTTGCAACAAAAAAAAAAAAAAATTTAGTCAAATGATGAACGAAATTTGTTATAATTTAACTGAAATATTTACAAAAAAAAAAAACACAAAAGAAAATTTAGTCAACAACAAAAAATATATATTGTATGCTTTGTTGTTGCTTGCTTGTTATGTCTTAATTTGTTTGTTTTTGTAAAGAATTCCTAGGGAATGGATTAACGGAATGATATATAAACATTTTTTTAATTCTGAATTACATTTTTTGTAAATTAAGCTCAAATTTAATTAATTCTTTCGAAGCTTTGCTACCGGGGCGGACAAAAATGTTTCGATTGTTGAAACATAAAATTTTTTTGTTGTATTTTTAAATTATGTAATTGTCGAGTGTTTCATAATTATAAATAACTTTATTTAAAGAAAATTTTAAAAATAACATGGCTTGACATCGGAAAAATTAATAAGGTTCTGAATATCAATTCCATATATATCGGGAATGCTGATTTCAATGGCGTACTTTATTTATTGATATATGCTACAGTTATACCTCAAAATCATTTTAAAGTTTGACGCATCTTCGTGCTATTTTTTAGATACAAATATTTGCAAATGCAGTAAATCTGATTTATTTCTGTTGAAATCTAAAAAAAGAGCTTACACCATAGATAACCGCAAAGTCCAACTGTTTGTATGATATGTAAATACATTTTTAAAAATATGTTTCCAAATTTTCAGCTAAAAATGTTTTTATTTGCAAAAGTTTTCCTAACAAAAACCTACTTTTTTCCCGTCACTGTCTGTATTCTATTTTTGCTGCAACTCATCGATGTTAATATTATTACACTATTTATAACTATAGTCGTAAAATATTTTTTCCCTATGAAAGTGAAGCTCATCGGCAAAATTTCTAAAAAAAAAACACACATTCCTATCAGGTTTTTGTAACAGGCATATATGGCTCAAAAGACCGAATCGAATTTGGGCAAAAAACCCATAATGTGCAATATTTCGCGAAGAATTTTTATGTCAAAACTGTTTCTATCAAAATTGTTGAAAAAAAAATCAATTCACTTTAATTTGGTTAAATTTATGAAACATTATTTTTATAAATACAAATTTTGGAATAAAATCACCGATAATCCATGATATTTGGTACAAAATAAACCGAAACTACAGTCAAATAAAAGAAACAAAAATATCTTTATTACAGATTAATTTTTACCCACAACTTTTATCACTAAACGCTTATTAAAGAAATTCTTTATAGTTATGAAATACTTTACAACAACTTTTTATGTTGCATCAGTCAAAAAAAAAAAAAAAAGATACAAGTGAGTAAATATTTCGAAGACGCCTAAGCAATCGATTCAGTAGATTAAGAAATAATTAGAAAACAAGTACAACTTTTACCAAAGTCTTTCTTTATCACTTCACAATAAACCCTTACAACCGAAACAACAACAAAATATGTTACAGGGGAAAACAAAATTTTGAGGTGAAAAATTTCTTTGGATGTAAAAAATAAATTGTGAGGTGAAAAAACATTGTTTGGAGTGAAAAAAATTTTTTCGTGTTAAACAAAAATTTGAGGTGAAATAAAATTTTAGATGCATTTTAAATATTATTTACCTCTTAGCATCTGGTGGAAAAATATGACGTTATATTTTATACACCAGACGCTACTATGAAATTGTACCAATATACAGCGTATGGGAAATTTAGAGGTATCTTTACATTTTCGCTCATAACTTCTTAACTGACTGACCGATTTTGCTCATTTTCAATACCCAAATTTTCAATCAATTTATCTAAAAATAAGCAGTCCGTATTGCGATTTCGCGACGTGATCGCGATTTCAAAAGACAGACGGTCATCGCTAAATAGTCATTAAATTTAATAAGGATCAAGAATATATTTCCTTTATGGGGTCTTAGACCTATATTTCGATTCGTTAAAAACGGAATGACAAACCGATACTAATCGTCATCATAGATATGGAGGTTATAACAAAATTGACGTTATAGCTATGAAACGCCCTATATTTATACTCACATTGTTCATGTATGTCCAATAAACTATTACTGAGGGCACTACGTTTCAATTGCTGTGTATTATCGGCTGCATTCTGGGCAGGCTCGTTCGTCTGTGGCGTTTGATATGGGCATGGACAGACTTCAACGTCAGCCACACCACTATCACGGTTTTCCGAATTGCCCGTTTGTCGTGTTCGCGCCGACTTTTGACGCTCTAATTCTGCTTCAATACGCAATGATTCCATTTCATCCATTTCACAAATCGACTCTTTCAAATCTTCGGCAAATTTACAGCGATCATGTTCATTGCGAGCATTAAAGGTGACCAGAATCTTGCCGTCCACCTTTTGTGACAACTGAATGCAAAATGGATAGTTGGGCACATCTAAGAGAGTGACTACCATGCCGCACAGTGGGAAACTATTGCGAAATGTATAAGTGACCGATGACTTTTTCTTGCTAAATATTTTTGTTATGACTAGCAGATCGTTGAAGAGGAATACCTCGCGCTGATGGACACCAGGTCGTTCTTTCTTATTGATATCGGGTATTTCGTAGAGACGGCAATAGCATACTAAGCGACGATGCGGCAATGCCAGATTTGGTTTCTTACCGACAATAGTCGCCTGAACCTTCATAACTTGAGTTACGTGATCACTGCCCGGCTTAAATTCATTGGCTTTAACTCGCTCGTATATGCCACCTAACATGTCCTTGTCGATGTCGTGACAATCGTCAATGCCACGTAGATTTTTAATAAAGTCCTCGACGCGCATGCGTCTTTCGGGTTTTAAGTTGGGCGTATGTAAGTCGGTATTTAACATGATTATAGCAAATGCTAAAACAAAGATCTAAAGGGAAACAAGAACGTGTTAAAGTAACTGCGCAACAGAATATCTGTGACAGGACTTACCGTATCGGATGATCTCAGACGACCCACAATGTCTTGGTTGCATTGACAGAAACGTTGAGAAAAGATCTCCATTAGACGCTCGATTTTTTGGGCTTCGCCAGGCATGCGGAAATATGCTTGAAACTTGCGTAATGCCACATCTACCTGCATTCCGGACAGATCAAGTTCCATTGCAAAACAATTAAGTACCGCCATGTTAAAGGCACTCTGCAAGTTACCCAAATATTCACCAATCATCTGGCGCGACAAACCCTTGCGCGTTATAAGAAAACGGGCCACACCTTGAGGGGTGTTCTCCAGGAAACCGCGGCGTATTAGATAAGTGATGCCCTTCTCAGGTTTCTTGTTAAACAGATTTAGACCTACGCGATACTGGCGCTTACGTATTGTTTCAGAGACCTTATAGTTCGGAGGAGTTTGTGTGGGAGGTGCTCCAATCGTTTGCTGATGCTCATGTTGATCGTGTTGCTCGTACTGAGCGGCACTCGTGTGTGATGAAGAAATGCCATGATCCTCGGCGGGAGGCATAACAACGCCGCCACCACCACTACCACCAATAACCAAAGCTGCCATAGCTGCTGAGTTTTGTGCGTGGGCAAATGCTGGATCTGAGGTGTGAACAAACTGTTGGGAGCTATTGAGATTAGTGCCGCGCTTCCACGTATTTGGCGAATTGGAGCGGTCAGAGCCCAAATCGCTGATGGCGTTTCGTTCCACAGAGGTTGCACTCGAGTCACTGCCCGAACTCTGTACCGAAGTAAGACTACCATTTTCAGTCGATTTGCAAAGTCCATTCGATCGTAAAAGCGAAGGTGGTGGGGGGGTTTGACGCATGACCATCATTTGCTGATGCATTTGGTGTTGTTGAAGTTGCTGCTGCTGTTGAAGCTGATGCTGTGCTGCCAAATGTTGTGCCTGTTGCTGTGCTGTTATCGATGAAGTTCTTTTTGGAACCTCCGGGGGGACTTTTTTCCGTTCCTGCGAGGAAGTTGACGAACCGCGTGGTCGCATGTAGATTTGAGCTGCCGAGTAGTATGGAGTGTGTGGTGACACTCCGCTGGTACTCACCCAAGACACATTAAGTGACGAGTCTAAGTGAGAACTATTGGCCGAACTAGCAAAGCTACCATCATGTTGAACAGAATGATAGCTTCCGCAATATGCTGCCATTTGTGCACCACTCAAGTTGTGAGCGGTATAGTAATGCGGCTCAGCAGCGTGAAGCAAATTGACATGAGGGTGGCTAGAACCAGATCCACCTGTGGACGCTGAACATGTAGCCGATGTATTGGAAGCTCCTTAAAAAGAAAATAATAAATATTAGCATTACATAAAATTGGAAATAGTTTCCGCAAAAGAACTTCCAGCTAGGGAGGCGAAGCGGGAAATCGCGAAATCCAGGGATTTTGTAAATTCCGGAATTTTTTTTTCCAGTGAGAAAAAGACAAACGGACCACCGCTGGCAAGGCTCTTTAACAGGTGGTATAAGTGCTTTCCCAAGCACAAAATGATAACATCATTAGACAAAAGGTAAGTCTGTTAAAAAATGTCGGACAAGCACTGGGGAAACAAAATTTCCAACGTTCTCAAAATATTGGTAAAATCATGAAATAGGTGATCTAAAGATAGTTTTTGCAAAATTAAATTTTAAAAATGTATATTTATATTTTTTTGGACCCACCGGCATTTGCACCCTGGCCGCCAGATTGGCAGCCGACAGCTCCATCCACTGAGCTAACGACACATATAATACTTGATAGCTTAAAACGTAAATGAATGATAACTGCTGGGTAACAGTTGGTTACTCAAATATTTTAGCACTGGCATAAGGTTTGTTGGAATTAACTTACTAACGTTGGGAAAACTAAAAAAAAGTTGCTCTTAAAAGAGCTTTTCCAGAAACAACAAAATCAATTTTATATTAAAAAAATATTAAAAAGTATAAAACTATCCCAAAAAATATGTGTCTGGTACCGGGATCGAACTCGGAACATTCCGACTACAAATTTTTTTAAACGAAAATAAATGCTTTACCAGTTGTTCGATTTTTGAGCCTTTGGCAATTTCTGATTGAATAGCACTGGAAAACACTTTTTACCAACGTTGGCCCATTGGTCTCAGCCAATTTCAATTACCAATGTTTTTTTTTTTTGTGGACCATTGTTAAAGAAATACTGGCAAAATTCTTTCTTAAACAAGTGTTCTGCCAGTTATATATTTACGATTCCTCGGTTTTACAGTGACATGCCAGTTCTTGATTTTTTGTACCACTGGCAGTTTCTTACTGGGTTTCTGATTTGTTTCTTGCTAACATTTTAAGTTAATTACGTTTTCTATTGAATCTCAATTTGATCATTCTTAAATTGCTAAAAATACTTGTGTTTTTATCACTGACAATTGAGTTTGTTGCCAACCGACTTTTTTGGTTAACAAAAGCAAATACTGGAATCCCTAAAAATACCGGAATACCGAACAAATTCTGACAATACCCAAAATATCAATCGCAATCATCGTCCCTACTTGCAACTATTCAATCCTATTTAAAATCATTTGGGTCACTCTTTAAATGTAATCAAATGTATTTTACCTGATTGACTTCGCGGTATTGTGCCACCATCAATATGTCGTCTCTCACGCATTGATAATGATCGTGTAGGAGGTGTCCTAGAACCGGATGCCAAAGACTGATGTCCACCAACACCACCAGGAGGTCCGGGCATTATTGTGACACGAGGCTGTGCTTGTTGCAGCAGCTGCTGCTGACATCCTTGAGACGATGCTGCTGCAGCAAGGGTTGTGTCCAATTGAGATTCTGTGGTGCTGCCATAAGCAGAAGACAATGATATATTAGCTGCCTGTTCGTCCGCTGTTGCACCTCCTCCACCCACTACCATTGTGCGACGACTAAGTCGTTTCTCTGCTTTGGCCATTGCTGTGATCGAGGCGAATTTCTTTACCATCATATAATGACGAAATGCTCTTTGTATTGTAATTGCAGCGTTGCGAGCACGTACGCCGCCCGTATTTGCGTTCCAACAATTCAATTTGCTTGTCGAGCAAATCTTGTGAAAGTTCGTACCTAAAATATGACATATAGATAGACAGACAGATAATTATAAACAAATCAATTAATCTCATTTTATTTGTTAATTAAATATTTAATAAATATGTGTATAAAACCTTCTCAGACCTTTATTCATAAATAAAATATTTTAGACTTTTTAAAGACTTTATGGTATGCTTTTTGCTGATATTTTTCATGTAAATTTATTTAAAAAACTGTTTAAAATCCAAGATTTTCTTCTTAATAATAGGCAATTTTGGTTACTACTATTAAATAAAAATGTTTTTCTTTGATTTTTCTACGTTTGGATTTTTTTGCAAGTAAAAATTGTTTGTGACTGGCTTATCATTGCTGAATTCTTTTAACTTTAAGATAAGATAATAATTATCGTACGTCTGTCAGTTCAATTTGCAAATATATGTACATACAAAATTCAAATCACACATAAATGTTAAAGTGGGCCGAAACGCAACAGTTTTTAGTGGCCCCCTAAAAATTAACATTGATATTTTTTATGAGGAGGATTCCAAAAATATTTCATTTTTTTTCAACAACCGTTAGTGAGCTGGAGAATTTTGAAAAAAGTGTATATCCTCTTTTTTAGATGCGTCTTCATCAAAAGATCTTTCAATCCAATCTACCTACATTCAGGGAAAAAAGTTTCCTCATATTAATGAAAATGTTTCATACATCATACATCATTTGTCATGAATTATTAATCATATTATATAATATTTTATATGAAGATGAAGACATATATTTTATAGATCTTCATCATTTCATAAGCGTTGTCAAATATTTATTTGCAAAAATCAATTCTTGCCTTTTTCCAGACTTTTTTTAAAATATTCAAAAGTATAAAAAAGACTACACTTCTATATTCAAATTTTGATAAAAAAAAGACTTTATTTCTGTGTTAAAAATTTTATAAATTATCAAAATCTGATCGATCGAAACATGTGTTTTCCAATTACAATACATCGAAAATATGCTGAAATGTAATACGTTTTCACTTAAAACATAATTGAGGCAAACCCAACTCTTTGATGTATACACTCAGGAAACTTCTGCTGTAAATATTTTTACTTGTTTCAGAAGTAATACAGTATCTTTAGTTTTAAATGAAAAAAAAACAGTCATTTGTCGAAGAAATTTCAGTTTTGACTACATTTGTAGTTCATTTAAAAAAAAAAACAATATCAAATATCTGTACTATGAATTTTCATTCATTTGATCAGTTTTTTTTTTTGTTTTTATTAAACAAAAAATAAAACAAATAAACATTAGTCAATTTTTTACTACATTTGTGGTTCGTTTTAACAACAGTCAGACACAAATGCCAATGTCAGTTATTTGTGTTAACTACATTTGCAGCGGTCTTTAAATGCGTAATATTCTAAGTGTAGTAATTTATATCTGCAAAATTTTGTTTAAAAATATGAATCGATGACGTTGATCTCTCGATTAGACTTTCACATATACCATTATAACGCTGGTCATCTTCATAGTGATTATTATATAATTTTTATATGACAATCAAAGAAAAAAACAGCATTCAACAACGTTTTTCAATAACAAGTGCAATTATTTTCATATTATGATCTTATTTTAAAATTTGGTTTTTACTTTTTTCCGCAATAGGAAAATTTTTTAGTTTTGCTTTGAAACCTTTCATTTTAGTAAAAATAAATAGCATGAGAAAACTGTAAAACTGGTAACCATCCCAAAGAAACTGGTAAAAAACAGTTTAAACTGGATATATAAAAACAGTTATACACTGGATATGCTTTAAAAAACGATGGATCGCAAGTGTACGTACATGTTTGAGTGAATTTCTATAACTAATGGTGGTTGGTTTTTATTTATTTAATTTTTTTTTTTTTTGGGTAACAGGTTTTCTAAAAACATGTTTATTTATGATTGTTGGTACATTAGTAAAATATGAGCCGACGAAGATAGAAGCGAACAAAACAAATTTGCTGTTTTAAGTCTTATTAATATAATATGTTATGTTAGGTAAGTTTTATAATAAAAAATATATTTATTTATGTTAGTATTACTACTTTTATTACATGCTCTAAAATTGTGAAATTTATCCGAGAATAACACTAAATGAAGAATATTTATAATTTGTGTTAATTAAATAATTAATTGTTAAGTGATAGTTACAAACATTTTACTAAAATTTAGTAGCGCTTACTAATTTTTGCTACTAATTTCATTGTACTAATATTATTAAAATTTAGTAATATTTTTTGCTGATTTTAGCAAAATGATTTAGAATTGCAGTGTATAGCAATTTTACTACTAATTGCTAGCGGTTACTAATTTTTATTACTAACTTCATTGTACTAATTTTATTAAAACTAAGTATTTATTTGTTGATTTTAGCAAAACGGGTTTAAATTGCATTGTACAACAATTTTACTAAAATTTAGTGGGCTACTAATTTGTTCTACTAATTTCATATACTACAGTTGAGCAGACATGTGTTGCTGAATTTAGCAAAAAAAAAAATACCGCAAGGCTCGAAACTGTTAAAATTTCCCGTACCAATACAGACTTTTTTCCTTAGTGTACAGTTTTTTGAAACGAAAAAAATATCTTGAAAAAAGTAAAGAGTATACCTTTTAAAAATTGGTCCAACTTATTGCAAAACACGAAATATTTCGTGAATATTTTTTAGAAAATTACACTTTATTTTCAGGGGGCCACTAAATTTTTTTCTGAAACGACCCTCCTTAATTAATAATAAATAAATACACCTGGATGCTTATAAATATTTGTGTGTGTGTCGACGATAGTATAAGACGCGTACGGTGAACTCTGGATATAAGCAATATTTTTAAATATTCCTCTTTCTTTCGGTTAACCCATATTCTGCGAAAGAGCTCTCCAGAACGTTGTCAAGGATTACAAAGAATCAACTGTAAAGAAATACCTTCAAAACCTTAACCATTCTGAAAAGTCAGACTATAGTCTGTTTAAAGCCAACACAAAAAATGAAGAGACCTATAATATTCGAATCACCTATTGGACTTACCGATGGTTATTGGGCCAGAAGCCTATGTGAAAAAGCAAATGTTTTTGCCAGGGTTTAAAATTTAGTCAATAGTTTATTTTTCTCGAATACTGACTATGCTCAAAATATGAAACGTTTGCATATTTCAATAGCATCAAAACTTAAAATTGCCTTAGCAACACTGCAAACAACATAACTATGTGTAGTAAACATTTTAAGTTCGATCGTTGGTTGGTTTAAGTGGCAGCTCACGCTACTCGTGAGCATCAAGTAGAGTCAAAAAGCGACTCTGTTTTGAAGAGACCACACTACCAGTAAGGAACTAGTATCCGGAGTACTAGACCCACCCCGTACGGTTAAGATAACGTATGAGATCACCGAATCCCACACGTGATATTACCGAGAAGTCGTCCAGTATATGGTCACCCAAGATCCGGAGTCGAATATTCTACAGCGCCGGACAATCGCAGAGAAGATGCTCCACAGTCTCCTCCTCGACCGGTATGCCGCAGCTGCGACAATGCGAACCGCGTACAATTCCAAGTCTAATGCCATGCCTACCAATCAGCCAGTGACCGGTCAGAACAGCCGTCAGCCTCGAGACATCCCTCCTGCTCCTGCACAGGAGAGAGTTTGTACGCCCTAGGTCGTAGTTGGGCCAGCTAAGTCTCGCGGTCCTACAGGTATCCAAATTATGCCACCTGTCCCCCGCCCTGCGAAAATAGTGCCGGAAAATTTCCACCTTAACAGTCCCCAGCGGTGCAGCGACTGACACCGATGTAGAGACGTTTAAGGCAGATCCTGCCCTTGCCAATTCGTCTGCTCTTTCATTACCGTAAAGGTCTCTGTGGCCGGGGACCCAAACTAGAGTAACTTGGGATAGAGAGCTTAGCCTGGACAGTTCCTCCCTGCACTGACCAACGAGAGCAGAGGATGTGACGAACGAGCTCAGGGACATTAAAGCCGCTTGGCTATCGGCGAAGATGCCCACTGTCCCTCGAGCCCCCCTTTCAGACAGGAGTCTACAGGCTTCCCTGATAGCCAGAATTTCCGCCTGGAAAACAGTAGCATGATCAGGTAGCCTGAAAGAACACCGCAAGTTACACTCACCCGAGACGACCCCGGAGCCTACACCACAACTCATCTTTGAGCAGTCGGTGTATACCCTGATGTCAATATTTCTATAGCTTACTATTCACGACGATAACTAGCAGCAAGATCGTGTGCATATAATATTTTTTAACACGAACTAACGATAGAACTTAAAATATTTACTACACATAGGCATGCTATTTGTAGTGTGTGTTAAGCTAAGGCAATTTTAAGTTTTGATGCTATTAAAAATGCGGCAAATGAAATATATTTAGTATTAATACATAGTAAATAGTTTAATTTTCGGCAATTTGAAACTACTAATAGTAGTTTTTTTAATGCCTGGTTTTTGCCGTATTTACTCCCAATAATTCTTACTCTGATGTAACCATTCCACACATAAACGATTTAGGGCCATTATTACAACTTGCCAATAGCTAAAGTTCGGATGTTATCTGACAGATTATTAGTTTTTCGTTATTATAAGTATACTTTAAGCTAAAAGTGACCCATAAGCTAAATGGAAGACATTGTTGCCTTTAACTTTAAACGTAAGGTTTATGTGTTTAAAGTTACCACATTTTCTGCTCTATAAAGAAGAAGAAGAAAATAACCGAATTTCACAACCGAATTTCACAAATTATTGTCTGTTTGTAAACAAAAAATAAAAGTACGTTGCCACTACGTATTTTTATAAACCAATTCATACACCAATAATCGGTTTTTAGTTTGGTGCTGCCACATTATCAAAAATATTAATTTTATTTTATTGGGAAGTTGTAATAACGAAAAACATTTTTGTTTTTAACTGCAATTACAGTCGTTTTTCTATGAAATAATACAAAACGACTATTTTGACAGTTATTTAAAAAACAGCTGAAAAAAATACTGCATTTGTGTAACAGTTGTTTGAAGCAGTTATTTTAGTATTTTAATAAAAAACTCCCAAAACAATATGTATTTCCGTTTCGAATTTCTACTGTAAATTTTAAGTAGGATGTAAAAATGCACATTTTTATTGTTTCTTGTTTGTTTTTTAATTCATTTTTTTTTTTTGAAAAACAGTAGTTTTTAACAATTTGGGCAGTTGTTTAAAAATTTTTGTAGTAAAAATGTTTCATTTATTTTTACTGCATTTGTTAGTTATTTTCTAACAGTTACAACACTCAAAAAAAAGTCTGTAAAGTCAGCAACATTTTTTGCTGGGAGGATTCTTGCAGAAAAATTGCTAAAATTAGCAAAAAAAAAAAAAATTGCTGACTTTACTGACTTTTTTTAGTGCATATTTTTAGTTTTTTTTAAAGCTAATTAACATTTTTAAATGCATATACCTTTGTTTTAACTGACATACATTTTGAGTGTAAAATTGAAAAGAATTAAAAAAAACTGACTTTCATGCATATCATCAAAGCTCTTAGAGTGGCCTTACTTATATTCTGCAGCACAGCTATGATTTTAACGAAAGCCAGATTGTTTGTTAACCCATTTTTTACCAACGTGTCTTAAAAGACACATACATTTTTAAGAGCCAATAACTTTTGATAATAAGTTGATATAACAACGCAATAAGAAGCTTATTAAAATATGGCTACAAACGTGATTTGTAGCGATTTGTAAAAATGGAAGTATACGAAAAATTAATGTGTTTTAGTTTTTAATATCAAAAAGCAACCAGCAAAGAAACATACAAATTAGAGCCATTACAGTTGCCAAATAACAATTTTCAAAAACTTAAAGACAGTTTAAAAATTTTTAAAAAATTCTTAAAAACAGTGCGAAAATAACAATCAAAATGTTCGCAATTAATTAAAAATTAATTTTTTAAAAAAATATTAACCCTTTAAGTGCATACAAAGCGTCAAAGTATCAATTTCAATTAATTATACGACCACAAGAGAGCGCGCGTAGGCGATACATTTTACTGAAAATGCACACTGGGAAACCAACGCATCTCCGTACCAAGTTTTGTCAAACAATTTGCACGGAATTAATGCTTGGTAAAAAATGGGTTAAACATTCGACACTTATCATTACTACATTCACTCATTTGTAAATGAGAAATTTAAATAAAATTATTTAGTTATTTTTAATTTTATTCTAAATTTTCATTTAAGCAGATATGACTGTTTATGAATGCCACAATGTATATGAGAGTGAGTCTGCAATAAAAATAAATTAAACAATTCAAAAAAAAAAAAGAAACACCTGTACTAAGCATATCCATACAACATAATAAACAATTCTTTTGTTAGTTTCTTTCCCATACGTCATATACAGTCAAGGAATAAAGTCTACATTCACCCTACGGATTTGAAGCTCTAGTGAATTAGTAACGATAATTGAAAAACATTTTATATCAATGTTTAAGGCATTTAAAATAAAGATTATTTGAAGTAAAAAAATATGAAAAAAAAAATAAAACATAGAAATTTTTAGGGAAAAACATAATTATTAGCGGGGAAAAAGTCTACATACAGCGTGGCAACATCTTGCTAAGACAATTAAAATTGCTAAGATAGTTAAATTAAGTCGTGCTACTGTACAGACGATCATTAGAAATTATAATAATAACAATAGTACCGAAAGTAAGCCACGATCTGGCAGACCTATGAAGCTTTCGAGGCGCGATGTTAGCAGTACTATTAAAGTAGTCAACCAGGATCCGAAAATAAGTGCCCCAAAATTGGCGGAACACATCGCAAAATGTTCCAATATAATTGTTACTCCACGAACAATAATAAATTTTTTACATGACAATGGATTTAATAGCAGAGTGGCACTCAAAAAACCACTAATTTCAGCGAATAATTCTAAACTTCGCCTTGAGTTTGCTAAAGCACATCTAGACAAGGATATGGATTTTTGGAAGCGTGTTATATTTACCGACGAAAGTACAACATTTTTGGAAGTGATGGTCTATCCAAAGTTTGGCGAAACCCAAACACTGCACTTGATCCAAAGAATATAATACCTACTGTTAAACATGGTGGTGTGTAACGTTATGGTTTGGGGCGCCATTGCGTCATCTGGAGTTGGTCGTTTGGTTTTTGTCGAGGGTAATATGGACCGCTATCAATATAAGAACATATTGGAACATAATCTGCAGTCATCTGTTGATAGATTGGTCCTGGGAAATCAATGGATTTTCCAACAAGATAACGACCCTAAGCATATTGCACACGTTGTTCGAGACTGGCTTCTAAATACTATGCCCACGACAGCTCAATTCACCACCCCAGTCTCCAGACTTAAACCCCATAGAGCACATATGGGAGGTTTTTTAAAAATCGGTACGAAAATATATATATTTTAACATTAGTAGCAGTGAAACATTGAAAACCGCCCTTATTCGTGCATGGTGGTCCGACCAAATACTAAAAGTTAAACTTTTTTTATTTTTTTATATAACATTTTGAAATAATGTTTAATTTTTGTAGCTGTATGTAGACTTTTTTCCAATGAATTTTTAATGTTTTTGTTATTATTGTTTTTATTATGTAAAAGAAGTACTTTTTTATTTTATAAATAAACTTATTTATTAATGCCTTAAATATTGACATAAATATATTTTTTAATTTTCTTCACAAACTCTATAAAACGCCTAAATCAAGGGGTGTATGTAGACTTTTTTCCTTGACTGTATATATATCAGGGATGGAAGTTTACTGAAATGCTATTCGCTACAGATTGTATATTGTTTCTTTTTTTTATCGCACTTACATCTTTTTTGTATTAACCCTTTGACTACCCTTGTACACTTCAGTGCACACATTTAAAATGTATAACAGTTCATAAGGGCTATATAGTGGCGATATTTGTTAACAAAGTCAGATTTTGTGATAAGCCTTGATCTACGAAAACATGGGCGTTTGGTGTATCTTGTAAACTAAATTTGGCTAGTAGATTCATCTAATGACCAGAACAAAACCTACCAAATCATTTTTGGTTATTCGAATGTTTAAAATGTTAAAAATGTTAAAATTTTAAAAAAAAATCGGGTTTTGGACCCATTTTCTGGTGGGTAGGCGGGGGTAGCACAGTGCTTTGTCCCTTTGACAAAATTAAAAATACAAAATGTCTTCTTTTTAACAGAATTGATTTTTTTTATGTGTACTAAAGTAACTTAATCATAGTCAATCTTATAATTTGCTATATATCTCATTCTGTTGTCACAAGGTGTCGCTAAAGTCGCCAAATTTTTAACGTAATTTGTAATAAGAAAAAGTAAATTTTTAAATTTTTATAAAAAAAATTGCCAAAAATAAATTTTTTAAGATAAGTATTTGATTTTTTAATTTTTTTCTACATTTGAATATATTTGCAATACAACACAATATTGATTTAAAAAAAAAAACACTTTTTTTTTATTTTTTTTATACTTTGCATTATTTTTTTATTAACTAATGTAGGACTTGTATCCTCCGTATCAAGTAAGGAGGCGAGTTGCTATGGCGCGGTGTCTTCCTATTTTTGTGTATGGCTTGGAAATATATCCAGGTACGTCGCAACGCAATATAGCATTACTTTAATAGAGTTTCCCGGTATATTTTCGGGTTTAGGTTTAGATCTTTCTTTCTTTTGAAACTTATTTGGATGTGAGAATAGCGCTTCACAATGTTATAAAATTTCATATCAATGGGAATGGTTTAATGTTGGACATTATACTACACCATTTTCAATTGAATTTCAGAACTTATCAATTGAAGGGCTTATTGTAAAAACTCGTTGAGCCACATTTTATTTTTGGTTTATTTTTGTCCTTTATAGTAGGAAAACATATAGAAATATGAATATTGCAGGACTTGTATACTCTAGGGAAGTGCGGTAAGTGTTTAAGATAGACTTCTTGCAAAAAATTGTAAATGGATGTTTTCGAAAACAGCTAAAACTAGAAAATAGTCAAAGTGGCTTATCGAGTTTTACAATAAGTCCTTCAATTGTATTTCCGATTTATCAATTGTGTTTCAGAAATTATTAATTGTATTTCAGAAATTCTCAATTGTATTTCAGAAATGATCAATTGTATTGCAGAAATTATCAATTGTATTTTAGAAATTATCAATTGTAATTCAGACATTATCAGTTTTATTTCAGAAATTATAAATTGTATTTCAAAATTTATATAAAATACGGATCCGAAATTTTACGATATATGGTCGTATATGATCATATATGAGGATATATGAATCATTATTAGCATATATGAACATACATATATGATCATATACGACCATATACCCTCAAACTTCGGATCCGAACATATATGGTCGTTCATGACAGCATATAGTATGATCATATATTGAACTATATATGGACATATAAGATAAGCGTTATACATATATGATCATATATAAGCTCAAATATAATCATTTATGTTCATATATGATTTGATTTTCACCTTGGGCCCTGAAATTTAAAAATTGCATTTTTGTTTTATTATTAATTTTGTGAAGTAAATGACCGCACGGATTCATTTTAATAACTTCTTTACTATACATTTGAATCTGACATATTACACAATTATCCCGGCATTGCATTTTCAACTTTTGTGAAAATAAAAACACAGATTTTACATATTAAGTTTTGTATTCATTTTTACTCGCGATTTTTTAGTAATAGTTGCGTATTCGTTACTTCGTTTACTTAATCGAACAATTAAATAAATAAACACATCATTACACTGCAACAATTCAAAAACGACACAGAAAAAGACTAAAATTTTACCATATGAAAAATGCTAAAGTCTTTTAAATAAAGAAAAAAATGTTTTTAAGAAAAATTTTGAGAACGTTTCGTTTTTAGCAAGGATTCTCGTAAGTTTAAAGTTTCTAATATATTGAATCTAAAACAAAATAGTTAAGAAAAGACCGGATATTCGATAACAAAAAATCCGGCTTCTAAAAACAGAATCTTTAAGGTAACCGTATGGAATACAAACAAGGTAAAATAGTTTGAGGTTAATAAGAAAAGAAAAATACTCTTATGATCCTATCATAACTAAATAAACATAATTATAAGTACAACAATTACTTACGCCGATTGTGTTCTAGATCGTTTTAGAACTTCGCTGCCATTACGTATTGTATTCTTTTTATTCATATTTTGTTGATGCATTGATGAGGGAGAAGTACCTCCACTGCCCATTCCTGTGCCAACACCACTGCCTGCAATAACAACTGCTCCACCATGATGATAATGGTGTTGATGGCCATGAAAATTGTGATGATGATTTTTATGATGACCATGATGATCATGTGTACTAATATGATGGGCATAATGTATGCCACCTAAGAGGGATATACAAGGATAATGAATAGTATTTGAAGCAATAAACAAAATTTCATTAGCTCATTACCAGTTTGAAGATTCATAGGCAATTGATGTTGTTGCTGTTGTTGATGGCACGATGCATATTGTTGTGGGTGTTGTTGTTGTTGCTGGAAGACCATAGATGGCTGGTTATCCATTTGATAAGCAATTGAATTGGCTGAATTTGTGGAAGCTGTTGATGGAACATAGTGTTGTTGTAAATACACGTAGCCACCACTTTCAGAGCCGGAAGTATTTGAACCGGGTATCGCTGCAATACCATATTGAGCTGAACCACTACGTTCAATAGGTTTTTGGGGAAAACTGTAAATAAATGCAAAAATATAGTTTTTGTTTTAATATACAAGTAAATAGACATTTCTATTAATCTCAACAAAAATTTCCAACAGTGTCCTTTTGTAGGAACATAAAGGAGAAAACTTTTCTACAATGTATATGCCTTTGCCGGCACTTGAACTGGCAACTCTCTACAGGCTTTGATTAGTAGTATCATCTCTTTTTATGAGATACATAACGATGAGTGTTTCTAATGGACAATGAAGAATTATTTTATATTTTTGAACAATTTATTTTTTAAGTATAATGATTTATCTTTTCAAATTCAGTGTTACTTATTTCTATTTCATAAGCATAAAAGAACGTGCCTCGAAAATGAACCTGCAATGTCCTGGAAATAATTTTACAAAATCACAATGGAACTTTTTTTGTACAAATCTTTTAAATAAAATGAAAACTAATAAATAGGAAGAAAATCTGAAACGGAGCGAATATATAAACACCTGAACTCTAATAGCGGACTCCGTTATTTTGCAAATAATAGCAACATCGATAAAATCACTTAATTATACTAATGGTGCAGAAGAAGATTTCAAATATTGCAATTTGTGCAATATGCATGAATATGAATCCTTTTAAAGAATTTAGAATGCGCCTTTTTCGAAAAGCTATACTTAATGAAATGTAAACGAATCATATATTAGATGGCTGTAAAGAAGGAGATTGAGAAAAGCTTGTAAAGTTTTAAAAAATCACCAAAAAATATAGAAACTATTTGGTAACTGAATTTAATTATTTTTTTTTCCGACAGACGTTATTAAGAAAAACATTGTTGTTAATCGAAATCCTTTTTACATACGGTTTTTAACACGGATGAATTGTTACACCAAACATGTAAAATTTTTAGAAATAAAGAATTATTATTATAATATATTTAGAAATAAAGATATATACGAGTACATATATTATTTCACAAGTATTTTTTTGTTTGTTTTCTAAATGTACAAAAAAAATGCAATTTTCTTTAAAAATCTAGTAGCAAATCAGCACACAGTTACTAAAATTTTTTGGGAAATTTTTAAAATATCGGGAACTTTTGACGCGATTCGGTATGGGTTAATGTTTCGAAAGATAAACATTTTTGTTCAAATTCGTACTTTTGATAGCCATTGGAGCAAACCTGATGTTAAAATCGACAATTCGTAAAGAAGTTTCTATTGCATGTTTCCACCCAAAGCGGTTTAGACATGTCGTTAAGATTGAGACTTTTCCCTTTTCTTTCATCTGTACACTGAATAAAATAAGTTAGCATAAAAGTTAGTAAAACGTCTTGTAAATCAAGTTTACTATTTCTCAGCAATCTTTTTTGCTGACATTGTGTTGTCGGCTATAAATTTAGTTATACTTATTCAGCAATTAGCTCATTTGAACTAATGTTTTACTAATATCTTACTAATATTCTACTAATTTATTTTGCAAAAAAATTGTGCTGTTAAGCACATTAATAGTGTGGACGACAACCAAATTGAAAGATATATTAATGTAATGTGGGGAAATTGCAAACAAATATACGTTCAGATAAGCAGACTAAAGCGAAGGACAAGGACACACATCTTAGGTAATTTTGTATGTTTCCTTTTCTTATTGCTACGTCTACGGTCGGTTATGCGTTGGCAGAACGTAGGATTAACAATATTGACAGTATAATCCTGTTACCCGATTGATAACAGTGGTCAACCGTTGGTTTGAGCGAACTTGCCACCGTTGGCATAACGTTGCAAGTCAAAAAATTTGGTGCTTTTAAAATGCCTTAAATTTAATTAGTTTTGAGAAATATGTATAATAAAACACATTTAAAAAGCAGCAATACAGTTCCGTCTTATGTTAGTCATTTACATCTTATTTAAATGTGTGAAATATAATAAAATATAAAAAAAAAATAATAGCGGTTTTCATTCTTACTTCGTGTTATATTTACTTCGATTTTTTCACAACAATGCGTGAGTGTCTTTTTTAATTTATAATAAATTTATAAATCAGCTCATTTTTGTTGTTCACCACACATGTATCAAAATTTACAGAAAAATCATAAATTTTTTATTGCCAAATGCTTTCTTTATAAACTGGGTTTTTCGATATTTTTATTAATTTTTAAGTTTTTTCCAAAAGTTAAAACAAAATAAATTTTTTTCACGGCAGAACTGTCAGCTGTTTTTTGCTGATAAATTTATCAGTTTTTTGTGTGGTATTTCGCCACAGCGCGGTAAATTTGAGTGCAATACATTTTGTTGTTCGTTGTGGTAAATTCTATTTAATTTATCAAACGAATAAATTTTCTGAAATTGAAAATTCAACAGCTTGAATTTACAGCTTGAAGCTGTAAAATGCGAATTCGGCTCTATGGAGAAAAAAATCTGTAACAAAAAGAAGAAAGCAGACAACAAGAAACTATTAAAATCAAGGTAGGCATTTTTAATCAAGACAGAAGCTAACGAAAACCCTGTTCGTTTTAAAGCTAGATCGATTGCCAAAGAATTCGTACAGAAATTTGGTGTTGAGAACCGTGTTGGCTGTTGGTGTAAGAAGAGGCTACACTTTCTAACAGTGAAATGTTAAAACAGAATTTTGACATGGTGAGCTTTAAGAAGCCCCCCATGGAAGTGCCTAAAGATATGAATAAGAAATCAGGGATAGTTTTAAAGTTTAGTTAGTCCGTGGCGTTGGAACCAAAAAGTTAATATGGCGCCTGAAGGTTTTTGTGTTAAAACATGACTACAGTCTCTATACTATACAAAAAAAAATGGCAACGTAATGCTGCTACTGCTCTATGTGTACGAGGTTCTAATTACTGGTAATGATTTAAATGATATTAATCGTGTGAAGAAAATACTATCTTCAGTGTTCGATATGTCTGGTTGTGGTGAACTCCAGTACTATCTTGGTATGAAGATTGATTACAGCAAGCAAATGGACAAGAAAAAGATATCATTCTGAAGATACTAGAGAAATTTGGTATGTCTGATTGTTATAATATTGATACTCCAATGAAAAAAATGGGATCAATTACCGCGTAATTAAGAAGTACACATCTCTATCGAGAACTCTTCTGAAGTCTTGTACCTTATATTATGTATACGACCTGGCTAGGCATTCTGTAGGACGATCGACTTATCGTCCTATTTGCGAAGTCAAATTACGACTATATTACAAGCAAATTAATAAATAACGTTAACAATTTTGGTTAAAATCAAAAATTTTCCATCATTTAGTTTAACGTTTTCATAAGTAACATAGTCAAAACGATAACAATTTAGGTATCGTTTTTGAACAAGAAACGAATCTGTCCCCTGACATTTGTAATGCTGTTAATTACATGGGTCGTTATCATTAGTATTTTGGTGAAATTCATTGGAACCAAATCACTCAAGCTAAAGTTCGATAAAGATAAATTTGGGCTGCTTATACAGATGATAGTTAATCAAAATGTGGATACACAATATATATATATATATATATATATATATATATATATATATATATATATATATATATATATATATATATATATATATATATATATATATATATATATAATTATGTATATATATGTATAATGTATATATATGTATATATGTATAATTCCCTAATAAGTTTTTTAAACCTGATTCATTTTTCAGCGAATCGATTCGCCAACTTATTTTTATTACGTCAATAACGAAATAAAGAATCAAAAGAGAGTTTCAGTCCTTTTTGTTTATAAAATTAAAAGAATTGGTTAAATCTAACAAGTTAATAATAACCCAGTGTAGAAACGGTAATGACATGTTGTTATTTTTCAGACTACCAGTAATGACACCAACTTACTCTCTGCATTACTTTAATACAAAAAATAATGACATACTAATAACTAATTATTGTTCCTATTATTTCAATACGAAAAAATATGCGTTTACTTATTTTAAATATAAAATAATGATATTAAACTTTTTCGAAAATCAATTTTTAGAATCATTATTTTTCCAACTCTGGTAGACACATATAACGTATGGGCAAAAAAATACGAAATTGCTTAAATGAGGTAATCAAAAAAAAAAAAACAGGGTTGTATACAACAATTTTTTTTTAGAAAATGTAATAACATTATTCAGTTGATTATTAAAAAATATCATTATTGATCTAATTGATCAATAATGATATTTTATTTTATATTTTATTAAAAATGTCACTTAAGAAATTACATCGACTCAAACTGATTTGTAAATTTTGTAAAGAAAATCCATTATAAAAAATTTAAATTTTTAATAATTTTAAGAACATGGGATTTAAAAAAAACTTTTACCTACAAGACAATGAAAGTAATCAAGAATAATATAAGTGGAAAGAAAATCTCTTTTGGGCATGAAAAGTCGGTTGCAAGATTAAAAACTTGACGCTGAAGCCGTGGGGACGGAGTATCCAAAAACATCATAAAAATTATAAAATAGTTTTCTGGTCAGACCTCGCGTAATCCCGCTACGCCAAAGTCACAATAGACAATTAAAATCGTCGAAAATCCAATATGTGCCGAAAGGACAAAATCCACTGAACGTTGACCAACTTAAACCCATCGAAACTGTTTTGGCAAAATTATAGAGAAAATTATATAGTCAAAAAAGCAACAAAGGGCTAAAAACCAGGATACAAAAGGGAGCTCAATGTCTGAAGTACTGAAAAAATTTCTTAAGGCAATGCGCTATATGGTCAATATTTTTTTGTAAGTTTAGTATATTCCTCCTGTATATAACAAATAAATTTAAATTAAAATTACTTATTTTTTTAATATTTTGTGTTTTCCGTATGTTTTTGCCCATACGTTATAAACTACTTATTTTTGATTTTTTGTAAGCTGGAAAGTAATGACATTTTGTGCAAGCAAGTCATTTATGTTGTTATCTATGAAGTATAACATGTCGAGATAGTGTAGATGGTAGAGCGGTTGACTGACAACCACGAACGTGAGTCTCCATATAAGCCATTTTTATTAAAAAAAATTTACAAAAAAAATTTTTTTTATTAAATTTTTTTTTTTTTGTAATTATTTTTAGACTCATTAGTTATGTCCATACTAGTAAGCATATAGGTAACCACATATTTTTTAATCTTTCGTAAGGTGTTTAGTAATGATATGTCATTATTTTGCTCGACATTACCGTATAAAAGTAATGAGATTTGTAATGGCAATTGTAAGTACTTGTCATTACCAAATATATACTTATATGGGAATTATTGTCTACACTGGGAAGCTGACGATATATTCAATTACTCCCTGCATTTGATCGGTGTTATGATCGATTTTGAAATATCTATGTGTCTATGTACCTTTCACCAATTATAAATCCAGATATACAAATAATCATGTTGCAGTAATCACAGTTTTTTTTTTATTATTTTAAAACATTAATCAAAAATTGGTTAAAATACGTGGAAGTTTAAGCTTTTAGTTATCACATTAGCTGTTTGTTTTTTTAAATCACAATTAAATATTTTATTCAAATTAATAAATTTTCCATTTCAGGAATATGGAAGAGGACGCGAGTAAGTAATATCAATGTTAACGAAGGCACGGACTACAACAAACTAAACAGAGCTAAAAGATAATAACACGAATCCTATCTACACATACAAAAACGCATTAGTAGTGGTAAACAGGACACACAGTTATAAAAAGATTTTTTGTTTTAAATTTTCTTCACGCACACAGCCATAACTAAATATATATGTAAAGAATTGTTCACTTAAAATCTGGAAACAATAAAAATATCAAATATCGGTGCTTTTTAATGAAATTACAGATAGTAAAGAAATACACTATCGGACAAAATAAATGGCAAATCTATAAAAACGAACGAATGTTAGCCAAACTCTTTAGCCAGATCAAAATACATAGGGTGAATGCACCAGTAGTCGGCAGTTTAACTTTTTTTGTTTTTAAACTGCTGTCCCCACGTACGTTAATATGACAGTTTGGTTACAACTAGATATTCCACTTCATTAAGGGTTATTATTTTAGATTTAATTAACTGTTTATAAAATTTACTTCATTAAATTTGACTAATTTTCATATTTTGTAAAATACATGGAATTTGCCAGTAGTCGGCATACATTTCCCAATATTCGGCATATCGTGATACTATGGTCGGCATGTCCTTTTTTGTTCAAGAAAAACTAAAAGCGTAACAGAAATTCAAATTTTTATTTATGAAAATTGCAGTTTTTTTTACATTTTTACATATTAATTATATTTATATAAATGAGATAAATTCAATTTAATTTTTAAGTTCTTCTATTTATCAACTAAAAAGTAATAAACTAACGATAAAGTAATAAAAAATAAAGAGTAATACAAATTTAAAATTATATTAAGTACAGTTTTAGAAGTTTTGGACATTGCATTCTTTGCATACGAAATCCATTTCAATAACTTCATTATATGCCATGTTTTTCAAGTCAGTACATTAAAGATGGAACCACTGAGGACAATAATCACATCCCACGTTTTTTAAACCGTCATCCTCAGCATATGTATCCAAATTATCATCGCAAGTACCACATAGTACTTGTTTATGTTTTATTTTTTTACCTTTAACGGGTCTGTTTTCTTTTTCTTTCTTTTTTTCTCGCGTTCTAATTTTCGTTTTTGTACAGCTTCGGATTTAGCTGTTTTCTAATTTTCCTTTGACTGCTTATGGTTCCTCCAAGCTAGAGCGGATATAGCACTTGGGGGCTTGATTTTCTTAGTAGATTGTGCAGAACTCGGCGACATTGTTAGTCTTAGTAAAAGCGCAAAACTTGATGAATTTGGTTATGGACAGTCAATATATTGAAATGAGTTGTCATTGGAATTTGTGGCAAGAGTTGCTGACAACGGAGCCGACGTTTCATCGGCAGATTGAAACGAATTGTTATTAGTTGTAACTAAATTTGGTGTTGCATTTTCATTCATCTCCATTTCCAAAATTCCATCCGCATTGATTACGTATGTACCCGACTGAATCGTTACATCACCCAATAATTCGATATTTTGATTATTTTAAATTTTTTTTAAAGCACCGATCTCTTCTACAATAACATTAGAATTTATTCCACGTTCTTGTAAATTAGGTGCAATGCTGCTTATTACTCGAATAGCTATGTCAAAATCACTTTCTTTAGTTGTTGTATTATCTTCACGAAGATCGTCGGTCAATTTTTCTAATTGATTCTTAACACACTTAGTGTAATCTATATTGTCAGGATTAAAAGGGTATAAACCATTTTTAATTTTATCGGTCAAATTTAAGTTAGAGAGAACCATATGAAGAAGCGGACACCTAAGTTCGGCACGTACAGGTATAAGTTCAAAATTTTGTAGGGACATGTAAATCTAGTCTAGTGCATCATAATCAAACACAAATTGAATTTTTTGTTGTTACGCTCTTTGACATTTTAGGTGACGATATACTAACGTGACACCATTTATTATTCATAGAAGTCTATAGACTTTAAATTTACACAGCGCCTTTTTCTCAGACGGCGCGGCATTTAAAACTAAAACTGTTAACATTAACGTTTTTGAGAAATTCATCTACAGATTAGGAATTGTTGATCAGATCTTAAAATGATGTATGTTTTCTGTTTTTTTTTTCTGTGAAGGATGCATATTAGGATGAATAAAAATGTTATATTCAAAAATAAACGTTTCATATGTGAAATTCACATTCGTTTTTACAAAATAGTGGCTGCATTACCTGTTAAAGTACGTACTGATTTTAAGAGAACAGTGTTTTTTGTTTTATAGTAAAATTTAACACAATGACATGCTAGGACGATAACTACAGCCATATATATGTTTGTACACTCAAAAGTTTAGTAGTTTAAATTAACTGAAAATTTCATTTAACATAAATGATAAATCACTTAAAATCCTTTTTCTTTTAAATCAAATGTTTCTTGTTATTTATTTTGAAATATTGTTTAAGTAACTAACAAATCCATAAGAACAAATGAATATTAAGCAAAAAATAAATGTTAAAATTTTAACTACATATCATTAAAAATAAAAGTTATACATATTTAGTTATTTAAAATTATTTCAGTTTTTTGTTTTTTTTTATATACAAATTTTTAAATTTCTTGTAATTTGAATTGAAATAATTGTGTACATAAACCAAACATTTTAATAAAAATGGTTGGTTTATAAAAAAAATTTTTTATTTATAACAACTGTAACGGAAACAAATAAACTACAATATTCCGTTTTTGTGGTTAAATTTGAGTGGCTCTTTGAATAAATGAAAATAATAAATGAAATTAAAAAAATTATTTTGAACAATTGTATAAAATAGTTGAAATAAATATTTATTTGAAAAATAAATGCATGTTCCTTTATTTTTAACTCAACTAAAAACTTCTTATTAAACAACAACCGTAAACTACATAATATTCTGAGTGTACGAAAAATATTTAACAGTGGTATGTATGCGATGATTTTTTACTAAATTAAAAAATGTCCAATTAGTTTAAAAATTTTATTTTTACAGACTTCACACAAAAAAGTTTCATAGTTGTTGATTTTAACTGCAATTGCAGTTATGATTCTTTGTAATTTATATGCAATGATTAGAGATACAAAAATTAAGAAAATAAAGTTTTTCACAAAATATTTTTTCCTTAAAACTTTCAAACACTAAAGTAAAGTCTGATTTCATATTAAATTAATATAAAAATGAATAAAACTAACTATTCGGCAAATAATCGGTAGTGCCGAATAGACTATTCGTAACATCTTTAGTAATAATATAAAACAACTTTTATGACAGTTATTTAAAAAATCAACTCAAGAATAAGACTGTATTTTTGTGACAGTTGTTTGAAGCAGTTATTTTTTAGTATTATAACAATAAATAACTACCAAAACAGTAGTTTTGAACTAAAGAGTTAATTTCCGTTAGTTATTTAAAAAACACAAAATTTCGTTGAGTTATTAAAAAATCTTGTGTACACACAGAGAAGTAAAGTGCCAACCGAATTGAAAAGTTTATTTTTGTGGTAAAAACAATAAATTCGATTAGTAGAACAATCATATTGAAATTTGATTTCAGTTGTATTAACTGAACTTTGTTATGAAAACCAAAATTCAGTTGTTCCAAAAATAGTTCAATCGTAGTAACCGAACTTGAGTAATAGTTACCGAATTTAAGTTGGCAAATGGCAAAATTTTTCTCTGTGTGTAGTTTATATTTGTTATTATTGATATATTCTGATATATTCATAGTTTGCAAATAAACATTTGAAAATGTCATTGTATCTCCAAAGCATAAAAAAAGTAATTACGGGAGTATCGTTCAGTTTTTTCAAAAAAAAAAATCACTCAAATAATTGACAAAAAATATCAAATGAATCAATCAAATCGCTTTTAACCCTAGAAAGTTAAAGTTAATCTTGTTTTTTGTACATAGAAATTAATCTAGGTCTAAAAGGCCTAGACGACAATTAAAGTAAGTTTGTACAAAGAATAATAACCAGCAACCGGAAGTTCATGCAGATGCATGTTTTTTTCCTTAAGTCTGAGAACAGGGTAAACAAAATATCTTTGCGAATCAAAGAGTTTGTGTTAAAATGCCATCGATTTGTTTTGTTTTTGCATATTTTGCTATAAATGCATATTTTTGGATATTTCGCTTTAAATGCATGTTTTTATTGCATATTTTTACTTATTTTGCATAATTTTATTGAATTTCTCTTAGTTATTCTTACAAAAAATATTTTTTAATTTTATTTGACCAAAGAGCACATAAATTAAAGAGGATCCAAGCTGCTCAAGCATATTTTACGTGTTAAATTTTATTTGAAAACTGAGATTAAAAGGTACAAGTTTTAGTGGTTTTTAAGTGCGTATTTTTTAATACAAATAATAAAAATGTTGTGTTAATTTTGCAAAAGTTGTGCAGAGAATGTATTAAATAATGCAAAATAATTTTAAAATTTTATTTAAATTGCATAAAATCATAAAAATAATTAATTTAAAAAAGATTAAGTGCATATTTTTGTAATTAAAAGTGCATATTTTATGATTTTCCATGCATATTATAGGTGCCGAAAACACTCTTTTTAGTGCATGAAGTTCCTGTTCCTGATAATAACATGTTGTCCGTAAAAATGCAAATTAATACATTTTTTGTCAAAGTAAAACAAAATTAACTCATATTTAGTTATTTTAATTGCTTTTCTTACAAAACAAAAAGTAAATACCTTGGAATATATTTTTTGTTTTTAAATAAGCTAAAATACAATGCAAAAGGAGCGTTTGCATTGGTATATTAAAGGTAAAATCGATAAAACATTGAAACAGACCCTTCAAATTATTGTTAAAAAGAATAAAAAAAAACTGAAAATTTTACGTATTTAACACAAGAGGCGCAAACCTAACTTTGTGTTAGATTTTCCATATAGTTTTGGTTATTTAAACATAAAAAGACTAAAATCGAAAAAGTTACACAAAAGTTAACCTAGGTCTTTTTGACCTATAGCATTTTTTTTAACTACTAAAAATATACTTTAACCTCATGCTAAAATAAAAAAGGTTATAATTTTAAAAGTTTTTGAATAACGAACTTTCATATTCCGAAATAAAAATTAAGCTATATCTAAGGGTTTAACAGAAAAATTTAAAAATAAAAAACATATCGGCCTAACAGATCTAGATTAATTTTCTAGGGTTAAAATAGTGAAAAAAATGTTTATTGAAAAAGACACATTCACACAACAAACTCAATATCGCATTTTTTAACTAAAAAACATTGGTTGTATATTAAATTTGCGTGAAAACAAATTTACACCCTACATGATTAATAAAGCTAGAAGTTTCAAATTTGAGCATGTCTTACAGTGTAGTCAAACGTTTTACATTCATTTTTATTTTGACGAACATATTTAACACAATTTAAAAGGACATTTTTAAAATTTTTGATCCTGAAATATTACGACTAATAATTTTGTTGAATACCAGAGACTATGATCTTTCATCTGATACCCTTACTGGCATAATTTAATGAGTACAAGTATTTAAATAATTTGATTAAAAATGTAACTTTAAATGTCCTTTTCAAAGGACATAGGTTGTTATAACGAAAATCTGAGTACGCAGTTTAACTACATATGGTCTCCTGTTTAACATGGATATCGATGTTCCCATGTGAGGCAAAAAAATATTGAAATTTGTCGTGCCATTTGTGCAATGTGAATATACAAAAGTTTATATTACATATCAAAGACACTTTCGGTAAAATTTCGTTAATTTTTGAACTCCTCTGATTCCTAACTTGAAATTTGTATATGTTGTAAGCGATACTTTGAATTAATTGCAAAATAAATTTCAAAAAAAATTAATTATGGGTTTTTTTTAGATTTTTGCTAAATAAGTACTTTTTTCAAACTGATTTGTAAATTTTGTAAAGAAAATCCATTATAAAAAATTTTAATTTTTAATAATTTTAAGAACATGGGATTTAAAAAAAGCTTTTACCTACAAGACAATGAAAGTAATCAAGAATAATAAAAGTGGAAAGATAACCTGGCTTGGGCATGAAAAGTCGGTTGCAAGATTAAAAACTTGACGCTGAAGCCGTGGGGGGCGGAGTATCCAAAAACATCATAAAAATTATAAAATAGTTTTCTGGTCAGACCTCGAGTAATCCCGCTACGCCAAAGTCACAATAGACAATTTAAATCGTCGAAAATCCAATATTTGCCGAAAGGACAAAACCCACTGAACGTTGATCAACTTAAACCCATCGAAACTGTTTTGGCAAAATTATAGAGAAAATTATATAGAAACATCAGACTTGGGCGACGTCAATTACATTTCAAAATCGTTCTCTTGTGAAATTTTTCTATATCATTAATAATTTCAGACCTACGCTCACACTTGTGGGCTTAAACGCTTCCTTGGGAAATTTTAAATTTTTTCAATACCAGACATGGGTCATAATTCCAATATCTGTGTATTTAATTACAGGCCAATTACTTTTTTATGTTCAATTACATGTAATTGGGTGTAATTGAGTAATTGCCCTGTAATTAAATACCCAGATGTTGTTACTAATCCCCATGTTTGGTATTAAAGATTTTACAAATTTTCCAAGGAAGCGATTAAGCTCACAAGTGTGAGTGTAGGTCTGATATTATTAATGATATAGAAAAATTTCATAAGTGAACGATTTTGAAATGTAATTGACGTCGCCCAAGTCTGAGAAACATATACCTGGCAAAAAATTTAGATTCACTCGTCAAAAAAGCAACAAAGGGCTTAAAAACCAGGATACAAAAGGGAGCTCAATGTCTGAAGTACCGAAAAAATTTCTTAAGGCAATGCGCTATATGGTCAATATTTTTTTGTAAGTTTAGTATATTCCTCCTGTATATAACAAATAAATTTAAATTAAAATTACTTATTTTTTTAATATTTTGTGTTTTCCGTAATTTTTGTCCATACTTTATAAACTACTTATTTTTGATTTTTTGTAAGCTGGAAAGTAATGACATTTTGTGCAAGCAAGTCATTTATGTTGTTATCTATGAAGTATAACATGTCGACATAGTGTAGATGGTAGAGCGGTTGACTGTCAACCACGAACGTGAGTCTCCATATAGCCCATTTTTATTAAAAAAATTTACAAAAAAAATTTTTTTATTAAATTTATTTTTTTTTGTAATTATTTGTAGACTCATTAGTTATGTCCATACTAGTAAGCATATAGGTAACCACATATTTTTAAATCTTTCGTAAGGTGTTTAGTAATGATATGCCATTATTTTGTTCGACATTCCCGTATAAAAGTAATGAGATTTGTAATGGCAATTGTAAGTACTTGTCATTACCAAATATATACTTATATGGGAATTATTGTCTACACTGGGAAGCTGACGATATATTCAATTAATCCCTGCATTTGATCGGTGTCAATATATTTACTAAAATTTTATATTTATTTTTTGTTAAAATATACTTAAAATAATAAAAGTAATAATATGTCGTGGCAAAGAAATTATTTGCTATTACCGCATTTAATATTGAAGGCATATTATTAACTAAGGATATGTATAACAGTAGCGAGAGTCAATTTTTCCCCTTCTGTTTTCAGAAATGTTTCTAAATCTTCTAAATTTAATGGGATTTTCTTTTTTAATTCCCAATTTAAACAGCTCACATAGATCTTTTATGCGATTGAGATCTGGGGATTGTGGCGGCCACTCCGATACTACTTGCACATCGCTGCTGCTTAAAAAGTTGCGAGTTTGGCGACTTGTGGGCTTAAGATCGATATCATATTGGAATATACTACCAGGGGCAATTTTTTCACGAGTTGTTTCAGTATTATACAGTATTTAATGACATTTACATTTAATTCAATTTTAGTTATGGAACCAATGCCTCGTTTATTCTAATATGTGCGTTATTTCTTACCTTACACCATTATTTATACCCCGCCATATTTGACTGTTGGCCCCTGAATTCTAGGTGAATATCCTAAGAATAAAAACCAATAATTAAACGCCAAAAGAAGCGATACCGTTATTATTTTCGAGTCGTACTTGAAGATCATATGACACAGCGTTGCATTTTTTATGATCGCATCTGTAAATCAGCGTTACAACGATGCCGCAAACATGTTTTGGCGATGTTGGAAAAATGCTTACAAATGTCGGGTCGCTATTGTCTAAGGATAAACAATATAAAATCTCAATAATAATTATGAAATTTTACTTAATAATGACTAAATAAAAGAAAAACAAAAAAAAAAACAAGAGTTTTTTATCCGAAAATTATAAAAGTGTACCACTGTAAACTACATTTTGCCAAAATTGAAATAAACAAATATTAATGCCATTTGCAATAAAAGGATAAAAAAAATAAAACAATGTATGAAATAAATTTAGGTATCAACCTGTAGATGGCTTAACATTATGGATACAACGAGACCAGGTGCATTTACAAAATCCAGCAGGTAAGTAAATGTAACTTTTTTTCTGAAGATTTTGTATCCCTTACTTTTGTTTTACGATCCAAGTGTATGCTTTTTGTATGAACATGAAACGATCAACAACGCCTGGTATCCTTCGAAAAACAATATTCGAAAACATCTGCTATTATTTGTGTACTTGTAATTGTGTTATGTATGTATTTACATTTACTGACACACACAATCATAATACAAAGGGCATACATATATAATCGGACAGCTGGTAGTATTTTTTAAGTACGTATTTAATAATCGGTTTCAAATATGTACTAACACTTTGATCTCACTATATTCATTCATAATATCTTTGTTCATTTAAGTTACACGTGATTTTAGATATTAACCTCCTAACTGCCTTATTGGTTTTTAAAAACGCTAAGATATACTATTAAAAGAAAAAATATAATTTTTTGTTTTAAATCTGCATTTATAGGTATTTTAGACTGCGAAATTAATCTACTTGATTAAAGTTAATCCACCTTTTAAATCTTCCTAGTTTACCTAGGTGAGCCTCAATAACGATCCGGTAGAAAAGAAAGAAGGAAATTGTCGGCGCTAGCACAACTTTAATCGACAGTATGTATGTATGTGAGTTTTTTAGCGCCGCAGACCGAAATTATATGAAAACACAAAGTTGCACACAATTAGTAGTATGAATACAGAGTCGTTTAGAAATAGTAGTCATATAAAAAGTTGGATTAACTGTCAAAAAGATTATCAAAACCCCTTTAGAAATCAATAAAAACGACAATATTTAATCAATTATAGAAAATAAATAAATTGTTTTTTGAAAATGTTTCAAGTTCGAGGCCATACTCTATATTTCTTGTTTGGTTTAAAAACAAGATATAAAGGCAGAGTAAACAAGAACGTACTTAGTCTTTTTTACATGTTTGATATAATTTTTATTAAAAATATAAATTATATTTTGTCGACCTTTAAATGTGAATTTAGGAAAACTAGGTTATATGAATTGGGAAAACTAGGTTATATGAATGTTGGATGTTTTGCATGGGATTGTCACTTCTTTCAAAACGTGTTCTTATGATGAGAACCTAGAAAATTCCCAAAATAGATATATTAACACACTCCTGAAAGTGGGAAATTAATAAATTTGAAAACAAAAACTCTATAGATTATTTGTTAGGACAATATCCTTACAAAGAAATATAAAATTATATCAAACTTGTAAATTGTTTTTTGTTCAAAAAATTATTTTTGCGATATAAAAACACAATTAAATATAATTCTAAAACTCTGGTAACCATTTCATTATAGACCCATTTTTAAAGGCAAAATCGTGTACCATCGTGGAGTACCCATCTCAGAAAAAAAAATTGATTTTGTTTCACACACGAATAAATTCTTTAGTCCCTAATGTAGCCGGATTTTAAAATTATTGATTTGCATTGAAATGGTAGGAGGCTAAACTCAAAACTTTAAGAAACACAAAAAAATCGTTGTTTTATTATTTTCAAAAAAAAAATACTAGGCAAAAATTTTAAAATGCCTCTACGTCAGGGACTTCATAAACTCAAAAATTTAAGAAACACAGAAAAAATCGTTATTTTTTTTATTTTCAAAAAAATACTAGGCAAAAATTTTAAAATGCCTCTACGTCAGGGACTTCATAAACTCAAAAATTTAAGAAACACAGAAAAAATCGTTGCTTTTTTATTTTCAAAAAATACTACGCAAAAATTTAAAAATGCCTCTACGTTAGTGACTTCATTTTTTAGTCCTATACAAAACAAAAAAAAAACAATTTTTTTGTTACATATTTTGCTTCAAATGCATATACATATTTGCATATTTTTCATTAAAATTCATGTTTTAAAGAAAATTTTTTGACGTTTTACTAAAAATAAATTTTACACAATTTATAAATTGAATAAATAAAATATTTTTAAAATGTATACAAATATTTTTTTATCACGAAAAGAAAAATTACAAAAAAATGCAATTACTAATTTTTTGACGATTTTTAAATTTTTCAACTATTTTTTAAAACAAAAATTACTAAAATTGTGAAAATAATATTGAAAACGATAAAAAAAAAATCAATAATAAATGCATATTTTTAAATTTGAAGTATATATTTTACGATTTTAAATACATATTTAATGTACATAAACACTAATAAAAATGCATTAACTTCCGAGCCCTACTCATTACCATTTTCAACACTAGGTTGTGTATATTTGTTGCTGTCATTGAGAAACTATTTACCAATACACTCAACAAAGTTTGTCAGTAACTACATGACAGCTGGTTCTGCAGTAATCAGTAGCTGTTGTTTTCAACTTCAATTGCAGATGTTTTTCTATGAAATAATACAAAACAACTATTATGACAGTTATTTGAAAAAACAACTAAAGAAAAATACTGTTTTTTCGTAACAGTTGTAACAGTTTGTAACAGTAATAAACAACTACCAAAACAGCATTTCTGGTAGTTATTTAGCACTAGAATGACCGGACCAGTAATTTTCACTAACAATTCCACATAAAACATTTTTTCGAATTGTACTTAGTTTCCGAGAAAATTTTGTTTATACCTACTCTGCATTTAAAGCACATTGAAATGTTGTGTTGTTTAAGCGATATTTGGAACGGAAAGGGAGCCCTTCTAAGTACATGTAAGTACTTTTTGTACCTTAAGAATTTTCTAAAGGTACACTTAGAATACTATGCAAATGTAGTTAAAAACAAATGAAATTTCACTTAAAGAAAGGACGACTTACATTTCAGTAAATTCAACTAACATTGTCACTTGTTTTTTAATGTTCAAAAAATTAACCACAATTGTAGTAAAAATGAAACTCATGTGCAGTAAAAAATAAACAAACATTTATATTTTTAAATAACAAAAAACGAATGTGAAAAATTAATGTAAAATCGTAATACAGTGATTTGAGGTAGTTAGTTTGTTTTTTTAAATGAACTACAAGGTTAGTAAATAATTTAATTTGTTCTACAGATGACTGACATTTACATTAAAAATAAAGAAACTGTATTACAACCAAAACAACTACATATTTTTAAAGCAGAAGTTCCCTGAGTGCACGCATGATATAAGTGTTGGGTGTTTCAGTTGTTTAAACAAACCGTTTCCAACGCTCTCCTCTAAAAACCTAAACAAGTGGTACTGTTAATTAATTAATTTTCATGCTTTTATTTTAAGCAATTTTAAATAAATTTTAAAGTTAATTTGTGTTGTTTAGTGCATGATCTGAATAAGTTTTGTATAATTAACACAAAATTTTGTTTATATATACTAAAAAATATGCATTCAAAAAAAACCTCTAAAAAAATGTTTCTCTTAAAACCAGATGGCTTTTAAAATTTAACAGATGTTGAGTAAATTGGTTTTTCTTTAGTCTATATGTTTGTTGGTTTAAAACATAATTATTATAACGTTGTTTTTTAGTACTATAAAAAAAAAATATTAATAATCATTACAAAACAAAAACCCGTAGTTTGCAGGTTTTTTTGCAGTGAAATTTTAATATTATTAATATTCTAATTATAATCGGTACTTTAAATACATAAATATGTATAAAGGGGATAGAATTTTTATCATTATATTTAACTATATATTTATGTTTTGCCATATAAAATTGTATATGAAAGTTATATAATATTTTTGATTAATTGTACCAAATACACTAACATATGGGTGGCTTTCGGGTGGCTTTCGTTGTAAATATTTAAAATATTTTTAAAATATTTTTATTTTTAAAATATTTGTTAGGGTGTCAAAATACGCCACGCAAAACATTAGAGTTCTAGCATAACGGGAAGATGTCCCGCATCGCCCTTGAAAATCGGACCCATTGGAAAAATGGTCATAATTTAAAACAAAATTCAAATTTTTTTTTTTTTTTCAAAACTAAAAAAATATAAAATAATTTTTGTGTTGGGTTTAATCATAACTACTCAGATAAAAAATATTACTTTCCCAGAAAATCGCTAACTTACCCTAACTTTGTGTCAAAAAAATTAATAAATATTTTGAAAATTTTATTCAACGAAAATCAAAAACCTAGTGTTTGCTGTCAAGTATTTTATTAAACACATCTCAAGTATTAAATAAGCCAAGTACTGTGGATATCCGTTGGCAAATTATTTTTTTAGAGCATTTTGATTCTCGGGGATTTCAAGGTTTTTTTTATTTTTATACATTTTTACTTTAAAGCAAGGCTTTAATAATATTTCATCAATATTATTGTGTATGCTCTTTTATATGATTGTAATAACTTTATTATAAAATACTATTTTTTCTGTTGATAGTTAACCCATGTTAACCTGGGGTCAAATATGACCCACGTAAGAAAAATGCAGCTTTATGGCAAAATTTATAAATAAAATAAAAAAAGGAATAATTCAATTTATAGTTATTCTAAAAAAATTTCGTTAACCGTTTCTAGTCTTCGAGTAGGTCAATTTAGTAAAAATTAGAACTTAAAACTTTTCCATAATAAAAATTTTGAGGGAAAAAAAATTTACACTATTAAATTAAAAATACGTTTTTCGAAAATACTCCTGAATATGTACAAAAAATCAATTTTAATATGAATACAAATATCTGAATTTATACTAAATAATTAATTTTAGTTAATTTTAAAATGTAAATAAATTACAATTAGAAACATAAACAAAAATTAATTTTATGTCATCTTTGTGATTTTTGACTCTTTAAAATACGAGGGTCAATTGTGACCCCATGAAGACACAGGTTAACTATGAACATGAAAAATTATACTTTATAGTAAAGTTAATACAATTATATAAAATAGCATACACAATAACATTGATGAAATATTACAAAAATCTTTTTTAAAAAAAAGTATATACAAATTTAAAAAAAACGTTGAAATCCGCTAGAATCAAAATGCACTAACAATAATTTTTGCCAACGGATATCCGTAATACTTATGTTATTTAATATATGGGATGTGTTTAATAAAACATTTGACAGCAAGAACTAGTTTTTTTGTTTTTGCTGAATAAAATTTTCAAAAATGTAAAAAAGTAACTTTTAGGTACACCCCAAATATATGTGCATTTTGTTGACTCCAAGTTAGAATAAGTTAGCGATTTTCTGGGAAGGTAATATTTGTTATCTGAGTAGTTGTTATTGAACCCAACACAAAAATTATATTACATTTTTAAATTTAGACCAAAGTTTTTTTTTTTTTTTTTTATATATTTGGTAAATTTTTCCAAGAAGGCCGGATATTCAAGGGCGATGCGGGACACATTCCCGTTATACTAGCACTCTAATTTTTTGCATGGTGAATTTTTGTATCCAAACAAATATTTTAAGAGGGGGCAGCCCCAAAAATCGCAAGTTGAAAAATAAGGACCACCCTAATGATCATATATGGTGATATATAGATATATATATATTTCATATGATATGCTAATACATAAAATACAATGATATCTAACATCATATTAAAAAAAAAATTATAAACTATGTATATGATATGAACATATATGGTAATATATTGCCACACATATAAGCATATATGATGGTATCAAGTTGTATATGAATATATAGAAACTTTTTACCTGTCATTACTTCGTAACTGTTGGTATTGCCGACTGCCCATTAGTAACACAAAATTAACATGTTTAAATGCTTTTATGGTATAATTAGTTCGTTTCTACATAAAATTTAATATAATAAACTTGTTACTACAAATATGACCATTATAAAATAATATTCGGTCTAAAAATTAAAGATTTAAATAAAAAGTTTGTGTTAATTCTTTATGTGTAAGTGACGATTTTGATTTTACCAAATTTTTTCTCATTACACAATGAACGCTTACAAATAAAACAACAAAAGAATATTTTAAAAAACAAAATTTTGAGGTGAAAAACTTTTTTTGATGTAAAAAAGAAATTGTGTGGTAAAAAACATTTTTGAGGTGAAAAACAAGTTTTGTGGTGGAAAAAAAATTTGAGGTGAAATTAAAATTTGAGGTGAAATTAAAATTTGAGGTGAAATTAAAATATGAGGTGAAATTAAAATATGAGGTGAAATAAAAATTTGAATTTTAATATTATTCACCTCTTAGCATCTGGTGGACAAATATGACGTTATAATTTATACACCAGACGCTACTATGAATTTAGTGCTAATATACACCAATTTGTATGAAAAATTTTAAGGTACCTTCACATTTTCACACACAACTTTTGAGCAGCTGGACCGATTTTGTTAATTTTCAATACCAAACTTTTCGGGATTTGATTGTGATTGCAATTTCAACAGACAGACGGACATCGGTAAATCGTCTTCAAATGTAATAAGGATCAAGAATATGTACACTTTATGGGGTCTTAGAACTATATTTCGATGCGTTACAAACGGAATCACAAACTGATATATACCCTCATCACAGTATGTGGAGGGTATAAAAACTTATTAAAAATTCATCAAATATAGCATGTATTCATTCTGCTCCAGATATCGCTTTAAAGTCCTTAATTCTATAAACACTGGCCATTTTTATTGATTTTGGGCAGAGTAGGTATAAAAACTACAAGTCATTCTTAAAAAATGAAAAATTTCATCGAGTTTTTAAAAATTCTTGTTTAGTTTATATTTGTTATTTTTGTTATATATTCATAGTTTTCAAATAATAATTAGAAAATATTGTATCTTCAATGCATAAAAACTAGAGATGTAACGAATAGTCTATTCGGCACTTTACCGAATACCGAATATTCGGTATTGCTAACTTTTACTTATGAATATGGGTGCTAGTTTTTAAGAATAGCAAGCTGTTTTTATAGTTAAAATGTTGCACATGAACTTTAAATCTCAAACTTAAAGCCTCTAATCTTAATTAAAGTAACGAAAATTAATGAAATTTTAATATTATTCGATAAACAAAATTGCAACGAACGCTATTCGACATATAAAATTTGAGCGAATGAACACTCAGATCTTTTTTTAATTTATAACGAGCTTCCAACAAAAATAAAGCAAATCAAACATATTAGCTAGGTTGATACTAGTATTTCGATCTGGCAAATTTTTTTTTAAACATCCTAATTTCAGAAAAATTTGTTGCATTAGTTTGGAATATAAAAAAGTATAATGCATTTATTAAAAGCTTTAAGTGCTTTTTGCATGAATAATAAACCAATTAATTAAAATTATGATGTGTCATTTTCCCCTTTTTACAAGCATTTTGTTCATTTTTTCGTAAGAAAAATGATGATTTTATTAAATGCGGTTAACCGATTAACTGCGGTTTTCACATTCGGTTGACTGAAAAACCGGTTTCTTAAAAAGTAGGTTTCTTGGACACCAGAAGAACTTGATTTTCTTAATTTTTTAGATAAAAATACAGGTTTTGAAGCTATTTTATTATATTTTGCTACAATGATATTCAGTATTAGGCCGAATAGTAAAAACATGTCGAATATACTGAATAATGAATAATAACCGAATATTCGTGACATCTCCAATAAAAACGTAATAACTAGAGTAAAGTTTAACTTTTTAAGTAGGATATAGGAAATAAAATTAATAAAATAAACTATTTAATTTTTTATTAAAATATATTTTCAAAATACCGATAAAACTGCTAAAAACAGTTAAAAACAGTAGTTTTTAGCTGTATCAAACTGTTTGTAGCAAAAAATTTTCAGGTATTTTTACTGCATTTGTTAGTTGTTATATTTTCAGTTAGTTTAACGATAATTACGTTTGTCATCTTTTTAACTGAATTTACAGTTGTTTCAATTTTCATTTTCAGTAGATTGTACTGTCAAAGTTTTTTGAGCGTATTTATGTAATCCTCATAAGCGTAACAACATGTAAATATTTATTGTTTTATTTTAGGAAAATACAAACAATAAAAAATTATTAGTTGTACCTACATAACCGTTCATATATAAAAATATACAATTAATATGCAACATGTGTTAAAGCGGAATAACAAAAAAGAAAAACAAAAACTTCAACATACTCGTATGTACGAGGGTCGTAACAAAATTTGCCGAACTGACGTATAGATGCCGGCAGTAGTTGAAAAAAAAATACTTTGGTGAAAAGTGGCAACCTTATAAAATATATGTTTTTAGTTTCAAGGCGCCACGTTGTTTAGTATTTCTTTTGGAGCCATAAAAAATAAACGTTTTTAGTGAATTTGTAATCATGGAAAAATTGATCATCATTATAATGAGTATAACATAATTATGTAATTCAACACTTTTATTTGAAAGGTCTCATTCCAACCAATATTAAGTCCGAGCTAGATTCTACTGAAGGGGGAGTCTGCTCCTTCGTTTACGACTATAAAATATTTAGTGGCAGATTTTAAAAGAGGCCGTACGAGCTGCCAAGACGAGCGCCATAGTGGTCGACCAATTCAAGTGTCCACTTCAGCAACGGTTAAAAATACCCACAAAATGGTATTGGATGATTGTCGGCTGAAGGTGCGTAAGCTGGAAAAAATTTTATGCATTTCAAAAAGTATCGCATGTTTACTGAAAATTTGGAGATGGGAAAGCTGTGCGCAGGATGGGCGCCGCGTTTGCTTACAATAGAACAAAAACAGCGTCGTGTCTGTTTTATGGGATGCGCGTGGGATAATTTTTATCGATTAAAAAACAATCAACGGCGAGTAATATGCTAACTTATGACAGCGTTTAAGTGCTGAAATTAAGGCAAAAAGGCCGCATTTGGCGAAAAAGAAAGTTTTGTTTCATCAAGACAATGTACCAGTTCACTCATCCACTATTACGAAGAATTAAAGTTCGAATTGCTTCATCTCGCACCTTATTCGCCAGATTTAGCTCCTTCGGAATATTTTCTATTTCCAAACTTGAAGATTTGCCAACAATGAAGAGGTGGAGTCTGCGGTTGATGTCTATTTTAAGCAGCTAGACAGTTCTTACTATAAACAGAGTATCGAAACTATTGAATATCGCTGAAAAAAGTGTGTTGAGCTAAACGGAGATTATGTTGAGAAATAAAGAAAATGTTTCCCAAAGTTGTTGTGTTTTCTTTGTTAGGTCGGCTAATTTTCGGAACTCCATAGTATATAAAATTTTAGTTCATATTTTATCCGCTTTCAAGTCAACAACAAGCGATTTACTTATGTAAACGTACGTTCGTACATGTCACATTGAATATTAACCCATGAACCAAGTTAAGAGCTCAATTAAATTAAAGTGCAATAGGGTACAGGGATGATAAATAAGAATTTTAATTCTATACCAAGCATCGTTAAAAATAGTACTTTTTGGACCTCAAAATTTGAATTTTTGTAGAAAGGATTATTTTTTACATTCTTTTATATAAAATTAAATATCAAACTCACTTGAGGAGGAGGTACCTACTGCAGTACTTCTAACATTGGTAAGACATTGAGTGCCGACAGTATTGAACTTTTCAAGCCTTTCGAAATGATATAATTGTGATCCTTTATTGACATCGATAAACAAGGATTTTCTGTGCAGCAATATTTGGACAATGCAAATAATTCAAATTTATTTCCAAAAAAATATTTTTTTGAAATGGTTGTAATTTGTAGTTTTTCTTTTAAAAATTCTTTAAAAACAAAAATCCATAATTACAAAAAAAAAAATCAACAAAAGGGTTTTTGCATATACAAATTCTCACTGTTGGTTCCATTTAAAAAAACTTTTTTTTGTATCAGATTTTTATTTATAACTTTGGAGTCCGTAAGAAGGTTAACATAAGCTTTAAAATGAAGTATCAATGATTAACGTATCTTTAACCGTTAAAAACTTTTGTAAATTTTCGATTTAACCAACCTAAAATTTGGACTCTATCATATTTATGTGACACTTACCTTCCAATCAAGTTTGGTCAAAATTAAAGATGGTCGAGGTCAAAAATTTTATTTTTTTATGGTTTTATATGGATTGAGTCTATTGTAAAAACCGAGGATGGCAGGCAATACCGTTAGCGACTCAGACCCATTTGAACTGACTATCGTTATCTCTAAACTACCGTTTATATTTGAAAACGTTTTTGCAAAACTTAACAGGTTTGATCCTGTTCGCAGGCGCGTATTTAAAAATAAGAGAGAAATGTAATAGTCCTGTTTTATAATATCTAAATACATAGCAATTTCTTACCTTACTGTCGTTACATGATGTGACGTATGAGTTCTCGTTTCTTTGTGTCGCGTCGAATAACTGACAACGGTTACGTGACGTGTTGCAGTTCGAACCACCTTTCGAACCCGACTGCGTCCATCACCGACAACAACAACAATGGGTGGTGGCTGTTTGTCAGATCCATATTGAAGAAATGTTTCAGAGTTCGATTTGTCATACAAATCTGTTTCTGACATAATTCTCCGGTACTGCATACAAACGCAAATAATTTACAGTTTGTTTTAACTTTGATTTTGTTTACAGTATTTTTTTATCTTTGGTACATTTAAATATTTCTTTGATATCATTATAAAATATTTTCTAAATATTTTATTTGTGAATTTAAAAATTAGCTCAGCTCCTAAAACTCAAAGTGTTTAGGAGACACAATAAACAAAATATCTCTTAAACCATTTGAATTTTTTGGACTGGTGTTTTTTTTTTTTTTTTTTTTTTTGGTTTACATTAAAATTGTAATAAAACCCCATTAAAGCTACATTTGATGAAAAAATTGTCATTTTGTTTACGAAGATTTCAAAGTTTATTTAAAATTTTATTTTAAAAACACGCAAACACCACACTACTTTTCACTGATATGGAAACGAGATATGAGCTCTTCCGTCTAATAAAAATTAAAAAAAGTCGATTTGATTTGAAAAAACTATTTTTAATAGTTTTTTGTTCCGATGATTCCAAATCTGTTTCCACATTTTTTCATCACGGCACAATTTTGAGAAAAACGCGATTAAAAACGCGAAAAAAATTGTGTTTTTAACCATTTTTGAAGTTTTGTACACACTTCAGCATTTTTATTAAGATATTGAACTTCATAACTCTACAATGAGTTAATATACTTTAAAAATTTGTGTATTATTATAGGAAAAAAATGCATTTGAAAAATACTCTATAAAAAAAATTACCAAATAATCCATTTTCAAAAGTAGCCTAGTCTTGAACTTTCCTTTTTTAATGTCGGCGAAAAACGAAAAATTTTACCATTTTGAAATGTTAATATTATTAACACAAAAAACAATAGAACCAGATATAATACCACAGATTAAGGACAATACAATTTTTACGATTCGTTGCGAAATGTGGCGGGCGAATTTGCATTTTTTTCGTTATAAAACGCAATGTTGCGTTTTGGACAGTTATAATTTTAAAAATAACAGATTGTTGGTAATTTTTAGAAAATTCAGAAGCTTTATGAATAATCTATCCCATTTGTTATAAAAATTTTACATTTTTGGTGTTTCAGAACGGCATAGATAAAAGATGACATTTTAGTGAATTTTTACATTATCAGCTGCGTTCTGTATTTCATTTTTGGGTGAAAATGAAAATATTTACCTCTTTTGGGTTCCCAATTTCGAAAAAGTGATTTCAAATCGATTTCATTTTGTTCACATCGACATTGAAGTGAAATTCTATGTCATGCAATTCGAAGCTTGTGTTGTTTTGCGTGATTTCAAATCATTGTCAGTTGGCTGTGTGAAAATTCGTGTGAATTTTGTATTTTTTCCTACAAATCCCCCTAAATTGTCAAAAAAAAAAACCCTAGATAAACTCTACTACTAAAAAATAATCCTAAAAATATTTTTTCCTAAAATCGGCTTATTTTTTAGATTTTTATTAAAAATTCTCCGAATAAATATGTTAAAATAAACTAACTCCGTTGCCGTTAAACTGGTTTCCTTCCTTTTTCTAGTCAAAATCAGAAATTTTATTTTAACAGTCCAGTAAAGTGACTTAAAGCCTGGCATTGCACAATTTTCTTAGTGTTGAACTGAGCGAAAAAGCTTGGGTAATATGCTAAACTGCGTTTTTGTTAAATTACACAACCTTTTTTTGGTAATTTATTCAAGTTTGTGCTATGCAAAATTTACATTGCTGAACATTAACAAAAAACCGGCTACGTAAAAGTTACATTGATGAAATTCGGAAAATAAAATAAGCTACAAGTATACTTTTTCTAATAAAAAAAATATAAATTACAAAAAAATATAAATTCAGATAATTCCAATGAGTTTGAGCAATCCCGTAAATGTCTTCAATTTAACCTTTCTTTTTTCATTTTTTCTTTTTCCAAAAAAATACCGATACTACAAAAGCAAAACTCATATTTTTAGAAATTCGTAGAATAAACGGATAAAATTTATGGTTGCTTTTCGTTTGAATTTTTTTTTTTTTCAAGTGTCAAATATATAGAAAAAGAGAAGAAAAACAATGTAAAAGAAAACGGGGCTGTTGATTGAAACAAAACTGAAATGAAATCGATGAGATATGAAATCGATTATCATTTCATTCGTTTTTTGTAACACAGTGAAAAACTAATATCGATTTCATTTTCACTATCGATTTGAAACCACTTCGAAATACAGAACGCAGCTGTATGTTACATAACCCTATTAGAGGGGTGGGAAGACTTTTTTTGTTGCGAGCCAAAAACAGACATATTTTGTTGTAAAAAAAGTGTCGCGTTCCACCTTAATAACATATTTATTTAAAGCCAGGTGCAATATTTTACAATTCGGAAAAAATTTAAATATCATCACAAGAGTATACAAATTTGGAGATTTTGCTTTTTTTAATTTTTTTTTTTTTTGGATTTGTAATTTTTGAGGGCTTGTGTAAATTTTTATTAAGATTTTCTGGCTTACAAAATTTTATTTTCTAACGTTGTTGTTTTTTAAGTGTTTTTCAACAATTGTATTGAAGAATTTTAATTTTTTTTACAATTTTCTGGCATTTATTTTAATTCTTCGATTATGAGGTTTTTTCCCATCAAAACATTCAGGAAATTTTTACGGATTAAAATTACACAAAATGTCATCTATTTAAATATGATAACTCGACACTTTTAATAATAAAACTGTTAAAAAACGATACTATTTGCGTATGTTCCAAAAAGCTTGTGGAACTTTGATACTTGTAAACAAATTTTCTAATTTTTTTTATCATTTCGAAAGGAGATTTTCAACTTATATGAATTTAAATTTTCGGTTTAAAGCGCACACTGAAAATCCCATCGTCATAGTTTTGCCAGCCCTGGCCCTATTCCATTATTCAATTTACATAGAAAAAAGTGAGGAGCTTAGTGTAATCGCTTTTTAATAAAATATAGTTAAAGATTTTATAAACTTTTTAAAATTAACATTTATACTGCTGTGGCTCATTAAATTATACTGCTGTGGCTCATTAATTTACTATTAGTGAGTTAAAACTTTTTTTTTTATGTTAAGATCGAATTTCAAATGGCGACGCAGTGCACAAAAAACAGAAAGGGCGGTATGTAGGGGCGTGGTAAAAAAAAAAAAAATTTTTCTAGAATCGTCTTTAACTTATCTTTAATCCTAGGGGGTGACTGGCCCAACTTTTTTTCTTGTATGGGGACCGACCCACCTTGGTGTACATGTCACTTAAATTCTTCGGCTTATAAAGTAAACATGTATATTTAAATTCGTCCGTTATAGAAACGTTTTTTAGAGTAATTTTACTCGTTGACAGTTGCAACAACTTTAGCTTTCGGTTGTCGATTTTTTTTTCTAAAATAGGTGAAATAACTGTCAAGAATAGTACCAGATAGTTTTTTTTATTTTAATCTGTACCTTCCAATTTAAAAATCCAGCTAAGTCATAAACTAGAAAATCGTATTGCTTTTATAAGTTTGCAATATTTTTTATATTCAGATGATGGCTTTACAGAAGTGTGTCCTGATAAATGGCTTTCTTGTGAATTGATTGAATGTGAGATAAATAAACAAGACATTTGTAGAGGGGATCTCTTCTTCGCTGCCACCTATAGAACATTCTAATGTTAGTGTATTTTGGCGAAAAAAAAGTTTCGAAAAAAAGTGGAAATATTCGCACATGTTCATATCGGGATTGATATTTAAATATTTAAAAATTCCAGAATTTCGGGTTTCAATGAATCCCCGGATTTTTTTAGAATTTTGGAATTCTGGTAGTTGTTTGTTAACAAAAAAAAATCGGTAAATCGCAACAAAACCTTTCCATTGGCAACAAATTCGATTGTCAGCACGAATATGTTTTCTCTGTGCACCTTTCGCAGAGGAATTTCGGTAATTTTGATGGTAAAAACGTTCTGAAAACAATATTTGTTATGTTCTGTAATCTAACATCTAAAATATGTGGTCATCGATTTTTAAAAAACGAGTTTTGTGTTTAAAATGTACATTTGTGAACTTCTGATACCATTTTTCGCCAGTCACCTACTTAAAATTTTTTTTTAATTCAACAAAACGTCGAGTGCCACCGAAAATTTGCTGGCGTGACATAGTTTTGCCTGCCCGGTCTAAGGAATCATCAGTTTATATCGAACGGAAGTTACTTTTTATACGAAAATGTTAGTTTTTATGTCCTTTCCAACGATATAATTTTTTCATAAAATTATGATACCGTTTTCGCAATCACAATTCCCTGGAATAACAATTATAAATTCGCCAGCGTTCAGTCTGGTATCGATATCAAAAATAATACCTAAAACTAACCAACCACTTAACATTTCACTAATGGCCGTAATTTCAAGCAATAGATACCTACCGGTGCTTAGATACCTACCCGATTTTGTTCGTGTACACGGTAGGTATCTAAGCACCAGTAGGTATATATTGCTTGAAATTACGGCCATAAATCGAGTATTTATTTTAAATTTTATATAAAAAACACAATTTTTTAACAATTTTACAAGGAATACATTGGGAGTATTATGAGTGTACTCGCAAAAAATATAGGTGTTGTTCAGAATCGTAAAAAATTTAATTTATCAGACAATTTATCAAAAAAATACCGTAAAGTCCCAAAAAATCCCGAAAAAATACGGGATTTAAGAAAGAAAATCACGGGAGATACTATATCTCGAAAATTCCGGGATTCGAAATTTCCCTTTTGGCATCCCTAGTTAATATACTGGCACATACACAGAGATAATTTTCTTCGACGAGTTTTAATAAAATTTTCACTAAAATAATAAAGTTTTCTTTACAAATTATGTCAAAAACTTCTTTAAATTTATGGAAAAGCTTCATAATGAAACTTTTTCATTAGACGTATAAAATTTGATGAAAAACTGTGTCAATTTAATTAAAAATTTCAATGAACGAATTCCAGTGACATTTAATATCTCTAATGCAAAAACTCATTGATATCATTCTCTCAGTGTATCGTCACTTGTATGAGCATTAGGGTGCTTCACCAAAATGCAAAATATGCATTAACAAATGGATGCCATTTCGTTGCAAAATTGTTGCTTTGCAAAGATATTTCGTTTACTTAGTTCTCCAGCAAACGACAACAAACATGAATTTGTATGAACTTCCGAGCCCTAATTACAATATTTAATTATATTCAAAGTACAAGTATTATGATTTGCGATGTGTTTTAAAATTTGACAAGCTAACATTTTTGTAATAAAAACAAAACCAGATTTAATGTGTGCAACACACATAGGAAGTGTCAATTTGTGTTAAAGCTAAAAAAAATGTGCTGTTTCTTTTTTACTTAGTTTTAATTGGGAACAAATCATAAAACTACACATTACACCTCATTCTCTTTAAAATATTTACTCTCTATCAAATAACCAGTCTCGAATCAGTTAAACACCAAAACAAATATCTACAAAAATATTGTAATAATTTTTTGTGCAAGACTTCCCCCATCGATTATTTAAAGCGTTGATAAAGAAATTCTTGGATTCTTCAAGTGCAACTTTTGCTAGTTCCCCCATGTCTTAATATGCAATATTTATTACATGCAAATTGTTACTATACTTTGAAAGAATTATTTTTCATGATAACATTGACAGAATTTCATAGAATTTTTTTCTTAGATTCAATGAAGAATTTCATTTTTTTTTTTTTTTTTTTTTTTTTATAATTTAACCAATACGTTTTCATAAAATTTTATAGTTTCATAAAAATATTCTTTATATATCTCTTCATAAATTTAATGAAATTTTTCTTTAGAGCTATGAAGTTGTTTTGAAACACTTTAATTTTTTATTTTTTTCATAAAATGAATATTTTGTATGTATTTTTAATCGTTTAAAATTGAATTTCATTTTAAATTGTCAGGTTTGATATCATAATTAAAATGTTACTCTTATAAGTAGAAAATACTAATTGTTAATAAATGTATAGATATGTAGATATATATATGAAGGATAGCTTTAATCCCTTTGGCTCGCTTTTTCAAAATTTTTCTTAAATTGCTTTTCTAAAAATATGTCTTGCACCACTTAATTTTTTATAATTTTGGCGTGCTAAACGCGAATATTTAAAATTTTTGGAAATCGGACTAACGGCTATCGAGATATTGCGATTGATTGATTTTCACTAAAAATTACGTCTTTTTAGTGTATTCTAAAAATTTTTTACAAATGATATTTGAATTTTTTGTTTTTGCACTTAAATACTACACAAAACATACTTTCATTTGATCATTATTATGTCTGAAATTAAAGACGATTTATCACAACATATATTTGTTAAAGTTAATTTTTTCATATATCAGAGACTTTGTGTGCAGGTCGGCAAGAGTAAAGTAATCAGATTTTACTTAAATTTCGCACCACAAAACTATTGGACCTAACACTACAACAAATCAAAACATTCGCATGGGTTCTACATTCCGAAAATGAAGTGAAAGTGAAACTTCCGCTCAATTTGTGTTCCCAATTCCACATAAGTAATTTGAAAAGAAAAATTTCATTTTGTTTCTAGTGGAATTAAAGTGATTTGATGTGTTCTATAAAACAATTTCACTACAAAAAAAGTAATTGTAAAACGATATTAGTTAACTGAGTGAAAAACCAAACTTTTTAGAAAATAAAATTATTTTGAATATTAAAAGTAAAAAAAAAATCAAACAATGTAAGTGAATGTGATATGTTGTTAATATACGTTTATTTAACTAAAAAGTGTTGTATTTTTTACGGGAAAACACATGAATCCGGAACAAGAGGCCCCATTTTTAACATTCATGGAAAAAAAATCTGGTTTGGCCAAAGGTTTTTAGAGGGGCGACAAAACAGTTGAAGACCAGTAGTGGAAGGACTTAGCAAGTACATTAAACAGCTTAGGACCTCCAGAAAACGATGCAACCGGTTGGAAAAAGGCTTGGGCTGATTGGAAGGCTACTATTCGTAAAAAATTGGCCGAAAATAGAGCAGAGGCAACGGCAACAGGTGGAGGACCCAATAATATCCAACACATATCATCCAAAGAAGATTCAGTTGCCAAACTTTCTGGCCTTTATACAGCAGTCGAATGTGTTCCAGCTGCTAAATCATTCGGGACGACTAGCAAAGGGTAAACAACCACAAATTCATCTACTGAATTGTCAAACTTAGATGGCACCAGTTCCGACAATGTAGTAAACGTGATTTTACAAAAATTAAATAAAAATGATGAAGGTACTGAAAATATAGAAAATGAGGAACCGCAACCGATGATTTCCCTTGTTGATTTCTCTTTTTGATTTCTCAATTTCTACGCGACTTTTTTCAAATCTAATCTATTTTGGGCATATGACAGTTTTCAAAACATTACACATATTTGTTAAAATTTTTGACGCTGTACTTCTTTCCACTGCTAGATTGAAGTCTTTTGCGATCATAATAAATAAGTACGCAATAAAACTATTTTTTTTATTATTAATTTTAAACACTTGCGACTCAGTTTTAATTATTGTCTTACGATTTTCTGGTAGTTCCAAAGGATTTGGACAGTCACGAAGCCTTTTTCTATATAGATTTTCCGTTCTTTGTTTTTCTTTTTTAATTAAATACCAGGAAATCACAATTGCGTAAACTCATTTTATATTATTTTAAAAATAAGTATTTTTTTGTTTAATTTTTATTTTTATTAAAAAATGCACTCTTCTTTATTGCAATTTCATTCACTTTAAAGTGATAATTTTTTATGTTGTTGCTAAGAACAAAATGAAAATGAAATCGTCGTGAAAAAAACGATTTACTCGTTTTTCAGAACACAGCGGAATTGCAAAGTGGAATTAAAAACGATTCCACTTTCACTTCGTAGTGGAATATAGAACCCAGGCCATTAATTAATGAAAATCAAAAGTCAAGAGTCAATATTCCTTCAAAAGTCATGTGTATAAAATTGAAAAGCATAACAATTTTACTATGTAAATTTTCTGTTTTCCGAGATATTTGTAGATAAATTTTTAAGTTATCCTCAAATGAAAAGTAGTTTTGTCTACTTTGCTAGAGCAAAAATTAAGTCGAAACAACATAAAAGCTAAAACTAATTGCAAAAACTCGCCTGGCTACTGACAAATATTTAGTCAGAATGGAATCAATTCTATTTCTTGACGAAAATTGTATGTATCTCTCAAATTTGCCTGACAACTCCATTTTTTCTAGTTTAGGGTTGCCATGATTTAATAAAATGTTCTGTGTAGTTGCAAAAGAATAAACAAAAATTCAACAAAGAAATTTACGCTAATTCACACAAAAAATATGCATAAATAAACCGTAAAAATAACTAGTAGTCGTTCATCTTCCCTCTTTCTGTGTAGTTCGTATATTTTGACCTTAAGGCAAAATTTCACTCTCAAAAAAAAAACAATATGGCCATCTCTGGATTTAAAAAAAGAGAATTTTTGGGGCCGGGCGCCATGGGCCCAAAACTCGGTATGCATAGAAACGTATCAGTGTGGGTACTCAAATGAAAGGAAATTTTCTCGGGATTTCAAATTTAAATTTTTGGTTTTTTTTTTTTAATTAAAATGTTAACTTGTAATATTCAAAAAAAAAAAACAGTTTAGTGTAATTTTTTTATATTTTTTCTATATAGTACATTTTGGATTAAAAAATAATCGCTGAAGTTAATATGACATAATTTTTTTTGTTAGACAGAATTAACTAAAAGTTTAAAAAAAAAAAAAAATTTAGGCGATCTCATAAGATTAAGCGTATATAAAGCGTTGATGTGAAATGACTACAAATTTCATAAAAAGTTTTCTTAAGTTGACATAAGTGCTTTCGTAAAAAGTCAACAGATTTTTATTTGTTTTTTATATTAAAGAACAAATTGTTTTTGACTAATATCTCAACCTCTTTAAAAAGTGTGTTATAGAGAAATGCATTTTTTTTTTTTTTTTTGTAATAAAAAGTAATAAAAACTATGAATTTTATTTACTAAAGACATGAAACTTTTATAACGTTTATACTAGCATTAATGAAACAAAATTTGTATATGCTTTATGAAATTTGCATTGGGAATTCATTAATACTACGCACCCTCTAGAGCTATTTTAAGTATATTTTAAGTACAAAAACTGGGAAGGAGATTCATTTTTTTTTTTTGATAATTTTTGTAGAATTTACTGTTAAAATAACTAATTTTACATTTAAAATGTGACTTTTTAGTTGCTATAGTTGTCATTAAACAGAGATTACCGCATGGAGGTGATAGTACAAAATTGATTGGCTTAGGGGTTTTCTCCTCCAGTCCGTGCAAAGACCGGCTTCGCTGAGGAAAGTTTTCTGAACTAGTTATTATATACACCAGAGGGGTTTAAACGGTTTTAGAGGGCTCTACGTGGATTCTAAAAATAATATAATTTTTGAAATCTAGAGGAAATTTCCTCTCATTAGAGTACCCATACTTATGTGTTACTGCGCGTACCGGTTTTTGGGCCCCAGTAGCCCCGGCCCCTTAACCGAAGTTGGAAAAAAAGTTTCCTTTTTAATTCTGGCGGGGACCACCTACTTTTTTTTAGGAACGCCCGATAAAGTGCAATTTAGCCGACTTTTATTATGAACATATTCTAATGTGTAATACGGAATTTTTGTGTAATTTTGACAGCTATCATGTGTAATTTTGAATTTGTTTTGTGGCAACACTGTATAATATGCTATTTTGAAGCTATTGCTTAAGTGAAGGCTTTTACGAAGAAACCAATTTTTAGCACATCATATCAAACGCACAGCACAGTCTATACGTTTTTGGATACATTTGTGTACTACATTTATAAGTACAACATATGTGATGAAAATGTAAATTTCTATTTTCTGGGTCATATTTGCATTTATTTTTGTATGACAACAACAAAAAAAAAAGCACAAAAGATATAAACGTAACAACTAGTAGATTATTTGATAGAGAGAGAGAGAGCGTGGTGTGATAGCTTTTCAGTGGTACCAACACATCAACAACAATCAGATAAATGTGTTGTGTAAAATCCATCGAACACTTTTAAGCCGATTAAACCAACCAACATCAGGTTGACGGTGATAAGAGAATTTTAAACAAAAAACAAAAAAAAAAAAAGTAAAATTAAAAGTGAAAATGGCACTACTGACCGATCAATCAGAGAAAAAAAAAAAAAGAGTAAAGAACGAAGAAACTGTGCTAAGCTCGTAAGAACACAAAAGTTGTATGAATGTGCTTTATCTGTCAATCTAAGTATGTACATACAGTTACTGTCATTAATATTCGGTTTTTATATGTAAGATTTTAAAATCTAAAAATTTTCAATAAATTTAATTGCATTTAGTAACGGTTTTATTTTTTCCTTAAATATATATATTAAGTGCTCATTTTGCGATTTTTTTTTTTAATAATATCGAAAGAATATTTTTAAAAATAAATTCGAACCCAATCACTACACCAATACATGCTTCATTAATATTCGGTTTTTTGTTTTCATATAAAATACAACCCTATAATTCTGCAAGTACACAATACTTATTTGTAAAATGGGGAATCCCACATTAAACAAAGCCAAGCGAATAAATAAAAGTGAAGTAGTATTGTCAAAGGCAAGTTGTTTTTTACATTAGCCGAAATGGGACGTAAGGGCAAAAATACTTCGCTAGAGCAACGAAAATTAGTGATTTTTCATTACAAAAATGCCAAAAAGTATAAATATATTGCTGAAATATTAAATATGAAGCCTAATACTGTCGGTGACATTATACGAAGATATAAAAATGAGGATAGAATCAATTTTAAAAAGCAGACAGGTCAGCCAAAAAAGCTTACCGAGATGGAGGAGCGCCGTATTTTATAAAAAATCAAGGTAAACCCTCGTTTAAGTGCTCCTAAAATTTTAGCTCAGGTTAAGACAGAATTCGGGAAAACAGTTTCAGAAGCAACAATACGTCGCACCATTAAAAAACAAGGGTACAATGGCCGAGTTGCTCGAAAAAAACCTTTCGTCAATTTCAAGAACAGGAACCATCGACTAAAATTTGCTAAGGAGCATATAAAAAGAGATGTAAACTGGTGGGATGACGTTATTTTTCTCGATGAAAGCAAATTTAATTTAATTGGTAGCGACGGAAAGACTATGGTGTGGCGAAAGCCGAATGAGGAGTTGAAAGGAAAAAATATTACTCCCACAATTAAACATGGAGGCGGAAGTCTAATGTTATGGGTTTGCATATCCGCAAAAGGGGTTGGAAAGCTTGTGTTTATTGAAGGTATTATGAAGAAGGACTCATATTTGAAATTTTTAAGAGATAATTTAAAACAATCTGCAGAAAAAATGGGAATTTCATCGACCTTCAAATTGTATCAGGACAATGACCCTAAGCATAAAGCCCACATTGTCCGTGAATGGTTGCTTTATAATTGCCCAAAAGTGATAAATACGCCTGCTCAATCCCCCGACATGAATCCCATAGAAAATTTATGGGACCATTTGGATCGCCGTATCCGTGAGAATCCAGTTTCTTCGAAAGGCGAACTCAAAAAAAGGCTGCAAGAAGAATGGGATTAAATCAGTGTGGATTACCTTCAAAAAATTATTCATAATATGCCAAACCGTCTTTCTGAGGTTATAAAAAATAAGGGATATCCAACCAGATATTAATTTAATTTCTTAAAAATTTTATTCAAATGATTATTTTATATATTATAAAAAACCGAATATTAATGAAGTATGAATTTTTTAAGTTTTCAATTATTTTGTTTTCTTAATGTATTTTTTCAGTGTGCCTTAATCTAAAATTATTTTTTTTGTATCTCAAAATATATTTATAAAACAAACAAAAATTTAATGTGCCCTTTTTTTCCCTTTATTTCTTGATAAAACTTAGCTTTTTGTAACTCAAATATAAAAACCGAATATTAATGACAGTCAGTGTATGTCCATATGTATTCAATTCAGCAGCTAGTAGTACAAGCCAGTCAAGTGACTTTGTGCTAAACAATTTATTTTAAAACACACACTACATACATATAGCCATAAACTTATATATAGTTGGCATGACTCAGCAGAGCTTTGAAAGAATTTTTAGCCACTCTGTTGTATAGGGCCGTGATTCTCTAATGAAATCGGAAGCAGGTAGTGATAGCAAATGCTGTTAACGTCATATTTTAGAAAAATCTTAAGATTCTATCCTGCTAAAGTGACAATCATTTGGTGGACGATAAACCGACTTAAACTCAGCCCAGTCAGAAAAAGACAAACGGACCACCACTGGTAAGGCACTTTAGCAGGGCTTTCCAAGCCCAAAATGATAATAAATTTTAAACAAAAGGTCTTTTTGTTCAAAGAGTGTTGGACAAGCACTGTGGAAACAAAATCTCCAACGTTGGCAAAATGTTGATAAACCCGTGAAATAAATAGGTGTCTTTTTTTTAAATAAAATTAAAAAAAGTTCATGTATAATTTTTTTGGTCCCGCGGGATTTTAATCCTGGCCGCCAGATTGGCAGTCGATAGCTCTAACCACTGAACTAACGAGACATATAATACTTGATAGCTTAAAACGTAATTAAATGATATCTGCTGCAAATATCCCAGCAAAACCTCGTTAATAGGTTGGTAATACGGAATATGTTACCTGGTAAACTAATTACCCTTGCATTACTTCGCAACTGTTGGTATTACTGACTGACCATTGAGAACATCAAATTCACACGTTTCAATGTTTTTATGGTATAATTAGTTCGTTTCTATATAAAATTTAATATAATTAAATTTGTCTACAAATATGACCATTATAAAATAATATTCGATCTAAAGTGTTTGCTAACTCTTTACCTATAAGTGACGAGTAACCTGTTACAGAGGTAAGTAGTTATCTCGATGGACATGCACTTGTTAAAATAATGGGGTTTGTAATAGAAAAGTATGATGACCAGTTACCGACTTTAATTTCTTATCCCAAACTTATCCAAACTTATTACCTGGTAATAGAAAGTTTTGCCGAGATGTCAGCACTGGCATGCCTGAGCCGTTGGTAATTTCTGACTGGATAGCACAAGGGAAATACTTTTTCCCAACGTTGGCATAGTGGTCTCGGCCTATTCTTTGCCAATGATTTTTTCTGTAGACCACGGAAATTATTGTAAACAAACATTGGCAAAACACTTTTTGGAAACGCTGGTAAAGCGTCTTAAACAAGTGTTCTGCCATTAGTTTATTTACTATAGCTCGGTTAGCGAGTGGGTATACCAGTGCTAGCAGTTTCTGACTGCGAGGATAATAGCAGATCATCAATCAGTAGCCAATTTACACTCAAAATAATCTAGTAAATACGGAATTATGTGCTTAATTAAGCACTTAGTAAGTCGCTTAAGACATATTGTATTCTGGTCGATCTAAGGGGTCTCTGTGGCCATACTACTATTTAATGAAACTATATTGTACGGATTACAAATATGAATCGAAAGACGAGAATTCTAGAGCGAAAAAAAGAAATATTAATGCAAAATAGGGAGAATTTAGTATATCGTTTTATATAAAAAATGTTTTACATATGTCATTTGTTTCACATCTGTGTATAAGTCACACGCTACGCAAACCTGTCAAAGATATTGCACAAGTGACATTTGAATGGAACGCTCAGGCACAGTGGGGAAAATAAAACATTTGTTTGAAAATCAGCAACATTTTAATTTTTTTGATATGTTTGCTATAAAAAATTTTAAAGTTGTGGGATATAAACGAAATGTATTTCAACTGTTAGGTAATTTTATTCTTTATCAGATCCTCGGCCACTTGTATCAGAAGAAATATCTGAACAATAATAATTAACCCTTAAACCGGCCTAAGCTGTTTTGCATTGAAGTGAATACCACTTTTCGACACTATTTCAGGCGTTATGGGCCAAAATAGGTTTAGAGCTAATCTTGAAAACTAATCCATAAAACTGAATAAATTTAGGCATAAATTATTCCTCTTACTAAAAGATATGCCGATTTATGTGTTTCGAAAAACGCGAAATTAAACAAAAACGCACCTAAAGCTCAATATATATTGATTAGACTGAAAGGCTTTGCTTATAAAGGGTGTTTTTTTATAGAGGTATAGAACTTTGAAAAGTAATAAAACAAAGATGAATTTTTTAAATTGACATGAAATTTACTTTATTTGAAAGATAATCTTCTTCTAATCTGGAGGTCCAATTTTTGATGACTTTTTCCAACATTTGTGGCCGTATATTGGCAATAACGTGCCGAATGTTGTCCTCCAAGTGGTCAATCGTTTTGGGCTCATCGGCTTAGGCTAGCGTCTTCACATATCCCCACAGAAAATAGTCCAGCGGCGTTGAATCACACGATCTTGGAGGCCAATTCACTGGTCCGAAAAGTGAAACTATGCGGTTACCAAGCGTTTCCTTCAATAAATCAATTGTGGTACGAGCTGTGTGACATGTTGCACCGCCTTGTTGAAACCACTGCTCCTGCAAATCATGGTTGTTCAATTGATTAACGAAAAAGTTAGTAATCATGGCTCTATAGCGGTCACCATTGACTGTAACGTTCTGACCACCATCGTTTTTAAAAAAGTACGGACCGATGATTCCACCAGTCCATAAAGCACACCAAACACTCAGTTTTTCTGGATGTAACGGTGTCTCAACATACACTTAAGGATTGTCATCACTCCATATACGGCAGTTTTGTTTGTTGACGTATTCATTTAACCAAAAGTGAGCTTCATCGCTAAATTCAAAATAAATTTGCACAATTTGGAAGCGTTGTTCAGGCGTCAGTCTATTCATGTTAAAATGCCAAACCAAACTATACATACATCACCTGACAGCTGACAAAATGGCCGCCAATTCAAAAAGTGTTGCCAACTTAAAAAACACAGATTACTATTAAATATAATCTTTTTGCCAAATTTCATAAAAATCCGACCATACGTTTTCAAGTTAAGACGATGTCCTTTACAGGTATGCTATTGGAATACTGTATGTCCTTGGATCAATCTTACTTTGTGTTAACTATCGACAGTTTCTAGACAACATAAATATGTTTTCAAGATTTTTGAAAATTGTGTTTATTTTAAAATATTTATTTTTTGAAATTTTGCAAAATTTTAACTTTAACGCTTTCACGCTTTCAAACCTTGCCATGAACACAAAAAATTACTACACAAAATATTTTATAAATTAAGTTTTCTATTGAAATATTTTAATTACTTTATTATAAAACACTCATTTGGGCGATTTATGGCCAATTAAAAATACCCCGTCAGGAGGCGGGCTTGCCGGTTAGCACGTTTTTAGGCATTTATGACTTGAATACATATCGGCCATTCCACGATAGATCGGCCAAAATCAGTCCTTGAGTCTTCCGATTTAAAATATACATATTTTGCACGAACAAACTCTATGATGCCACTTCTATATTGCCGTTTTTATGTTCTCAAAATTCGATAAAGTTTAAATTTACACAACAACACAATTGAAAATTACACAACATGAAAAAAGTGTGTAAGTTGGAACATTCGTAGTTTCTTTAATATATATCCGATCATTTTCGGAATGGTACACTCCTCTTGTTTTATAATGCGGATTCAATTTTTTCCACTGTTAAAAAGAAATGCATTTTTTTTATAAAATTTGGCCACCCTCGATTTAAAACAGCAATGCATATTTGCAAAATATGTAACTTTTGTCAAAAACTTAACACTCAAAAAAAAAAAGTCTGTAGAGTCATGAATTAGCAATTTTTCTGCAAGGATCCTTCCAGCAAAAATGTAGCTGAATTAACTGACTTTTTTTCAGTGTACACTTTCAGTTTGGGTCCCGGTGATTAATTATTTTTAATGATTTTTTGAAAAATATCGTATAGCATTTTTACATAGAAAAAAAACAACAATTTGTTATTTTTTTATTTTTCAGATTTAACTTCATTTTCACAATGTCCCTTTAGCTAATAACCGAAACTTTCTGTACGTGAAAGATAAAAGAATTTACTAAAATATTCTGTTTTAAAAAATTTAATTTTTAGCCCTTGCAAGCCCACATTTGCTATCGAGTATCAGATTTTTTATAGAAATAAACATGGGGTTGGAATGGTTCAAAATTAAATTTGTTAAACAAAATATTTTAATAGATTCGTTTATCTTTCAAGTACAAAAAAAATCTTAAAAATTAAATACATAGTTTTTAAACTACGCATTAATACTACATTTCTAAATTTAATCTTTTAAAACACTCACATTGCTCACCGAAGCATGTTTCTGAATATGTTCCATCGATTCCAACGTGCGAGAGAAGACTTGTGCTTTTCAAAAGTGGTGATTTGACACCGTAGACGAAGACTTTTTGGCTGCCCAGGTCCCATAGCTGAAATCGGGGCAGACGATTGCAGGCGACCTGTACCGAACACAATTGATTCCAAAAAATCCCGCATTTTTTAGTTATAAACCTAATACAAACCATATATTTTGCAAATATGAATCTTTTTTCAAATCGATAGTGGCCATATTTGTGAAAAGTGCATTTAAAAACCAAATTGCATAAAAATTCATTTCATTTTGACTCTGAAAAAAATTCATTTTGCAAATGAGAATGAACGACCAAAAAAGGTTTGATCAAACGATTAATTTTTACAAATTATTCGATTAATCGAACGAATAACAAATAAAAATAAGTTTAAAAATACATAAACAATTAATGTATCTTACCATATTATATCAAAATTTTATGAATTTTGACATCAATTTGAATACTACAACAATACCAATTTTCAAACGCAATCATTTTGGACTATAGTAACGCCAATCTAGCAATCCCAAAGGGCGTATGATGTAAAAAAAAGTGTTGAAAATCGTTGTAAAGTTAAATATATATCGGGATAGTTTTAGTATGTCGAACTGTTAAGATCTTATTTTAGTTACCGTAGAAATTACATAAATCGAATTCACAGTTCAAGTGCTAACGTGCTATCATTGTAAAATAGCTATATTTATAGTTTCGTAAAGTTCAAACTTTAAAAGTCATGCTATATTTAAACGATCTGTGAATTCCCTTATAAAGGGTGTCCCAAGAAGAACGCAATTTTTAAATCTGGCAACATTCGAAGTGTCATTGTTTGACATTTGAACAATTGTTATTGTTTGCTAGTAGAAGGTACGAGGTTAGTAAAAATGGAGCGCTACACGAATGAACAACGCATTCTCATTGTGAAATTGTTTTACCAAAATGGTGAAATGGAAAATGCTGATTTTGCCGATAAAATCATCTTCAGTGACGAGGCCCATTTTCATCTTGATGGCTTCGTCAATAGGCAGAATTGTCGCATTTGGGGTGAGGAAAATCCTCGAGTGATTCACGAGAAGCAAATGCATCCTCAACGTGTCACTGTGTGGTGTGGTTTTTGGGCTGGAGGAATCATTGGACCTTTTTTTTTATGAAAATGAGGCAGGTCAAGCGCAAACAGTCAATGGTGTTCGGTATCGTGAAATGATAACCAGTTTTTTCTTGCCTAGAATTGAAGAAATGAATGTGGAGGGCATGTGGTTCCAACAAGACGGCGTCACATGTCATACAGCCAGAGAAACAATTCAATTGCTGCATCAGTCATTTCCCGGTCGTGTTATTTCGCGTTTTGGAGATCAGAATTGGCCGCCTAGATCGTGCGATTTAACACCATTAGATTTTTTTCTTTGGGGTTTTTTGAAGTCTATGGTTTACGCGAATAAGCCGACGACGACTCAAGCCTTAAAAGAGGAAATTGGACGCTGCATTAAGGAAATACCGCAGTATTCATGCAAAACGGTCATTGAAAATTTCATTAAAAGATCGCGTGCATGCCAGCAAAGCCGCGGCGGCCATCTGCACGATATATTGTTCCATACATAACCTCATTCTGTCTACTTTACGATATAATAAAGTTTCACGATTTTTTTTTAAATATCTGTGTTTTATTTAAAATTTAAAAATTGCGCTCTTCTTGGGACACCCTTTATTATTTGCTTCAAAGTCAAATCATACATCTTTACCCATTATTAAAGAGCCCATAACATGGAAAACGATTAATAAACGTTTTCAAAATTTCAATTATTTCTTCAATAGAGTTTTGATTTTATTTTGTCCATTGCCATTGTTTATATAAATTTTCTCAAAATTTATCAATTTTGAAAAAAAAATTTTATTAAAAGTATTTTTTTTTTTTAATTATTCGCCTCGTTCGATTAATGTTCAACATTTATTTTCGTTATTCGAAAATCATGTTTTTAAATTGTTCGTTCGAATTGTCGTTTTGTTAGTTAGATTAAACGAAAAATTTTTTTTCGAGTCACAAGCCTAGTACCATTCCAATGCAATTTTGATTGGTGAGGATCCAATGAATATTAAAGAAAATACGAATATTCAAACTTACGCACTTTTTGGATATTTCTCATTTTTCAATAAAAGTAAATTGCGCATAAGACCGTGGATTTTTCGAAATTTGAAAAACTAAAAACGCCAATCTTTAAGTGGCTCCATAGAGTTTCTGAATGTAAAATTTAGGAAGACTCTAGGTCAAAATATTTTCTTTTTTGGCCGGTATTCGGTGGAATGGCCGATAGATCTCTTTAAATTAAAAAAATTTTAATGATAATTAAAATCGCTTTTTTCTAAAATGTTTCCAAAATGTTGTTACTGAAAATCATCAAATTAAAAAAAAAAATAAAAAAATCGCTAAGACTTAAAAAAAACAACTCCGAAATTGTCACTGGAACTCGTCCAGTGAAACTTTTCATAGAATCTATGAGACAATGAAATGTTTGTGGTTGGCTTTTTCTACCTGGGTAGTTTTTTAATAAAACTTCCTAATCGGATTCATAAAACTTTAATTTAATAATATGATATTTTTCAATAATATTTTATGAAAACTTGAATTAACTTCAGAAAACATATCAATTGAACAGTTCCAGTGCAATTTTATTGATTTTATGCAAAAATCCATTCAAAAATTCATTAATATAGTTCTCTCAATGTAGAGTTCGAGAAAAATTTACAATTTTTACTTGAATTAAATTAAAATAAATTTCAAAATGAATTTATTCTTTAAAGATCAGGCATGACAGCAAATAGAATAGTCAAACAATTTTAGCGCAATTATTAAAGATCAGTTATTTAAAAAAAAAAAAAGTCAATGAATGCAAGTATGTTAATATACTTGATATAACCTTGATTGAATAGAAAGAAACAAGTTTGTTTGATCTAGCTTCCACCGAGCACGGGCGGAAAAGCATTTAGTTTATATGATTTCACATAAATATTTTATTTTTATTGTATATTCATTGAATGCACGATAGAAAATCCAAAGTCCATAGTTAACTAACTAATAATCACTACTTTTAAATGTATGCAACATTCAGCAAAACAATCGTGATCTTATGAGTTATTAAAATAAAATTTGAGACACATATTTCAACTTTGGTCTAGTTAATAATGTTTTATTTTTATAGATAATGAGCGGTTCAAAATAAAGTTCAGACGTTGAGTGCCAAGTTTTTCATCATCGTCATTAAGGAAAAGTTTGATGGACAGATAGAAAGTAAAATAATGAAACTTTTGTTCACAAACTAAACAAAAAATTTCTTTAAATTAATGACGGGCAATATGCAATTGGATTGGCAGAACTATATTAATATATGGGATTAAACAAAAGAATGTATTGCCCCATGTAAATAAATATATTTTATTTTTTTTTATAAATTATGCAAAAGTTACTTTTTTGTTTGAAATCCATAAGATCCTATTCAAAATTTTAATATCAACTCGAAAATTTTCATTGAAAATATCTATTGAAATTATCTTAAATGAACATCACAAAATTGGCAATTACTTTCGTCAAAAAAGTGGAAAAACATGTCTTTTCGTTCGTAATAGCAAAAAAAAATTAATACTTTCGAGTTCATTATAATTAACTACGATGACACTTTAGCACTTTAACTGTCCATTCCTTCATTACTGTTTTTTATTAAAAATATTATTTAAAGAAACTTTTGGAATTTGTATCCTATTTTTGTCATTTTACGTACCAAATTACCAATTTGAACTTCGCCAAAAAGTCAAGGGCAACCAACTGAAACTTTAATGCACAAGCCTTTTTAATGAAACGAAGATTTAAAATTACAAAACCTTTTTATTTTAGAGTTATTTGTGTTGTACTATATTTTTTTTTTACTTTTTTAAATCGGGTTGGGAGGAGATATAGCACCCATTTAATAAAAATGTTCCATAAATTATATGAACGTTTTCTTAATTCAATGAAACGTGTATTTGGCAACATTGCAAATGAAAAACAATTTCATTAATGCTTCTCACAAATTCTATTAGTGTATTTTAGAACTTTGTGAAATAAAGTTAATAATTTCTATAAAATACTTAATTGTGAAAATGATTCATTCATTTTATGAATATTTTTATTAATTCTATGATAAGAATTGACTTTAATGAAATCTGTTTCATAGATTCTGCACTCATAGAATAAAATCTGTAAAAATAGCAGAAAAATCTACTAAAAATTAGTTAAAAATTACCTTGCAGAAAAAACTGCTAAATTTACCAGATTGATTTGAAAAATATTAATGAAATAAGAACAGCAAAAATAAATCTGTTAACTTTACAAAATTTAAGTTATATTCGCTGTGAATTTTAGTTAATTGAAAATTTACTCTGTAAAATTAGCAAAAACTTTTACTAAATATTTGTAGACTCAAAATAGGAAACAAAAACTACGATATTTACCTCAAATTTAGTAGAATTCAAATAACAGTTTATTTTGCTAAAATCAACAGAAATGTTTGCTAAAAAATTGCAGATTGCTGATATCATTTAAAAAAAAAAAAAACTTAACAGTTCACATTTTTAAAATATTTTTCTCAAATATACCTAAATATTTATAAATGCAACAGATTTATTTTTGCTATTCTTATATTACTAATATATAGTAAAAAAAAAAACCTCTGCTAATTTTAGCAGTTTTTTTCTGCAAGATCATTTTTAACTAATTTTTAGTACACTCAGGGAACTTTTGCTTTAAAAATATGTAGTTGTTTGGGTTGTAATACAATTTCATTATTTTTAATGTAAATGTAAGTCATTTGTAGAACAAATAAAATTTTTAACTAACCTTGTAGTTCATTTAAAAAAACGAACTACCTCAAATGACTGTATTACGATTTTATATTAATTTTTCACATTCGTTTTTTGTTATTCAAAAAAATAAAAAAAAAAAATGTTTGGTTTATTTTTTACTACCATGTGGTTCATTTTTACTACAATTGTTAGTCATTTTTTGAACATTAAAAAACAAATGACAATGTTAGTTGAATTTAATGAAATGTAAGTCGTCCTTTTTTAAATGAAATTTCATTTGTTTTTGACTACAATTGCTGTCGTCTTTACCAACATAATTTCCTAAGTGTAGCTTTTTTTTTTTGATATTTTTACAGGATTGTTTCAATAAGTGTATGAAAATTTTCAATGGACAGAGTCCCAGTGACAATTTTCATTGACATTATAAATTAATTACTGAAGTGAAGATAATTCTCACAGTGTAATATTTACATCTGATGAAATATGATAAAGTTCAAAGGGAAACACACGTATTTTTTATTTAATTTTTTTTTTTTTGCTGCTAATGATAGAAAGTGTAAACAGAAGGGGTTTTCGTGACACTGTAGTTACTTTTTTTAATCATTAGTTTAATTAACACTGAGATTTTATTTTCATTAAATTAGGTATTAAATTCGCACACACACACACACACACACACACACACACATATGCATGTAGGTATGAAAATTTTTTTTATTTTTTGTTCACTACAATAATATTTGGTTTTTGCTGTGTGTGTGTGAGTTAGTTCGGGCGTTTTATTTTTTTTATTATTAAGTTTTTGGTTTTAAGAGAAACTTTATTGTTTTCGATTTTACTTTGTTATTATTTCTATAGTTTTTACTTGCATTTTATTTGTTTTAGCGGAAACAAATTAAGAAAGAAAACAAAACAAAACAAAAAAAGACACGTACTACAAAAAAAAAAGTAATGAAATAAATTTTATTTTTATTTAATAAAACTTTTAATATTTTATAATGTGCATAATGTACAACAACAAAAATGTACATACATACATACATACAATATAATATGGGAGCATGATCAGTATTTATTTTGTATGTAAAGATTGTATGCGTAAAAAACAACTACAATGTTAATTACTATTAACCCTTTTACGACCGCACTTTGAAACTCTAGAAATTTTCTTTAACAACAATTTTTAGAGATGTAGACTCAAAAATAACTGCATGCATTTCTCACCGATTTGCAGTGCCACTACACAGAGAAAAATTTAGTTATTTGCCAACTGAAATTCGGTAACTACGACATAAATTCGGTTATTACGAATGTCAGTCTGTTGTTAAAACTGAACATTAGTTTTCACAACAAAGTTCGGTTAATTCAATAATGTTAATATCGTTCGTCTAACTGAATTTATAAGTTGTTAACATTAAAATACACTTTTCAATTCGGTTGGCACTTTATTTTTCTGTTTAAAACTAGACTATAGTTTAAAACTAGACTGGCAATAACTCGTAAACGCACGGTGGGCCATCATCCCGGATTTTAGGGCAAAAATATAATTTGGAGTATAAAAGTCTGAAGAGTATCTTAAACGGAGTTTACATACCAAAAAGTATGTAAGTTTGAAAAGCCATATCGAGGGCTTATATTCAATACCGTCTATCTACAAAAACACAATTTTTCAGGAGAGCCAAAAAACTGTTTTATTCGCAAATAAGCAACAATTTCGATGAAATCATCTTCTACAATATTAACAGAATGTGTCTAACAAACGTTCTAACTTGAAATTCGCGTTATTTTAGCTTCTATGATAGAAAGACGGTATTGCCTCAAAAATAAAATCATTGTGTAGGAAAATAATATGTAGATAGACGGTATTGCCTTATTTTAAAATTAAGTTTGTATTACGGTTTTTGTATGGGGACCCCGAAAAAGGTGGGAGATAGGGGGTAGATATGTTCACAAGAAATGTTGGGGATAGAAAAATAGTAGGACCTGTTCTAACATTTGAACCCTTCAGGGAGCTAGGGGTTGTTTTTGACTAGTTTTTGTTTGTTTTTGGCATGGGTGTCTCAAAAAGGGTGTCAGATAGAAGGTAGGTGTGTTCAGAAGAATTGTTTTACCAGTTTAAATTCAAAGACAATGTTTTTTATAATTTTTTTATTATAATTTATTATAATTTTTACTGCGCGTGGCTAAGATTGTCATAGAAGTAGTGATACTCCTCTGGAATTACCGCCTTTAACTCCTGTAAATGTTTCCATTTGTTTTGCTGAATTGGTAGTCGACCGGTATACAATTGTTTTGGTTCTATGTGACCTTCATATTGCTTTATTCTAATAGGTAGTTCAGTGTAATTATGATCAAAATTCACTTTAAACTTAATGGTACCACTTGGGGAATATAAGAGAGATCTTAGTTGGGATACTGTCGGATCATTTTTTGCTCGACCAGGTCTAATACTGGAAAATCGAATAAGGTTCGTATCCTTATAATTCTTAAAATAATCATACTTTAAATGTAATGCATCAAATGGCATTTTAATAATTTTGTTCTTGATTTTGACTCTTTTGCGGGCATCTTTGGTTACCCTGACGTAGTCGTATGGCAAATATATGGTTTGATTTTTCAACTTAGCCTCTATCTTTGCATGGGCACTGTCACACTCCATCTGGGTGTGGCCTTTCTGCAAGTATTTTTGTTCTATGATTTTGTTGTTTTCTATTGAAAAATTGGACAAAGCATTCGACAAAGTGTGATTACGGTTTTGGTAACCGCAACCATCGGAGTAAATTATTATTGGTAGAGTATCTGTTAGACAGTGTGTTGACAAATGGTGCATTATGCACGAAATAAACGTCGGAGCGGAGAGGTCCCCATCAGTCTCGTTCCACCAGTAATTTGTACATTGATGCGTGGCGAGATTGTACACGGTAAAGTTGTGCACTTGTGCTAGAAAATAACATAAAGGGCACACCACCGCATACACAGCGTATTATGGTAGGTATTGATCGTTCGACAAGAGAAGTATGTATCCGAAAAACGAACAGTGAATAAATAGATATCAAACAGAGAAATAGCCTGAAATTAAATAAAACGACAAAACTCTATGATGTAGATGGACGGTATTGCCGTCATAAAATTCATAAATAAGTATCTTTGTAGATAGACAAGTGATAAAATACAGGATATATAGTACTAAAAATAGTTTTTTTCCACTGAAATTTTTACAGTACATGCAGATGGGGTCAGAGATGAGTTTGGCATAAACAAAAAAAAATCGTGAAAATGTAGATAGACGGTATTGAATATAAGCCCTCGATATATTCAAAAGTATTTATCGGATTTATTTGATTCAAAAATCATTCGATTCCTCTTTATCATTAATAAACTAAAATGATATATAACGCATTGTTAATAAAAAGCCTTTTATACTTCTGTCCTGTTTAAAATTATGTTTGTTGGGTCAAAATGATATAAATTGTTTGTAATTAATTTTTTCTTTCGCAATTACAAATTTAGGACACTTTTAAGTGATAATAGTAAAAAATAGTATCATTAAAAAGAAAACATATGACCTTCTTCAAAAATTGTCGACACCAGTTGAAACTGACTTAAGATGCCTCTTATTTCTTAGGGATTTGTGAATTGAGAGGAACAATGGACAGGGTTAAATTGAATATACTTCAAAGCTATGATGCGCAAAGTTTCACGTCGAATTATCTTCACCAAAAGAATTTATGGCCATTATAAAGACAAAAAATTACTAGAGTTTTTTTATTCATTTTATTTTTTTGCTCATAGTTTTTAACTTTCAGATCCAAACCAATACAAAATGGACTCACTAGACTTGTAAGCTACATTCACTGAAAAAAAGTTGTAAGAAAATTTTAGGGTTTTGCGGCGTTAAATGGAATTGAGTTTTTGAGAAAAGTATTTGAAATATGGTGTAATTTTATATAGTTTGAGGTACTCGTATACCAAGTTGATGTCAGCGCACCAATAACGGGATACAAACATCACAAACTTATTAGGAATTGGCGTAATTTTTTTTAAAATGTATGTTTTTTGCGTCTGACATTCACAGTTAAATTTAAAATTGGCTAGCGTATTGCGTGAACTGAGTTAATTTGTAAACAGCACATCCGAGTCAAAAAGGCAATTTTAAAATTTTAAACGCAAAAATGTTATGAACTTTTTAAAAAACATCTTTTGAGAACATATTTAGGTATCTAGACTGTATCCTTACGACGGACTAATGGCCTGTTTTTGTATGACGTGTCACTCAAAAAATTCGTCTAAAAGATTGATAAAAATGACTTTGGGGTTCTGCATCACGAATGTCACTTTGTAATGAGTGAAAACGTAAAAGTTGTCATTTTCGTTCTCTTTTTTCGGTTTCTATATTGCGATTTGAAACGTCACAAACATCAAAAACAGACGTTCACAAAAAAGCATTCGTCATGTAAAAGTTCGTTCGTTCGTAATGTAAACGTTCGTTCGTTCGTCGTTTGAAAATTTTAGCTTAAAGAATCTCATAGCAATTGACCCGTTTGTTTTTTTTTTTTCTTACACAAATTTAATTTTTAGAACACTTTAATTATTTTAAAATGAATACAATATTTTTCCAAACAAATAACAGCTGTTTTTGTTTATATTTCATTTACACTGTTGGGTTGTCATCTACCAACAAAAACTGTGTTATTTGTATATGATAAAAGCTAACAAAAACCGAAAAACAATATCATGGCAATCTCTACTGTTTGATATAACATAAAGCTTTACGTACTCAAACGTAAGTCAGACGAACGAATTATAAAAACTCATTTCCTTACGTATTCGTTCGGGTGCCACACGTTCGTCTCAAATTATACACGTATTGTAAAAACAGGCCGTAAGTTTATAAAGTGCAAAATAGTTAAATAGAGGATACAGCGGAAGTTTTTCGCAACACATTTCGCTTTGTGACAACTAAAGCGCTGTTTCAACTCCGCCAAAACGTACACAGAAAGCATTATCATTATTGATACTAATGAAACAATTTCATAGAATTTTTTCGTAAATTCAATGAAGAATTTCATTATAACCAAGAAATTTTATTAATATTAAGAAATTTTTCATAACATTTCATAGTTCATAAAAAAAAGCATTCGATTTCATAAATTGTCTCTTCATAAATTTAATGAAAATTTTCTTTAGAGCTATGAAATTACATCAGTCTTATTTTTTTTCAAAAAATTTCATAATTTCGTTAATTTTCATACATTAAAAACTATAGTTTTAAGATTTAGTTCTCAACTTGAACACATTCTTTACAAATTGTTTAAAAAATCATACGAAGGGTTTAGTTCCAATGCATTTTTAAAGACATTAATAAAGGGTTTTATTAATTCAAGAATCTTCTTAATTTTAAAAAATTTTATAAAACTATTTCATAAATTCTATAAACGTTTCATTGTCGGAATGATGCATTAGTTTTATGAAGATTTTCATTCTAATTCTGCAAATATTTCATAAACATTGACTTTAATGAGACCTGTTTCAAAGATGACAATTTTCATTAAAGCTATGAAGAAATTCATTACGTCTTATTCAGCAGAGAGGTTAAAAAACGCTTAGCCCTGTAGCTGTTCAAAAATTGACACAATTTTGTAATCAAGGTCTCGAGGACATTTAAAGATAATCTGGATGACTTTAAATCAATGTTAGATTCCGTTTTCAACGGTACGGCTTTAAAATATAGAAACTGAAACCGATATGAACATTTTATCATTAGGGAATTTGTCTTTATATTGTCCTTCTTTTACCAGTAAAAAAAAGATTTTTTCTCAGATCAAGATGGAAAGTATAAACAAAGATTCAGTAAAAATTTTCCTATAGGAATACCTTCTTCCAAAAAAGTATCGATTTTGAGGACTTGTTTTCATGAAAACACTATCAGATTTTCAGATTTCCATAGAAAATTTCAAGAGTATTTTGTGAGCATGAGTATTACGATAGCGTGGGTGCAACTTAAATGACCCTGCTTACATTTGGAAGATATATCGCCAACACTCATAAACAAAAGCCCGTACAAATATTTGAAAATTCAGCTACGACAATATAAAATAGTGTCTGAATTTGCGCCAACAGAATTTTCAATGAAGTTGTTCACAACACAGTCTGCTAAATTTAGGTGACCTAAATTTTAGAAGAACTACATTTCGGCTAACTGTTGTAATTAAAATAACTAAGAATTTAGCTAAATCAACAGACACCTGATTCAACAGACAATTTCTGATAAAAATTTCTTTCCGGATCTGAGCAGAGGCAGGTCCATATTTATTATTTATATAAGTAGTACTTAATAAGTACGGAGTAACGATTTTTGGACCATTTTGCTCTACCTCGCTTAGTTTCCGAGACTGATAGCGCAGATACACAAAAATAATTGTTTGAAATCAATTGTGGTTTAAATTATCTGGCGAAATTTGTAAATTAGAGAATTTTAGGTCGAAAAATAAAAATTCAAATACGGATAAAATTTGTTCTTGAGGTAAAATGAGATAACTAATAACTTTAGTTAAATAACTGATTTAAACGATAACAACAGAAAAAATTAGCTGAACTGAATTGCAACCCGTTTAACAGACTTTTTAACTATCTTTTTTTGTATGAGTGCAGAAGATAGTTGATTTATCTTCTTTTTATCATCTGGAAGAAATGTGAGCAATATTGAAAATAATATTTCAAAATATTTTTTTGATGCCATTTAAAAATAATTCAATAATATTTTTCGATCTTCCGGAAGATTGCCAAACTTGAAAAACTCACATATGTGGTAGATAAATGGTACAAAGGTTGAAAAGAATTAATTCTTTAATTCAATTTTCTCAATTTCATTCCGAAAAAGTATTCTTAGGGAATGAATTCTTAGCTTAGTTCTTAAAAGCTTTAAATAAAATGAATAAATTTTATTTTGAATGAATTCTTTCTTGAATGTTTCAAAATTTTCTTAATTCATTTAGTTATGGGTGAATGAAGAAAGATTTGTTTTCATTTACTGAGTCAAATGATTAACGAAATTTGTTATAATTTAACTGAAATAATTACATAAAACAAACAAAAATTTCTTAAAATTAGTCAATAACAAAAAAAATGTTAATGCTTTGTGTTAACTATATCATAATTTGTGTGTTTATGTAAAACTTGTTGATATTAAATGAATGATACAAAAATTTCTTAATTCAATTAGTAAATGTTGAATGAACATATAATTGAATTCGTTCATTCAATACCAATTAAAGCTTTTTAATGATGCTAGTGTATTAATTCCTAGGGAATGGATTAACGGAATGATATATAATCATTTTTTTAATTATGAATTAATTTTTTTGTGAATTAAGCTCAAATTTAATTAATTCTTTTAAAGCTCTAGGTACAAATAACATCTGAAAGATATTTCTGTAAATAAATTAAATAAAAAAATCATCCTGTTCTTCCTTGTAGCAATAGGCCAAAGCGTTTTGTCATTGCAGAGGAGAAGACGCAACCTCCAAATGACAAAACTCAATAAAGAAGTACAGGTGGTAAAGCATGTTTATGTTATAACAAAATAAAACGTCAAAATTTATTAGTATGAAAATAAAAGTCGAAGTTTTAGCACTTGGATGGTAGTAGAGCAATATATTCTTATTAACTTCCAAAAAAAATTTAATAAAATACCGCCGATTTATTTTCTCGGCGATAATTTGGCGATAATAAAGTATCGCCGATATATCTTCCTAAGGAATTGCTTTCGTATTGCCTGGAAGAATTGGTTTCGGGTAACAGTTCCTCCCTACATAAGAAACGATTACAACGGGATATAAATATAGGCGATATGATAGGGGAATCTTTTTCGTATTGACTTGTTTGCTGGGTACTCAGTTGAGCTGTGCGTGTGCGATTATAAATTTTAGCTCGTTATATTATATTTCAAAATAATTTCCGATATCATATTTATCTATTAGAGTTAGTCGGAGAAGTAAAAAGTTTCTTTGTTTTTGGGATATCATCACTTTTTAAAATGTTTAGGCATCAATAAAAAATATGGTGTTATTATTTTCTTTTAATTAACTTCTTCATCATGCGCGCAGGGGCCAAAACGCTGATTTAGGGTATATGAAATTTCAATTCACCTTTCAACTCTACACCAAAAATTTTTTTTAAAAAAAAACTGTTTCCCCGTTTTTGAAGTGCACCATTTAAAAACTGGTTAAAAACGTACACTGAGAGAATTATCTGCATGATATCAATGAATTTTTGCATTATATCTGTTAAATGTCACTGGAACTCGTCCATTGAAATTTTTCATTAAATTAATGCAGGTTTTCATAAAATTTTATGAAACATTTCATTTTAAAACTTGCACACAACTAATGAAAAAGTGAAAAAATAGTTTCATTAAAACTGTGAAGTTTCATTAAAACTCGTCCAAGAAATTCTCGCTGTGTAGAATCGAATGACAGGTTCAAATTTCTTATAAATTATCCACTTTTTGCTCTGTAGTAAAAGGGACCCTAAATCTGAGTTGTTAGCAACCGCGCACATGTGAAAGGAGCTGAAATTTGAAAAAAATAATAACACCATATTTTTATTGATTCAAAAACCGTAAAAATAAGTGATTATATCCAAAAACCAAATTTTTGTGGCGAACTCTATTATAACAATAACAAAAAAAATGTTAATGCTTTGTGTTAACTATATCATAATTTGTGTGTCTATGTAAAACTTGTTGATATTAAATGAATGATACAAAAATTTCTTAATTCAATTAGTAAAATGTTGAATGAACATATAATTGAATTCGTTCATTCAATACCAATTAAAGCTTTTTAATGATGCTAGTGTATTAATTCCTAGGGAATGGATTAACGGAATGATATATAAACATTTTTTTAATTCTGAATTAATTTTTTTGTGAATTAAGCTCAAATTGAATTAATGCTTTCAAAGCTCTAGGTACAAATAACATCTGAAAGATATTTCTGTAAATAAATTAAATAAAAAAATCATCCTGTTCTTCCTTGTAGCAATAGGCCAAAGCGTTTTGTCATTGCAGAGGAGAAGACGCAACCTCCAAATGACAAAACTCAATAAAGAAGTACTGGTGGTAAAGCATGTTTATGTTATAACAAAATAAAACGTCAAAATTTATTAGTATGAAAATAAAAGTCGAAGTTTTAGCACTTGGATGGTAGTAGAGCAATATATTCTTATTAACTTCCAAAAAAAATTTAATAAAATACCGCCGATTTATTTTCTCGGCGATAATTTGGCGATAATAAAGTATCGCCGATATATCTTCCTAAGGAATTGCTTTCGTATTGCCTGGAAGAATTGGTTTCGGGGTAACAGTTACTCCCTACATAAGAAACGATTACAACGGGATATAAATATAGGCGATATGATAGGGGAATCTTTTTCGTATTGACTTGTTTGCTGGGTACTCAGTTGAGCTGTGCGTGTGCGATTATAAATTTTAGCTCGTTATATTATATTTCAAAATAATTTCCGATATCATATTTATCTATTAGAGTTAGTCGGAGAAGTAAAAAGTTTCTTTGTTTTTGGGATATCATCACTTTTTAAAATGTTTAGGCATCAATAAAAAATATGGTGTTATTATTTTCTTTTAATTAACTTCTTCATCATGCGCGCAGGGGCCAAAACGCTGATTTAGGGTATATGAAATTTCAATTCACCTTTCAACTCTACACCAAAAATTTTTTTTAAAAAAAAACTGTTTCCCCGTTTTTGAAGTGCACCATTTAAAAAACTGGTTAAAAACGTACACTGAGAGAATTATCTGCATGATATCAATGAATTTTTGCATTATATCTGTTAAATGTCACTGGAACTCGTCCATTGAAATTTTTCATTAAATTAATGCAGGTTTTCATAAAATTTTATGAAACATTTCATTTTAAAACTTGCACACAACTAATGAAAAAGTGAAAAAATAGTTTCATTAAAACTGTGAAGTTTCATTAAAACTCGTCCAAGAAATTCTCGCTGTGTAGAATCGAATGACAGGTTCAAATTTCTTATAAATTATCCACTTTTTGCTCTGTAGTAAAAGGGACCCTAAATCTGAGTTGTTAGCAACCGCGCACATGTGAAAGGAGCTGAAATTTGAAAAAAATAATAACACCATATTTTTATTGATTCAAAAACCGTAAAAATAAGTGATGATATCCAAAAACCAAATTTTTGTGGCGAACTCTATTATAACAATAACAAAAAAAATGTTAATGCTTTGTGTTAACTATATCATAATTTGTGTGTCTATGTAAAACTTGTTGATATTAAATGAATGATACAAAAATTTCTTAATTCAATTAGTAAAATGTTGAATGAACATATAATTGAATTCGTTCATTCAATACCAATTAAAGCTTTTTAATGATGCTAGTGTATTAATTCCTAGGGAATGGATTAACGGAATGATATATAAACATTTTTTTAATTCTGAATTAATTTTTTTGTGAATTAAGCTCAAATTGAATTAATGCTTTCAAAGCTCTAGGTACAAATAACATCTGAAAGATATTTCTGTAAATAAATTAAATAAAAAAATCATCCTGTTCTTCCTTGTAGCAATAGGCCAAAGCGTTTTGTCATTGCAGAGGAGAAGACGCAACCTCCAAATGGCAAAACTCAATAAAGAAGTACTGGTGGTAAAGCATGTTTATGTTACAACAAAATAAAACGTCAAAATTTATTAGTATGAAAATAAAAGTCGAAGTTTTAGCCCTTGGAAGGTAGTAGAGCAATATATTCTTATTAACTTCCAAAAAAATTTAATAAAATACCGCCGATTTATTTTCTCGGCGATAATAAAGTATCGCCGATATATCTTCCTAAGGAATTGCTTTCGTATTGCCTGGAAGAATTGGTTTCGGGTAACAGTTACTCCCTACATAAGAAACTTCAATATGAAAATGATTACAACGGAATATAAATGCTTTCTTATAGGCGATATGATAGGGGAATCTTTTTCGTATTGACTTGTTTGCTGGGTACTCAGTTGAGCTGTGCGTGTGCGATTATAAATTTTAGCTCGTTATACTATATTTCAAAATAATTTCCGATATCATATTTATCTATTAGAGTTAGTCGGAGAAGTAAAAAGTTTCTTTGTTTTTGGGATATCATCACTTTTTAAAATGTTTAGGCATCAATAAAAAATATGGTGTTATTATTTTCTTTTAAATAACTTCTTCATCATGCGCGCAGGGGCCAAAAACGCTGATTTAGGGTATATGAAATTTCAATTCACCTTTCAACTCTACACCAAAAATTTTTTTAAAAAAAAACTGTTTCTCCGTTTTTGAAGTGCACCATTTAAAAACTGGGTAAAAACGTACACTGAGAGAATTATCTGCATGATATCAATGAATTTTTGCATTATATCTGTTAAATGTCACTGGAACTCGTCCATTGAAATTTTTCATTAAATTAATGCAGGTTTTCATAAAATTTTATGAAACATTTCATTTTAAAACTTGCACACAACTAATGAAAAAGTGAAAAAATAGTTTCATTAAAACTGTGAAGTTTAAGAACATTTGCATTCACTTCATCAGTTTAGTGAAAAAGCTTCATTAAAACTCGTCCAAGAAATTCTCGCTGTGTAGAATCGAATGACAGGTTCAAATTTCTTATAAATTATCCACTTTTTGCTCTGTAGTAAAAGGGACCCTAAATCTGAGTTGTTAGCAACCGCGCACATGTGAAAGGAGCTGAAATTTGAAAAAAATAATAACACCATATTTTTATTGATTCAAAAACCGTAAAAATAAGTGATGATATCCAAAAACCAAATTTTTGTGGCGAACTCTATTATGTATTTATATTGTTTTTTGGGTTAATGTCATTAAGATTTTAAAATGGTTTTCGTTGCAATTCTTTAGGAGGCTGCGCATTTCGAAATTTGACATTTCGTTAAGTAACTTCCGCCCTATTGTGGTATAAGTTAAAACTTTATGATCAACATGTTTTGTTTTTCGTAAGTCCGTTCATCGTTAGGTTTTTTTTTGTTTTTTTTTTTGTTTTCGTAATTTATTTTCTGATGTGGGAACATAACAATTAACACATGAACACAATGATGAAGAAGTGAGTGAATGAGTGAGTGAGTGAGTAGAGTAGTTGTTGTTTAGCAATCGAATGTACATAAACATGTATGCATGTTCATATATATGTTTGTATATGGTCGTACAAGGTGGAGAAAGGCGATTTTCCATGACGTTTTGTTTAGTTTAATTAATTTATTTATTGTATATATTATTTTGTTTTAATACAGTACAAATCACTTGTCATCTGCTTTAGCAGATCGGCCAACTACCGAACTGTGTCTACCGAAAGACCGACCGATCACCCGACCGATAAGTTAATCTTATTGACGAGAATTGGGCGTCGTATCACGAAAATTACCGAACCGTTACCACAGTTTAATGATGATCGGTCAATTTAGTATTTATGAATTCAAAATATTGTTTTCTAGATTTGCCTCAAATATTAATACACATTTAAATAAAAATAAAATTTAACAAACTATTTAGGATTTTTAGCAACACACAATATGTTTTTTTAATTTTTTTTTTTTATAAATTTTGGATTGGAAAAAACATAATTTTCATTATAAAAATAATCATGAAATAATTATTATTGTTGTTGTTGTTGTTTTTTTTATAAAACTCAATACCATCTCTAAGTCAAAAATTGGCAACACAACGAAAATACAAAGTTAACACGCTTCACACAACACACGAATATAAACTGAAACTGTTCGCCTCATATGAATTTATGAATACCCACTCTAAACTTCATCATGTACATAGATACAAACATATACTTTATAGTACATACATACAAACGTAATACTCGCATACAAAACTAACTATATGTGTTAAAAGCTTGGCTTACATTTAAGCTTGTCTGTAGTATTTGTATATATGTATGTATATTAAGGCCATAATACAACCAGCTAGTCAGCTAGCTAGCTAGCTTGTTTGTTTGCTTGCTTATAAACAAAATATGTACGTATATTTATTCACTCTTGTTTAATAGCTGATGAAAAAAAAGAAGAAAAAAAACAGGCGGATTGCAAGTCTCAGAGTACCATGAATACGATACGACGAGTACGAAAACAATTAAACAGGGCAACATAAAAATAACACCAAAAAAATGTTTTTAAGCTCTAAAAATCAGTCTTTAAAATATTAAAAGTTTAACCACTCAATCAGGGAATGTTATTAAATATATATTTTTTATCTTTTCTTATTCGCCCTGTATATAATTTATATATTTCAAATCAAACAAAACATTTCAAGACATGATTTTAATTTTTTCAAAAATAATAAAAATTATTTTGTTATTTTTTTATAATATCAATAACACTGCGCAACTTGAAAAATAAAACAAAAGTACCGACCATTAGTGTCTTACCGAAGACTTCGGCCAAACAACGATATTTTGTTATTTGGAGACAATGTGGATAAAATTTGATACTGAAAACATATTTGTTGAAACGTTTTAATTCGATTTTGAGTGCCCGACGAAAAAAGTTTATATATAGTCGTATATAGCTTGATATATATATGACCATATATAAACATATATACTTACATCTCATATGTTATATGAGTTGAACTTTTTTATCCCATCATATATAATTGATTTAGCTATATATCAGATCATATATACTTACATGTATAATTATATATAAGTACATATAAAACAGTAAAACCAAACAAATTATATAATTGTTATGTTATAATTATATATGGTATCACATATACATAATTCTATATCAATATATGTGTTAAAATTAAAAAGAAAAATTCGATCACTTTTGTACAGGGTAAAAATTCAAAAAAAAAAATCTATCACTTTTAAATATAATTATCAGAGCACACACAAAAAAACAAAATTCAATGTATTTAAGCTAAAGAAAATTGTAAAACAGCAAAAGTAAAAACTTAGAAAAGCTACACTTTTAAAAACAAGTTCAAAGTTAACAGAATAAATAATAGTTTATAAGTAAAAAAACATTTAAAGTTAGAAAATCTTAAAATAAGCAATTCAAAAGCCCAAAGGTTTATAACAAAAACTTTATAACAAAAAAGAACCAAATCGGATTTGGCAGAAAACACCAGAATATGCGATATTTATCTCGAGAACTTAACTTTATCAAAATGATTTGTCTTCATTCTAATAAGTAGGATTGTTAAAAAACAAGTGGAAGCATTAAAGTCCGATGTGCCGAATTGGGTATAAAAAAGATTAAATTCGGCTGTGCCGAATTTTTGGATACCCTCCATCTCATTTTTTGAATTAACCAGTGAAAGTGCAAACAATATATGTATATATATATCTATATTCTTTGTAAAAATAACAATAACAATGTTGTTTTTATAAGTAAAATAAAATATGAATAATTAATGTATTTGGGTGAAGAAAAAAATGTTGTATCAATTATCGTTAAAAGCGAACTGCACTGTATATAAATACAGATAAAGATTTACACAATTCAATACATATGGTTTGTGTCTTTGCTATAAAAAAAAATCGACGATATTCAGGCGCTGAAATCGCTATGTTTAATTTCTGTGATATTAAATATATATTTGAATTGGGAGTTAAAATCCAATTAATATTCTTTTAAGAATCCAATTGCAATTGATGGAAGAGTCCAATTGGGAAAATTGGCAATAGCGCCATCTATTAAGTTATAAAGGGATAGGTTTAAAGGGACAGTAATAAGAAAAAAATTGTTTTAAAAATAATAAATATATTGTGAATTAGTAATTTAATTTAATATCTACATAATTGTAATTGAGAAAGGACCAAATTTGAAGAATAACTGGCTCCACCTTTTAAATTGTGAAGAGAAGTTTATAAAAAAAAATAATAGAAAAAAATATTCTTAGGAAAAAAACTTTTGTTTTGTAAATGAAACGATTTTAGTAGAAAAAAATCTAACACTCGATTAACGAGGGTTATGTAGACAAAAATAAACTCAGCTTATTGCAATAATTAAATGCAGTTTGCTTATAACACTTGAAATAGGGGAAAAGCACAAATCGATGTCTCAAAGTAATCAATATTTGTAAAAAATATTATTATCCGTACATGAAATATTTACATATAATGTAGCACTGAAATAATTATTTTTCTACAAAACAAAACCCGTGATTTTAGTAGAAAAAAGCCACAAAATAGGCTTTTAGCAATGTAACGAAAATGAATTGTATTAAATACAAAAACACTTTAATTTTAGCGAAAAACATACCGATTTGATCTTAACATACTAGGAATATTATATTTTAATAAATGTTTTTCATCTTATTTTTCACTGAAACACAAATTAATGTTCAAAGTTATTCTGCAGGTTTGTTCTCAATGAAGGAAGTGTTTTTTCGGATAATAATTGGTTTTAAAATCAGTAGCGACAATTTACAGAATTGATAAAAATTGTAGAAAGAGTTGAGAAATCGTTTGCATGCACTGACAGGAATTTAATATTACATTTTAAGCAAATTTATGCTTTTTTCACATGGACTTTTAAAAAAACATTTAGGGGTCCAAGAAGGTGATTACGTAGAAACTTTTGAACTGTTTTGTAAATACTACATTAACATAGTTTAAGTGGAAATCGTTTCAGTTACATATATGCAGTCGAATTGGACAGAATTAAAGGGAAATGCAAATTGAAGTATTTATGAAATCTGTGGATATAAGAAGTTCGTTATATCAGACATCATTTGTATGGAGGCTGGTTGAAGAGACAAACAATTTAAATAAAATGAATTCTTTATAACAAAGATCCATTTTGCAAATTTTATTTTTATTGAATTTCAGAGGGAAATTAGTGTTTTAGTGAATAAGTTTTAGTGAATTTAGGGTTTAAAAAGCATACGCGAATTAAAAAAAAAAAAGATTTAAAAAAAAATGCGCTTGCTGAGACATACATAATGAAAAAATTATTAAATACCCGTTTACATTACAACACACGTGTTTACACTATACATCACATAAGTCAAACGGAAAGTGTGATAATATTAAGTTTGTCAAAAAATTAAAAAAGAAAATATTTTGTGTGTTTAGAGTGTTTTCGAGACACAAAACTAGAACTAAACTGGTATTTTTTCAAATTATATAAATCAAAAAATAGATCCGGTGACAAATTAATATGTTTTGCTGACATATTAAACTTTTGTCAAAAATTCGTAAATTTTTTGGAAGCAAAAATCGTCCAATAGTCATTTAGTTATTTTGGGTATTAAATATCGACAAAATGACTATAAATCGTAAACTGCATGTGATTGCTTCTAATGCATACATACATACCAGTTATAAAAACCTTCATACATACATACATACAGGGTGGCTGATGCATATTGCTACAATAAGAAATTCAAATAACGTTTTTTTCAATACACACAAATATTTCTTTGTTTTTACATTTGAAAAGCCATACATTTTTATTAAGTATTTTTAATGGCTTTTAAAAACAATTTAATTAAAATGACTAACACGCCTGATGACATCAAATGCAAGCGAAATTCCGTGCAAATTACAGAGAAAATTCCAAGCTAAGGGGCAAGTCTACTGCGTTCAATTACTTGTTATTTGATTTTTTTAAAGGAGAGAAATGAAAATCCTTAAGCAGAACTGTCCGTATTGACTCTCTGGTGATACATATATGAGCAAAAATATTCCATGTCGAAACTCTAGAATTGACTTGTATTGCGGCAACTATGGCAACAATTGATTCTTACATTCGAACTGAGAAATTTTGATTAAAAGGCGTCCTAATGATTGTCTCACGATAAACAACAGTAATAAGAAAAAAATTGTTTTAAAAATAATAAATATATTGTGAATTAGTAATTTAATTTAATATCTACATAATTGTAATTGAGAAAGGACCAAATTTGAAGAATAACTGGCTCCACCTTTTAAATTGTGAAGAGAAGTTTATAAAAAAAAATAATAGAAAAAAATATTCTTAGGAAAAAAACTTTTGTTTTGTAAATGAAACGATTTTAGTAGAAAAAAATCTAACACTCGATTAACGAGGGTTATGTAGACAAAAATAAACTCAGCTTATTGCAATAATTAAATGCAGTTTGCTTATAACACTTGAAATAGGGGAAAAGCACAAATCGATGTCTCAAAGTAATCAATATTTGTAAAAATATTATTATCCGTACATGAAATATTTACATATAATGTAGCACTGAAATAATTATTTTTCTACAAAACAAAACCCGTGATTTTAGTAGAAAAAAGCCACAAAATAGGCTTTTAGCAATGTAACGAAAATGAATTGTATTAAATACAAAAACACTTTAATTTTAGCGAAAAACATACCGATTTGATCTTAACATACTAGGAATATTATATTTTAATAAATGTTTTTCATCTTATTTTTCACTGAAACACAAATTAATGTTCAAAGTTATTCTGCAGGTTTGTTCTCAATGAAGGAAGTGTTTTTTCGGATAATAATTGGTTTTAAAATCAGTAGCGACAATTTACAGAATTGATAAAAATTGTAGAAAGAGTTGAGAAATCGTTTGCATGCACTGACAGGAATTTAATATTACATTTTAAGCAAATTTATGCTTTTTTCACATGGACTTTTAAAAAAACATTTAGGGGTCCAAGAAGGTGATTACGTAGAAACTTTTGAACTGTTTTGTAAATACTACATTAACATAGTTTAAGTGGAAATCGTTTCAGTTACATATATGCAGTCGAATTGGACAGAATTAAAGGGAAATGCAAATTGAAGTATTTATGAAATCTGTGGATATAAGAAGTTCGTTATATCAGACATCATTTGTATGGAGGCTGGTTGAAGAGACAAACAATTTAAATAAAATGAATTCTTTATAACAAAGATCCATTTTGCAAATTTTATTTTTATTGAATTTCAGAGGGAAATTAGTGTTTTAGTGAATAAGTTTTAGTGAATTTAGGGTTTAAAAAGCATACGCGAATTAAAAAAAAAAAAGATTTAAAAAAAAATGCGCTTGCTGAGACATACATAATGAAAAAATTATTAAATACCCGTTTACATTACAACACACGTGTTTACACTATACATCACATAAGTCAAACGGAAAGTGTGATAATATTAAGTTTGTCAAAAAATTAAAAAAGAAAATATTTTGTGTGTTTAGAGTGTTTTCGAGACACAAAACTAGAACTAAACTGGTATTTTTTCAAATTATATAAATCAAAAAATAGATCCGGTGACAAATTAATATGTTTTGCTGACATATTAAACTTTTGTCAAAAATTCGTAAATTTTTTGGAAGCAAAAATCGTCCAATAGTCATTTAGTTATTTTGGGTATTAAATATCGACAAAATGACTATAAATCGTAAACTGCATGTGATTGCTTCTAATGCATACATACATACCAGTTATAAAAACCTTCATACATACATACATACAGGGTGGCTGATGCATATTGCTACAATAAGAAATTCAAATAACGTTTTTTTCAATACACACAAATATTTCTTTGTTTTTACATTTGAAAAGCCATACATTTTTATTAAGTATTTTTAATGGCTTTTAAAAACAATTTAATTAAAATGACTAACACGCCTGATGACATCAAATGCAAGCGAAATTCCGTGCAAATTACAGAGAAAATTCCAAGCTAAGGGGCAAGTCTACTGCGTTCAATTACTTGTTATTTGATTTTTTTAAAGGAGAGAAATGAAAATCCTTAAGCAGAACTGTCCGTATTGACTCTCTGGTGATACATATATGAGCAAAAATATTCCATGTCGAAACTCTAGAATTGACTTGTATTGCGGCAACTATGGCAACAATTGATTCTTACATTCGAACTGAGAAATTTTGATTAAAAGGCGTCCTAATGATTGTCTCACGATTAACAAAATAATTTACGAGCCCAATCTGCTCGAAGAAGTGCCGCCTAATGTGCCCGTTAAGTTTGTTTATGCGGAAACGCCAGCCTCCAAAGCATTGTAGTCGCGCACAATCAAAAATAATAGTTTCATTACCCAATTCGTTCATTTTCTTTAAATTGAAAGACGAATCAATGAAACCAAAAAATTTAACCGATTAATAACTCAGAAAAAAAGTTATTACTTTTTTTTTGTTTTGGCATTTATCAGCCACCCTGTATTACAAAACAAAAAAAAAAATACAACAATAATATTTTGTGGGTTTTTTCCAGATTTTTTTTTTAAAGAATTACAAACATTTTACAAAGTGTGTATACCCTCCGCACTATGGGATGGAGAATTATTTTTACAAACACGCTTGCGGAGACATACATAATGAAATAATTATTAAATACCCATTTACATTACGACACATATGTTTATACTATACATCACATAAATCAAACAAAAAGTGTAATAAAATTAAGTTTATCAAAAAATTAAAAAAATATATATTTTATGTGTTTAGAGTGTTTTCGAGACACAAAAAAGAAAGAAACTGGTATTTTTTCAAATAATATAAATCGATAATAATATAAATCGAAAAGTAGATCCAGTGACAAATAAATATGTTTTGCTGAAATATTAAACTTTTGGCAAAAATTCGTAATTTTGTTGGCAGCAAAAATCATAGAATCATCATTTAGTTATTTTGGGTATTAAATATCGTTAAAATGACGATAAATCGTCAAACCTGGCAACACTGGATGCGATTGCTACTAAACATACATACATACATACCATTTATAAAACCTACATAGATACAGGGTGGCTGATAAATATTAAGAAAATCAAATAACTTTTTTTCAATACATATAAATATGTTTTTATTCTTTTTATTCTTTACCCCAATCGTTCGTTTTCCTTAAATTGAAAGACGAAGCAATGAAACAAAAAAAAAAAATGGAACCGATTAATAATCAGAAAAAAAGTTATTACGTTTTTGTTTGTAGTGGCATTTATCAGCCACCCTGTATTACAAAAGAAAAAAACAACAACAATATTTTGTGGGTTTTTTTGCTTTTGTGCGTGTTGATTATGACCACGGATGGTAACCGATTCTATATGGTTATTGGTCGGTTAACGCTATTTTCTTTTATTTCGGTAACGTTATTTTAGGGGTAACTATATTTCAGTTATTTCGGTTGCGGGCTTTTAGCGTTAACGGTATTTTATTTATTTCGCTAACGGTATTTTAGATATAAAATAACGTTACATTTTAGTTATTTCGGTAACTTTATTTTAGGGAAAAGATTTTTCAGTTATTTTGGTAACGGCATTTTAAGGGTAACGTTATTTAAGTTATTCAGGTAATGTTAATGCACACCACAATTTTTAGCCCCATTATGCCCGAGTTTTAATGACTTTCTAGTTTATGATCATACTTTGGGAAAATATATATATTTAAAGAAGTTTTTTTCAGAAATTGGTAGATTATTTCGGTAACGGTATTTTTATGGTATTGATATTTTAATTATATCGGTAACGGTATTTTACGGATAATGGTATTTTAATTATTTCGGTAACGGTATTTTAAGATATTGATTTTTAATTATATCGGTAACGGTATTTTACGGATAACGGTATTTCAATTATTTCGGTAACGGTATTTTTGGGATAACGATAGTCAGTTGGAAGGGGTTTGAATCAGAGACAGTATTTTAGCGGTATTGACTGCCATCCCTGATTGCGTATATTCTTGTGTATAAGCATTGAATGAATGATGAAATAAATAGAATATTTTAAAATTTGATTCAAAATTTTAAGAGGTATTCAAACATTTTCACTCATAACTTTTGAACGCGTTAACCGATTTTGATCATTTTCACTAGGAAACTGCTCATGATATCAACAAACAATTTGACTGAAAATTAGCAACACCTCTTCTGTATTGGCGGAGAATTTAGTATTAACACAGACAGACGGACAGACAGACATGGCTATATCGACTTCTCTATTCATGCTGATCAAGAATATATATAGTTTATGGGGTCCCAGAATTTTTTTAAAAGAATTACAAACATTTGACAAAGTGATATATACCCTCCTGCACTATGGGATGGAGGGTATAAAAAATCATGTTTGGCTTAAATTTGGTTGAATTTATGAAAAATATTCTATAAATTTATAAAATTTCCTTAAAACGACGTTATAATTATAAACAATTAACTAAAACGTCCAATAACAAATTTCTATGTTACATCAATCGAAAGCTAAGATTGAAGACACTTAAGCTATCGGTTAAGTTGTTTAAGAACTAATTGGAAAACAAAATGACGTTATTGCTTTGAGACTTAGAGCCAGTTTTTGGGAAGTAGTTCAACCTTGTTTATAGATTAAACGAAGTTTAAACTTAAAATGCTGATTTTGAGATCAAGTTTATTTTATTTTAATTGTAGTTTAACCGTCCAACATTGGCCGTTTAAACTAAGTTCTGAGTTGTCAAAACATAACAGCTGTGAATGAAAATTATAAATAAAAAAACAGCTGTTAAGTAAAAGTCCAAAAACAAACAATATATAAGAAATTTTTGAAAAGGGATTTTTATAAAATTGAATTTCTTTTGTTGAAAAATTGTTTGTCCGTCTGCTGCCTTCCATTTTTACATTTATTTTAGAGTCCATTTTATATTTTATTACAATAAATATTAAACAAAAGAAATATTTAATTATTGGGCACAAAATAAACAAAAAATTTTTCTACGCGTGTTGTTTTGTTTGTTTTTCATTTTTGACATTCGCAAGTGCTACCATATTTATTTTGAAAATGGCATTACTTTTTTTGGTGTAAAATATGGTAATCTTATTTAATTTGAGATTTTTTAAACCATCACTGAAAAACAGCATGGAGGTTGAAAAGCAGTTTATATCTTATTAAAGTTTAACTAAACAGCAGTAAAACTAAGTTTGACCGTCCTCCCAAAAACTGGCTCTTAGTGTATAAGTCAAAATGGAGTCATGTCTAATTTACCAATTTATTGTTTTATATTTCATTTTTTTTTATTATTTGGAATGTGAAACAAAATTGAAGCGTGGATTTCCAAAGAATTTTATGAAGTTCAAATTGTATCAAACTAACTTGTAACTTGATCAAATTAGATAGACCCATTTTCGGATCAAATTATATCAAATGAGATCCCATGGGATATGGAATTATATATATGATAATATATATTATACATCGGGTATACAATTTAAGTAAAAAGACGGATTTTTGGCGATTTTTTTTTGTTTTTTGTTTTTTTTCTTAAGAAGCAACAGTCAGGAAATTTTTGCTAATCATTAATGTATTGCTTTCTTCGGAAATTGGATAAAGGATAGATGAAAGGTGGGGAGATGAAGGGCTTGAAACATGGCAGCACTCTAATTGCGCGATATGATAAGTCTTAGAACAGTTGTTGTGCTATGGGAACACCGAAGGTGGGCGCTACATATATATATATATATATATATAACGATATATATTTACATCTCAAAATAATTTTTACAAAAAAATTTTAAATACAGCGCTATATATCATCATATATATACTTGATATAGATAAATATGAAATCATATATACTTCTTTGTATAAATATATATAAGAATATGTGATACAATAAACCAAAAACATTCTATCACTATTGTATATAATAATACATGGCATCACATAAAATTCTATATAAATATGTGTTAAAACTAAAAAGAAAAATGCTATCACTTTTATACATAAACATATATGGTAAAAACTAACAACAAAAAAATGTATCACTTTTATATATAAGAAAAAGAAAAAAAGTCAAATTCAATGTATTTAAAGAAAAATAAATAAAATATTGAAAAAAAGTAAAACTTAAAAGCTACACTTAAAACCAAAAGTTCAAAGTTAATGGAATAAATAATATTTCATAAGTATAAAAATAACTTTAAGTCAGAAAATCTTAAAAAATAACTTTCCCAAAATTGCCCAAAAATCTTAAGAAAAAGCTACTTTAATGCTCAAAATCGGAAAATCCAAATAAAGCAAAAAAACCTAAAAAAGTTAAAAACCTAATTTGCCTACAATGATAATTATATATGTATATTAAACATTAGACCGACTTACGCAAAAATGTTTTTTTGTTCACTCCACAAAATGTAAATTGGTATGTTTTGTGATGATTCTCAAAATATTTTGTGTCTAGCATATTAGTATCATAGAAGTTTTTGTCAACGAATGTCCAGCCATAGTTTTGTCAGGGAGATTTTTGTTATTCTAATGTCACATTGACATATTTTAATCTTTAGTCGATTTAAGTTAATACATGTTTCAGCTTTTTTTGAAATTCAAACTAGTACTATGGACCGAATTTTGAGAAAAATTTTGAATTAATCCAATCTGCAAATGTATTCGTAATCGGTGTCTAGTTGATGTTTTATGTTTTTATACATATATCGAGCTAAAATTGTTCCTTTTTAAAACAAAACACTTTATTACATTTTTAATTCGGGAAAAATGTTGCAAAAAAAAATCCCGTGGCGGAAGTTTTGTTTTAAATCTAATAAGATTCGCTACAGTTATATTAGTTTTTTGTTTTTATATACATCGAGATTATTTTTATGTTATTTTCAATTTATAACGAGCTTTCAACCTCCGTATATTTACAAAAATAAAGCAAATCAAACATATTAGCTAGGTTGATACTAGTATTTCGATCTGGCTAAAGATCTCATCAGAACCCGAAGTTTTAGAAAAGTTAGAGCCTCCATAATAGGCAGAACTTTAACAAAAAACCTATTAATAATCAATTTTGCTCCATTCTTGTCTTCTTAGTAATCAAGCACTGATTTAGCCGGCTTGCAGATTGGATAAATTCAAAAGTTTTGTCAAAATTTGGTTTAGATAACTGTGGAAAATGCATTCAATTTGTGTGGTGTAATGGTTAGCGCGTTGGACTGTTACACAGATGGTCCCGGGTTCGATTCCCGGTGACGACAACATCAATTTAGAAAAATAATATGTATGAGTTTTCTATCACTTATATGTATCGCTGCACCCACCTTCGGTGTTCCCATAGCACTTAACCCCACCGAAGTAAAATAATGAATCAGGGCTATGAAACAAAAAAGCTTCAATAAATTCGCCAACTCTACATCAGGTGGCGAGCAACAACTGTTCTAAGACTTATCTACTCGCGCAATTACAGTGTTGCCATGTTTGAAGCCCTTCATCTTTCACCACCTTTCATTTCTCCACTATCCCCTTTCCAAAGAAAGCAACACATTAATTAATAGAAAGAATTTCCTGAGTGTTGCTTCTCTTTATAAAAAAAAAAAAAAAAAAAAAAAAAAAAATATGTCCACTCATCAATGGTGGACTAGATTATAGAAAATTTTAAATACCGATATTGAACTGATTAGATCAGTTTTCCCACCCAATTGAATTTTTGGTAAAACGCTAACTAGTGCGAATTAAAAAAAAAAACTGAAACACGTATTTACTTAAATCGACCTTGAAGACCAAAATTATTTAAAAAACTAAAAAAAAAAACTTTTTTAAAAAAGCCCAGCAAAACCACACATTACCAAATCATGGGTAAAGTAATGTATCGCCATAGGGCTACATGCATTACTTTACACGTTACTTCACTGATGAATTTTACACGCGATGAGCCTCAAAGTAACTCTTTACCTTGTAGTGGGTAAAGTAACTGGTTACTTATATGGTTACATGGTGGGAAAAAGTAATGTGTCTATAAATAGATTTTCATAAAAAAATGCATAAAAATTTTTTTTACAGATATTTTTTTTAATTAAATAAATAACTTTTTTTTTATTAAATAAATAACTTGGTCATGCTGGGATTCGAACCTGGGGTCTCTGGTATTTAACAATTAGTTAGGCGAGAACTCTACCAACTGAGCTATCGATACATACAATATTTTATTGCTTAACATGTAGATGAGTTGTTGTGCTTCGTGTTTTCGTTCGTGATATCAAAAATATACACCTTACCATTACGCTTACAAAAAATCACAAAGTAATGTGTCTATAAATAGATTTTCAAAAATATATATTAATAATTACTTTACGTTTATAATTCATGCATTATGTAATTGATGATCGGTAAGTCATTATTTTATGTTTTGAAGTAATGTAAAATGTAATGAGATCTCAGTACAAGGTAATCCATGAGTGTTCAATTATCGGTAACTCATTACTTCTTGTTGGAAAATAATGATACAGGTAAGGAGTACACATTACAAGGTAATGCATTACTTTATCGCACCCATTACCAAAGTTTTTCTGGGAGGTTCAGCTCACGGGATCTTATCGCTAGACACGCAATATTTAGGGAATCATCGAAAAACGTACGAATTTACAAAAATGCTTTTTTTCTCCATATTAGGTGAGTCGGATATATCTTAGAAACAAGAAAAAAAAACATCTATCACTTTTACATATAGCTAATAGTATATGGCAGGGATGGCCAGACTGTTTTCGTTGCGTGCCACTAAATGACACGTTTTTTTTTTAAATAAGTCGCGTGCCACCTTGAGATTATTTATCTTTCGAAAGCACTTTTTGTATGAAAACCTCTTAATATCACATTCATAATACGTTTTTTACACCTAGTTTTATTACAGATTTTGTTTTCATTGAAACATTTTTAACTTCTTCCATTTCTAATGTCAAGAAAATGGTACAGTATCGTAGTGGAATTATAAAAATACACTAAAAAATGTACTTCACCATTTTCCGTTGTTATTCAAAAATGAGCAATTGCTTTTCATATTTATTGATTGAACGCCTAGCTCGAATAAGGGTGTATAAGAAACTCTTATCAAATTACATTTTTAATCGTTTTTGACCAGAGTTCGATAATTCAAGTCTATTTGTATCCGTGTTGAATTTTTGAACGGACCTAGTTTTTTACCATTTTTGATTAATTTTTAGATAATTGAATGTTTTTTAGCGATTTTGAAAGGCATTAGTTAAACTATTTAAATTACTCATGCGCGATATATAAAAAACATTTCATTGTTTCAATTTAGAATGTTTTGCAAACCACAAAATTTCACTTTTCAAAAAATTCGCGACCAAAAAAGCATGAAAAATGTTAGCAATATTTTTTAACAAGATGATGTACTTATGGATAAAATGCAATAAAACGCTTTTTCAAAAAGTTGTCGCTTATACCCTAATTCGAGGTAGGCATTCAAGTGTATTTCAGAAATAATGAATTGGTTTTGTATTTCAGAAATTATCAATTGATATTCATACTTATCAATTGAATTTTAAAAATTATAAATAATCCAGCCTATACATATATTTAGAATATATTTTTAACTTTGAACTACAATTCATAATTTCTGAAATACAATTAAATCCAAATCCAATTAATAATTTCCGAAATGCAATTGATAAATCTGAAATACAATTAATAATTTTTGAAATAAAATCACAACGTCTGAAAAACAATTGAAATGGTGTATTTATATTTGGATATACTTTAAAAACTCAATTTACAATCTTTATGTAAAATTTCTCCATTTTTGTATCGAAAATAAACATGTAAAAAAAATTGCTGCAAGTATTCAAACAAAAAAAAAGATTTTTTAAATAATTAAGAAAACTCCACGTGCCACCGCAAATGACGCAGCGTGCCGCTTGTGGTACGCGTGTCATAATCATTTTGCCAGCCCTGGTATATGGCATGAGATATGATTCAAATTGAAATCACGTCTAATTTTCCAGTCCATTGACTTATATTTAAATTGTCATTATTGTTTGGAATTTGAAACAAAATAGTAGTGCGGACTTCCAAAGAATTTTATGAAGTTATTTTAAATTTGCTCAAATTTTATATAATTACTAGCTGACCCGGTCCACGTTGTTGGACCTTACAAAGTCTGTTGTGGTCTTTTATAACTCTGTTTAAAAAGTTTTCTTGTTATTAAAATTTAATTGAATTCAAATTTTTTGGCAATAGTATTTGTGTTACTTATATTATAATAATAAAATCATACGAAAAATAATAACTTCTATGAATTGTTTATATTTATGTGGAAATAAAACGGAAATTGACGAAAAATAATAACTCCCATGTATGGCTAATATTTATGTGCAAATAAAACGCCTAAATTTGTGTTTAAAAATTAGTTCTGTGCCTAAATACATTGCATTTAATAATATTATGAATATGACTGAAAAAAAATATACGTTTTCGTGAATATTTTAACACCAGCGCCACCTACAGGTGAAAAACTTTGTCAGCAACTTTAATTTTATGTACATAATATATGTTGCGAATTTGAGCTAAATTGGACCGTAAATAAATTTTTTGGGAAAATCTCGACCCCAGCGCCACCTATCGGGTACAAAAAAAGTTATGCAAATCGGAGAACCAAAGGAACATATGGTATGAATACGAAGTCGCTAGCATTAGTGGTTCAACAGTTATTAGAGTACCAACACACGCACCAACGTTTTTATATATTAAGATTATATTTATTAAAATAATACTAAACTTAAGGTACCCATACGCCATATTATCAGTATATGCGATAATGGAAGGTTGTACAATATATTGGTAAAAATCAACAAGGTTTTGATTCTTATTGCGCAACCAAGAAATGTGAAAAATATTTTATAGTGTGTTGGCCACATTGTGCAATTTGTATATCCTTCGACAACAAAAAAAGAGAGTGGTGAGATATTTTGTGCAAAAGTATTGTTCAACACAAAATTACAATATTACTGGCAATAATATTGCAAAGTGTACAGGAACCTTTAAAAAAAAATACCGTCAGGGTTGCCATATGTCAATTTTAAAAAATGGTCAAATACCACAAAACAATTTTTCAAAACAGTTTAAGAAATCCGTAAATTAAAAAAAAAAAATATTTTTGAAAAAAATTTGTTCACAAAATTACACAACATCTACATTTTTAAAATATTTCCAACCGTCTAGGATTTATACCTTTAATTCTTTGAAAAAAGACCAAAAATTTATAATTTTTGGACCTCATGTCTTCCGATTTTCTTTATATTAAAAACATACATTCTCTATATGTATTTTAAAACATGTACATAACTAATATAAAAATTACAAATTATACAAAAACTTAAATTTTTTGTGTGGAAATAATTTATAAGGTTTAAAAAAAACGATGGCTTTCGCGTCACAGAAAAAGTGAAATTTTATAAAAAAAAAATATATTTTCGATTTATCCATGTTTAAAAAAATTTGATGGGGGAGAACAATTTCAAAAATGCATCTAATATGCATTTTTTTTATTACATAAGTGTGAAAAAGGATAACCATATAAATTTAATACTTTTTGAATCAGAGATATCCGATAACAACTTTCGAATATAGAGCTCTTTAAAGTTACATATTTTTCCGATTTTTAAAAGTTTTTTTTTGAAAATTAAAGCCTTGAAAATTATATGAAGATGTGCTATGGGCTCCATGGAGTATGTTTATACAAAAAATTAATCAAATTTGAAGACCCTCGGCCAATTCCATGTGTAATATAAGGCAAACAAAATTTCAAACATTCTTAATGAAGCATGGGTCCATATATCTGGAAAGATTGGTTGAAAAATGTCCAGCGGATCTATAGCGTGCCGTTAATGAGTTAAAGCAGTTTTTTATAAATACAAGTTATCGATAATGGGTTACATAATGCTTTTCTTTGTTATAAATACTCCTTACCTTCACCATTATTTCGAATGAGATACCAATCATTGGGCATCATTACCTTTTACATTCAATGCGGGAACTGAAGGGTCGATTGATCCAAAGTGGTAATTCTGTGATATATGATTGGGGGGCACGTCACGAAACTGGTGAAACCAAAATTATGGTGCACCAAAATGTGTTAATTTGGGTGAAATGACCAATCACGTGACTATAGTTATGGTGATAAAACATTCACTGGTTGGTACCAGATATATCATGTAACTGGAGAAAAAGTTACATAATATCAAAGTGTACTGAAGCAACGAGGGTCGTGGCAGTTGAATTTGTATGAAAACATGGCAATTAGTTCCAAAGGATCCAGTCCCATGACTGCTACAAAGCGAACATAACACTGAAGGAATTTTATCTGTACCGACTATATGACAATAGAAATGAAGACGTAACCCTCCACTGGTTTAAAATAAATGAATACGGAACTGTTTAGACAGTGACCAGGGTTTCCAGATAAGGCTATCTCTCGCTAAACGTCGCGATCTTAAAACTCGTTTGGCAAGTTAATTGTTAATATGCCGACTGGCGATTTTTCGAGTGAATGGCGATTTTAGACTACCAAAAAACTAGAAATATATCACCAAAATATGATTTTTTGCACAACTTATTCAAAAACTTGAAACATTTACAAGAATGGAAATTAAAATTGCAAAGATTTATGCATATTGGTTTCATAATATTTTGTTAAGATATTTTTCAAGATTTTTGGTAACGATTTTTTATGTATAAGTAATTGACGATTTGTAAGAATTTCTTTGGGTACAAAATTGAAACTGAGTACATATTTTGTTGCTGTACTTTATAAGTTATACATTACATTTGTACTAATTTGAACTAGAATTATAATGCAGCATACAAAATTAAAATATTCATGAAGTGCTCTTTGGAAGTGTTGGAACATAAAAATTCGTAGAAATTGTTTGATAATCCAATGCTAGCAAATAAAGAAAAAACTTGCAAAAAATCTATATTTTGAACATCCGGACTTTTTGTCTTGTTTATGTACTTTTCTAAATTTAAATTGTTATATTGAATTTAATGTTATAGTTTTTTGTTCGGTATAGACAAAATAAACTAATTTTAAAATAGATTTTTGTTGTGCCTTTTTGGAGGGTGTTTGAACAGGTGGTATGATACACTGTGCATAATATGACACACGCTGAATAAAAAGTGACAGGTTAATTGCTAATTACTTTTCGAAAGCCCGGCTACATGTAGCCCTTAGACCAGGGGTGCCCACGGCCTATGCGCTTGGTACTCATTTGTTTTTGTAAAAAGACTTAGCTATAGGCTGTGTGTTTTAATACACATATAGAGCGCTCAGCACTAGCAATACGAAATACACAAACAACTTTGTCTTATTTGTTTTTTTGTCGTTCTTCACTTTATACACGCAAGCGCAAAGCAACAACACTTTCGTATGCTTTGCTGGTAAACATTGAAATATTTTTTTCTTTTTTCTTTGTATGTATTGGTTTTTACAACAAAAAATGTTGAATAAAAATTAGTTTTTCTTTAAATGTATTGGTGTTTGCTCTTCCATAAGGAACTTTTGGGCACTCCTGCCTTAGACCAATGCAGTGGTACGTCGCAAAACTATTCCAGTCAAACTATCACTATCACAGAACACATTGCGCTTAATATGTGACTAGTTTTCCTTTAACAATTTTTCTCTAGTTCTATGATACGTACACCTACACCAGTCACGTGATACATTTTTCCCACTGGTGCTGTTGCATATCACATAAATCCTAGCACTACCTACTTCTAACTTGTCCCATAGCATATTCATTTCAGTCGGTAGCATATTCATTTCAGTAAGTTACCTTGGTCAAGTTATTCTATACGTCACACAGTACTCCACAGGTAGCAATTGTCACCTCCTATGACAAGCCCATGTTAAAAGTACCGGTCACTTTCATACAACAGAACCGAAACTAGGACAGGTTCATACACACAAAGTTCTAGTCACATGACCATACCAGTGACTGGTACATTTCCCGCAGGGGAGTTTTTTTGTTTTCAAATTTATTATTTGACAAAAAAACGTGTACTGAATATCCACCAGATGTTGACCTTGCACACAACAAACAAGTTTTCAATTTATTTATGATCAATGGTAATAATCTTTAACTTTGAGCTCATACATTAGTTCTCATGTAGTGAGTAAACTAGTTTATATAAATGTTTGATGTTTGGCATGGGATTGTTACCTCTTTCAAAACGTGATGGGAATCTAGAAAATTCCCGAAATAGATCTATCAACACATTCGTGAAAGGGTCAAATAATAAATTTGAAAACAAAAAAACTCTATAGATTATTTGTTAGGGACAATATCCTAATAAAGAAATATAGAGTAAGGCATCGAACTTGAATAATTTTCATTTTCATTGCACAATTAAAGGTCGAAAAAAACATAATTTTTATTTTTAATAAAAATTATATCAAACTTATTTGTATTTTACTATATTTTATAGTCAAAGAAAAATAGTTGATCGATTTTTAAGTTGATATAGAAAAAAAAACTTAAACTTTAATCTTTAATCTTTAAAATTAAAAAGTTTTATATTGTAATGGTAGAAAAGCAATTTTTCCGCATTCACACCATGTAAATTGCTTCGTCTATCAGAATACAGCTGTCCGGCAGCGCTAAAAAGCTGTTCGCTAGCTGCACTAGCTGGTGGGGCTAATAAATATTTTATTGATACAGTTTTTAAATTTGTAAATGGACTTGAATTCCAATACTCAAGTGTATTTGTATTTCTGGGACTTAAAGGCTCCGTAATAAACATTTTAATTTCTTTCTCAATAAAATTTTCATTTGGTTCTGGTACTTCTAAGTCTGGTTCTGTATCATGTCTATCCCAAATTGATGAACCTTTTATGCTCTTTTTACGATTACTTACCACACGAAATTTATTGCAAAATATAAAACTACACGTTTATTTAAATTATATCGCATTAAATTTGATTATTTTTTGCTTTTAAGGCTTGTAGGCATATTTCTGGAAATTTTTTTTTAAACTTTTGGCTTTTTTGAAATTTTTTCACACACACATGCATTCATATTTAAACATCGTTGCTTTTTTTTGGTATTCTATCATATACAACGTTGTATTTTTTAGGTAGTTTTTTTGTAAATTCTGAAAAGTAAATATAACCACAATTGTTATTCATTTGTGTTTTTTTTTATTAAATAATCATAAAAAGTTCGTTAGTTCGGCCAAAATTCTATTTATAGACATAAATTTACGTTGCTGATTTTATGTTGCCCTACAGATAAGTAATAAACAAATACTATTTACAAACACAATTTACCGCTCAAAGCTACAACTTCGAACAGTTGTTGTATTTGTTTGCTCACTTAAAAAACAAAAAATTATTTTTTTTGTTTTGTTTGCCCTTCATTACAACATTAACAATTGCATGCATGTAGTGTGTTATGGCTGTGTTGGATAGATACGAACAACAACCATAACACCAATCATAGATAGATAGATGGTTAGAAAAAAAATAGGAAAGAAAATTCAAAACGGAATTAAAAAAGAAACAGCAGTATTAACTGAACTTACAGTCAATAATAAAATATGCACATTAGAGCGGAATTTTTTTGTATGTAGAAAAACTTTTTTGAAAAATTTCAATGTATTGTTCAGATTATGGTCTAAAAGTTATTTGGAGCAATTTTGAGAAAAATCTCATATCTTTAACCCGTGGCGCCCCTCTACCAAAGTTTTCAATTTTGAAAAATACACACAGAGAAATAAAGTGTCAACCGAATTGAAAAGTGTATATTAATGGTAACAACTTATAAATTCAGTTAGTACAACGATATTTACATTAGATTTCTAAATATTTTGGGTGTTGCAACTAAAATTCTGTTGAATTATCCGAACTTTGTTGTGAAAACTAATGTTAAGTTGTGCCAACCGTCCGACATTCTAAGTGACCGAATTTGAGTCGTAGTAACTGAATTTCAGTTGACAAATTGCTAAATTTTTCTCTGTGTATATTCTTAAATCACTTTAATAAAAATATGTCTTGCGGCACATTATTATTTTATGATAAATTGAGTGAAAAAAAAAAAATAAAAATCTGCCAAAAAAAACTGGACTTCTATCGCGCAAACCGGCCCTTCCGTTTTGCCTTTTGGCATAAAAAATGGATTAAAAATGGTTAATAGCCTTGTTTTTCTACAACATTTTAAATGTTTGTTATTCAAAACAAACTTTTGCTAAAAACTGTACCATTACCTTTGGGACATTGTAGACAAAGTAACGTTGCGAGTAAATAGCCTGGTAATAAGTTGAAGCCCTGTTTCTGACGGATTATTTTTATTTAAAGGTTAGTTTTCTCATTACAAATACGATTTTTAACACAAGTTCTTTTTTTGAAGAACGATGGTCATAGGTGGATACTTTCGTAATGACAATTTTTTTTTATAAATTAGGAGTCTTATAAGCATCGATTTTTGTATACATTTTTAAAATATGTACATTAACATATAATTTTGATCTACGATACCCTATTTTATGAGATATAGGTTTCAAAGTTTAATTATTGACTAATTAACTATTTGGTTAAAAACAAATACAATTTGGAATAAAAACGCGATTTTTAAAAATGCTTAAAAACAAGACAGAATATAAAAACAAAAAAAATATATCTCATTGTGTGATGTGGAATTAGGATATATTTTCAAAACGCCAAGCCTTTGGTAAAACTGTAGCTAAAACTCTATTAGCTGATATGTAAGAAACAAATTTATAGCCTCACAAAAATGAAAAGAGCCGTTCTAAAATTTGTTTGATTTTGATCGCGGATTTTTCATATGTATGTCAAAAGTATCTATGAGAAACATAATTGCTGTTTTGTTTTGAATAATTACACTTACAACATTTTTTAACATCTCTGCTGCGTAAGACGTATTATCAAAACTCTATTATGCTGCGTGAGACGTATATATACGTCCACTCTGCAACTGTTTTTTTTTTTTCATTTCGACTCGACCAGCGAAGGTTTTTTAATTTGACTACGCAGTTAAGTAGTTAACGAAAACCCATCATTTAAAAATTGTACAACAACAAAACTATTAACCATTTTTAGTCCACTTTTTGAAGTCAAAACGGCAAGGCCGGTTTGTTCGATAGAACTAAAGTTTTTTCGCAGATCTTATTTATCGGTCTAACGGCTTCTTTTTCCTTAATTCTAGACATTTTTTAAAAAACATCTTACAAGGAAACTAGAGTGGTAAAGCCTCAGATTTGAATGAAACTTATGTTGTAAAGGTCAAAAAATGTTACACTTATTTTTTTTTAGGTGAGCAATCTTAAGTTTTGGAAATAAAAAGTGGTTTTAAAAATTACCAATTTGAATATATTTTTTATATAAGTTATTAAACTGTAGACAGACGTAAGACTTATTATCAAAACTCTATTATGTTGCGTAAGACGTATATATACGTCCACTCTGCAAATGTTTTTTTTTTCATTTCGACTCGACCAATTTGAATATATTTTTTATATAAGTTATTAAACTGTAGACAAATTGGGTATCAAATAAAAGGTATTTTAAAGACGCATCCACTGGTATAAAAAACATGTCCGTGCATGTCCTAACATTTTTTTATTCAAAAAAACATTTTTGTAAAAAAAAAAAATTAATTTGTGACCCCCCTTTTTAACCCCAAAACTACACCAAATACGTGTCTAATATTTTTTTTGTCCCCAACAATATATCGCAGTTTCATTCAAATCTGCGAATTTTCATGTTATCATATTATGTCTGAAATTAGAGAAAAAAAAATGTAATTCCAGGCACGTAGCTAGGAATTTGTTTCGGGGGGGGCTTTTCGATTTTTTATTTTGAGTATATATATATTTTTTTTTTTTTTTTTTGCACACTAGAGTAACAGTTTTTTTTTTTTTTTAGTTAAATAATTACACGTAATAATGGGCAATCATGTATTAATAATAGAAATTGCTTTCTCAGGTTATTTTGCAACAAAAACCTCTCGCATAATGGATATGCATCTTTATTGTCTAATTACGTTAAATTTTTAGCTAAATATTAATTTTTAGTTTAATTAAATAAAAAAAGGATTATGCGGAAAACTTTTTGAAAAAAGCAAAAAATAAAATTGCCTTACTTTATATTTTTATGTGCTAATATACGTCTAGGGTAGCTAAAACTTGATAAATGTAAAAAAAAGTAAAAAAGTTTCAACTTCTAAAAACCCGATTAAAATTAATATGATGCTTTATATAATCATACGAAATTTAATATGAGTCTTAATACAGTTTTATCCGAGAAATGGGCATAATAATTAAATAACATCCGAATAATGACGCGATACAATTTAATACGATTTTATATAGCGGTATAAATTTATATCTGAACTGATACTGATATATACAAAATAAGCTATAGTTGTATCTGGTTTTTGATTTTTAAAACGTCATGAAAATCTGAAATATCTGTTAATCCTTTTAGACTTTAGCCACTTGCAAAAGGTTTACAACTTTATAATTTGTAACAAATTCCATAGCATTTGGAAATTTTATTACATTCAAAAATAAAAAATAATATAATGAAAATGAAGATTTTGTGAAATTTATTAACTTACACCATTGAATAACAAACACGGAAAAAACGTTGAAACTAAATTTAGAGTTTTAGATTGAAAAAAATCTTACACTAAATTACGAACTCATAATGGTACAAATGAAACAAATTCTTTTTTTAGGGTTAAGAACCAGAAAGAAATCAATTCAAAAGACAAAAATTGGGGGTAAATTTTGTGTATAAAATTATACACAAAATGATGCAATTAATTGTACTATTGTATTGATGTAATACATATTTACATCCAAAATATAATTGACAAATTTTCTAGTGTGACTCAGCATGGGGTAATATACAATTTTATCTAAAATAAAATTGTGTTTTTTGAAATATGATATAATATCAAAATATATATTATTTTGCAATGTCTAGGTATATAAATATAACGTAATTATTAATTGGATTAGTTTTAGCGTATTCTAAATGAAATATATAATTATAAGCAACTATATATGACATCATATTAAATTTTTTCTACGAAATTAATTTTATATATGAATTTATATAATTATGTCCGGTTAAATGCACTGGCAGACAAAACCTTATAAGTGTATATAAAATAATGTATTATTTTATGCAAACGTTTTAACTTGGGAAATTAAAGATTTATAACCTTCCAAAAAACAAATTAAAAGCAAATATCCTATATAATTTGCCTGACACTCATAAGGAAGCTTTTCCGATGGGTTCCCTTTGAAATTAATGAAATTCGGATAGGTGATAAAGCAGCAAAAATATATGAAAAACGTATCTATTTTTAAAATTGGAGGTGAAATTTAACACATCTTTGTATGAAAATATGTTTAAAGTTTAGGAAATTTAGACTTATTTATAAACAGCGTTAAAATGCTCGAGAAAACATACATTTTGAAAAACATTTTGACACTATGTCGTGGACCCCGGCTACCACTTATTTGAATTATTTTAACAAACTATTCACTATTTTTTCCCCTTTTCCATACATCCGACAAGCAAGCGTGATTATAGTCTGAAAGAAATAATAATAAAGAAAAAATATAAAATTGGAAAATTTAAAAATATACCTGACATCGCCTAGGTCTTATTTAAACTAAATTATGTATTTCCAATTCACTTTGATTTATATTTTGGACAATTTCAAACGCTTTTCAAATTATTTTTAATCAATTTTTTAAATAAAACCCTTTAAAATGTCAAAAAAAAAAACCACATCGTTATAGCACAAAGACTGGTTTAGCTGCTTGATTTTAAAATGTCGCATTTCAAGGATAGATATTTGTTTACATTTAGTCTAAAAAAAAATTGAGAAAATTTGAGTCACATTGGACCACGTTAACACATTATGCATATCGATCAAAGTTTAAGGCTTAAATTTGTTTCAAAAAATATATGAGATATCGTAATATATATCGTAAAAAAAATACTGAAAACTATGTTACCAGATGCGTGCGTAGCAAACCAAATTTAAATAAAAAGAATGCACTGTAATTAAAGTAACGACTTTTACGGCACAAGTAAACTTAATTTTGAGTCTTAGTGGTATCTCCATTTTAAAAGATTATGTCAAAATACACAGAAAAAATCATTGTCAAAAAAATTTCAATTAAACTTTTGTTCGATTTCAAACTTACTTTCAATTAACTGTTTAATTGAAAATGAATTTGGTATAAAAAAAATTTCAGTTTTTATAACGTATAATAACAACATTGAAACAAATGCAAAAATTTTAAAAAGTCGCCAAAATTAAAAATATCGTTTAAAGTTGAAAATTCGCGTTTCTTTAATTTTGGTGATTTTTTTTAAATTTTTTTCAAATTTTGGTGTTTGTTTTGGAAGTTTTTTAAATTTCTGCAATTTTGAGGATTGTTTTTTAAATTTTGGCGATTTTTTTACAATTTTGGTGATTTTTTTAAAATTTTGTAATTTTTTCCCAATAGTAAACAATATTCAATTAAATTTTTAATAGATGTGAATAAAAGTATATGTAATTGAAAATAATATTAATTAAATAGATACAAATTATTTTAGTTGTTACTACAATTGCATCAACACGACCGAATTCAGTTAAACTGTTGCTGAATCAACAAATATTTTAATTAAAACTCAATTTAAGTTTTTTCTGTGTAGACATTTTTAGTTTGCATTGTCTCAAACAGTTTTTTGATTATATTTTAAGTCAAAGACTTTGAAATCTCTTATGAAATGATTTTATTTATTGCTTTTTGTCGAAAATCAACTCTATCAATGATAGCCGCCCATTTGCAGGCGATGTTTTCTAACGAAATTTTAAGATTTGAATCATATAAAACTATTTCCTATTTGATCCAAGTCAAAAATAAATATTTTCATATTAAATTTATCAATAACATTGTTACTTTCTAACGAATTGTATTAAGTTTTTAAATTTGTGAAATCATTTCGGGGGGGCTCTAGCCCCCAAGCCCACCCCCCTAGCTACGTGCCTGTGTAATTCATATTAATTTATTTTCTATATATCAGAGGCATTGAGAGCAAGTCGCCAAGGGTTAAATAATCCAATTATTCTAAAATTTCGCACCACAAAACTATTAGACCTAGTGCTAGAACAATTAAGAGTTTTCAAGTATTTAACCTATTTAAAACCCCGGTTTTCGAATACTTTAAAGAACCGTATTTTTTTAAAACCGGTTTTTGGCTTTTTAAAGTCAAAACCGGTTCGAGTCACCGGTTAAATGTCGACATTTAAACCCCAGTTAAAAGGCTCTTTAGATAGGCTAAATAGACTTTTTATGTTCGTTTCTAAATAAAAGGAACCCTAAAATAACCTCTTGGCGCCACTTTTTTTTAAGAGAAGCAACACTCGGGAAATATTTCCTATGAATTAATGTGTTGCTTAATTTGGAAAGTGGATAGTGTAGAGATGAAAGGCGTTGAAAGATAAAGGGCTTCAAACATTACAACACTGTAATTGAGCAAGATGATAAGTCTTAGAGCAGATGTTGCTTGCCACCTGATGGAGAGCTAGCGAACTTTTTGAAGCTTTTTTTGGTTCATACCTCAGATTCATTATTTTACCTCGTTGAGGTTAATTGAATGATTTTTCTAAATTGATGTTGTCGTCGCCGGGAATTGAACCTGGAACCATCTGTGTAACAGTCCAATGTGCCAAACATTACACCACAACGACCACCTGCATATATGGAATCTGTGATAAATTTACTATAGAGAAAAAATATTATTATTTACAAATAGTTCATATAATTTTCAAAAAAGTTATTTTGAGTTTTTTTGTTTTGTTTATACTTTTTTAATATAGTACGAAACCAAACAAGGTTTATTATTACTTAGGATATACAAAAATTCATCACTGAGCTGTCCTTTTGGCTATATCGAAAAATTTTAAAATTAAAATTTTAATTTAGATCACTCATAAAATCAGTAATTCTTTTTCAAAATCGGTTTTTTTAGGATATGTTCATACTCGTATTCCCACTGAAAACCTTCATTCTATTCATAACATTTCCTTGCTGCGGCAGAAATATCATAAAGTGGTCCTGAAAAGGTTTAAAAAAACCAAAGCTATTTTGTCTTTACAGGATTTTATACTTGCTGCCATGTAAACTGAAGAGACCGTATTATTCCAGACGAAAAAACCGGTTTATCGAATAAATCGAAAATGTCCCTTTTTGAAAAACCGGTTTTAAAAAACCGGAAAAAAAGAAAATAAAACAATTTATCGAATAATTTGGAAACCGTATCGCAATAATAGCAACAATAATTGATAGTGTCCGACCGAGTATTCGGCTTCGGAGTTCGGCCAAAAAGTGAAGTTCGGCCAAGTTCGGTGTTCGGCCAAATGTTGGCCGAACTACCGAACTTTTTATGATTATTTAATAAAAAAAAACACAAATGAATAACAATTGTGGTTATATTTACTTTTCAGAATTTACAAAAAAAACTACCTAAAAAATACAACGTTGTATATGATTAGAAACACCAAAAAAAAGCAATGATGTTTAAATATGAATGCATGTGTGTGTGAAAAAATTTCAAAAAGCAAAAAGAGTTTAAAAAAAAAATTTCCAGAAATATACCTACAAGCCTTAAAAGCAAAAAATAATCAAATTTAATGCGATATAATTTAAATAAACGTGTACTTTTATATTTTGCAATCAATTTCGTGTGGTAAGTAATCGTAAAAAGAGCATAAAAGGTTCATCAATTTGGGATAGACATGCTACAGAACCAGACTTAGAAGTACCAGAACCAAATGAAAATTTTATTGAAAAAGAAATTAAAATGTTTATTACGGAGCCTTTAAGTCCCTTGAGTATTGGAATTCAAGTCCATTTACAAATTTAAAAACTGTAGCAATAAACTATTATCAGCCCCACCAACTAGTGTAGCTAGCGAACAGCTTTTCGCACTGCCGGACAGCTGTATTCTGACAGACGAAGCAATTTACATGGTGTGAATGCGGAAAAATTGCTTTTCCGTCATTACAATATCAAACTTTTTAATTTTAAATATTAAAGTTTAAGTTTTTTTTTCTATATCAACTTAAAAATCGATTAACTATTTTTCTTTGACTATAAAATATAGTACAATACAAATATTTTCTTCTTTTTTACTTAAAATAGTACAACTATTTTCCAAATATGATTTTTTAAAAAAATATACCTATGAATTTTTATTTTTTGTTTACGTTTATGTTTAATAACTTTTTGGTTTAAATTTATTGATCTAAAAAAACAATTTATATATTTTTTTTTATTAAAACAAAAAGTTCGGCTTCGGCAGAAAAAAAATGAGTTCGGTCGGCCACTAATAATTGATAAAAATCAAAGTCAAAATAAATTCCGCTTTAATGCACTATCGGCTTTTATCTATAAAAACTAAATATCTCACGAATAGTGCATTCGGCACTGTACCGAATATACCGGATATTTACTGAATAGTTGTTTCATACAAAAATACATTGTACTTAAGTTATAGACAAAATTAAAAAAAAATAATCATCCCAAACCAATATAAACAGTCGTGTTTGACGTTTTAAAGAAAAATATTATGTGAAAAAATTGATTTTCTTAATTTTTTAAATAAAACTGCTGGTTTTTCGTTATTCGGGCCGAATATTACAAATATGTCGAATACCGAATAGTAATCGAAAACTCGTTACATCTCTGATAAAACACAAAAGAACTGCATCTGTTTTTGTTAAACATCAAGTAATCAAAGATCGATATACGTGTATCAACATAGCTAAAACGATTAATTTGCTTTATTTTTGTAAATATATTGAAAGCTTGTTAAACTGTGTTACGAACAAGTGAACATATTTTTTGCCCATAACTGTATATTATGACTTTTTATGATTTTAATATTAGGTCATTTTGACCCAACAAACACAACAGACGGATATAATTTTAAACAGTTCAGAAGTGCTAATTCAACCTACGGGAATCACTTAAGCGTGGAACGCATTTAAGCGGGACGCATTTAAATGGAATTATTTCCATGTACTTTGTATGAAATATATTTCTGCCAGCACTTTTTGCGTATTTAAACGGGGAACGCACTTAAGAGGGACGCATTAAAGAGCGAACTACTGTATATGCCAAAAATATATTAAAAGGAATCGAATTTTAAAAAAGAAGCACTTTTTTTTAAAAAATTCCCTATCTGGCAACACTGACCGATCTCAATTAAATAAACGAAATAAAAGCTGCGCTTAAATACGGCTCAGTGATTCATTCATTCCTCTCAACAAGCTTTAACAATCTATTGTATACCAAACACAAACAAAAGAATACAGACACAAACTCAAACACTATAAAAATAAACATACAGATGGACGCCTATTACGCGAATTTAAATTGATCAAAAACATTATTCATTAAAAGTTAAACAAATTCTCTTTTATTATTGTTGTTAAAAAAAATAAAAGCAACATAGATTAAGGTTGCCAACTCTACGACACAAGAAATGGCTACATTTCAAATAAAAAGCGGAAAATTCCCAAAAAATTCAAAATGTTTAGAATTTATTTATTAAAAAATCAAGACGTTTTAGTCCAAAAACTAAATATTAAATTAATATTGCTCTATAATTTATATCAAAACTATGTTGAAATATGTTAATTTTTTGTTTTTGCAGTTGTAAATTTTGTAATTTGTAAATTTTATAAAACCCGAACCCGAGCTGCAATTTAAAAATGTTTAAATAATTTTTATAAATCGTGTATCGAAATTTTTATTAAAGTATTTATAAAAGTATATTAGGTTCAAAAACTAAACTCTTTTATAATGGACGGATATGGAAAACGTATTGAAAAAATAATATTGGCGGTTATGCTTGACATTTAAACTTAAATTTTTTTAATTTTTTTTTTTTTTTTTCGTTCATGACTATTGTATTTAATTTTTTTTTTTTTAATAAAAAACAACATAAATTAATTTCCTTTTCTATAATTTTACAAAAAAAAAAAATAAATCCACATGGGTTTTGTTTACAAAATTTAAATTTTTTCGTCAAAAATAAGAAACCTCTTTAAAAAATTAAGCAAATTGTACCTATTCGGAAAAACGGTGTCCGATTTTAAACGTCCTTTACATATATGGAATAGATCGTCTAAATTTTCATTGAGCTTACAATATCAAACATTAAAAACTTTAAATAACCCCAGATAAAAATTGGCAATGATGAAAAACAATCGAAAAATCTCTGGAGGAAATGTGATCTTAATATATTGTTATGGCTTATTGAAAAAAAAAAAAAAAAAACATAAGATCCATCCAGCAGCAAAACGGCTAAGTTGAACACCTTGAAAATACTAGCGGTATTCACTCTTAATAGCATAAATGCTAGGATTTTATGCTACAAACCGTGAGCGTCTTTTTTTTATATGTATTGCAAGTTTACAACCCAAGCAAAATAGCCAATTCTTGGTGAATGTTCAAAAAATAAGAAGAAAAAATGCTTTTTCTATATAGGATTTTTTTTTTTTTTGATTTTTACTCGTTTTTTATTATATTTTCTTCTTCCTAATTTTTCTTATTCCCCTGTTGCCTACTTAGCTACTTTCGCTAAAAAAAAACAGCTTTCAAGCGATTTTGAAGTAGGATCTTGCGACTATTTTTGTTTTAAATAGTTGGCATTAGTGGGGCGTTCACAGTGAGTGTTAACCTTTGTTGTCATTTTGTATGAATTCATTTTTGTGTTGCTTTTTATTTTTTTTATAATTTTTTAATTTTTTACACGATAAATAAATGTTTGTTAGTTTTTTTTTCCTTATTATTGATTACCGGCAAAACAACTAAATGCTAAGTATTGTAAGTTTGCAAGACAAGAATATGCAATAGGATTTAGTAATAGAAGTCTAGTATATTTTAATTTCATGTATTTTGTAGTTGTGGTTGTGTTGCATACTATAGCATTTATACAAGATCTGCAAGATTTGCAAGGTGTGCAAGGGTAGTTTGCTACCAAGAATAAACACAGTCTTAAAAAATCATGCTTTAAAAATAGCTACGATGAAAAAAAGGCTATAAATTGCTAGGACGAAAAATAAATGGTTAAATCTGTCGGCAATCTGATGCAATCTAGCAATTTTTTTTATAACTTGATGTAAAAAAAATCGCTAAATCTCGGTGGAAATGGCTAAAATGGCAACCTTGACAAATATACAAGATAGGTGTAAACCATACACTGAGAGAATTATCTTCACTTCAGTAATGAATTTCTTCATAGCTTTAATGAAAATTGTCACTGAAACTCGTCTATTGAAAGTTTTCATAGAATCTATGAAACAGGTTTCATTAAAGTCAATGTTTATGAAATGTTTGTATAATTAATGAAAATCTTCATAGAATTTATGAAACAGTTTCATAAAATTTTTTTAATATTAAAAAGTTTCCTTGAATTAATGAAACTCTTCATAAATGTCTTGAAAAATGCATTGGAATCAAGCCAATGAACCGCTTCATATGATTTTTTAAAAATTTTATTCAAGTCCAAAACTAAGGCTACATTAAAATAATAAAGCACTTTATAAAATATGTTGAACACTTGAGAATTAAATTAAAGTTTGAAATGTTTGCAAATTAATGAAATTATGAAACTTTTGAGTAAATAAAAAGTGAAAAGAAAACTTTCATTAAATTTATAAAGAGATTAATTGTAAAATCGAATAAATTTTTTTTGATAAAACTATAAAATTTTATGAAAAATTTCTTAATATTAATAAAACTTCTTGGATATAATGAAATTCTTCATTTAATCTACGAAAAAAAATTCTATGAAATTGTTTCATTAATATCATGAAAGATAATTCTTTCAGTGTAAGTATGTATACGAGATATTAATGCAATTTTCTTATTTTTGTTTTTTCATTACCAATATTTTTCGCTTTTGTTTTGTTAATTTCATTGATTTTTATTTTAAGAAGATTTTTAAAGAAGAAACCTAAAATCAATCATATAATAAAAAAAAATGTGAGTAGATGAATGAATATAGATGGATAGTAAATTAGGGTAGCAACTATTTGTCGAGATGTATAATTTCAAAATTTAAAAGAATTTGCTGAAAATTTCAGCTAAATTACACTTTTTTAGATTCGCAAGAATAATGTAGCCTTTTTTATTCAAGCATTTTTCAAGACACTTATGAAGAGTTTTATTAATTCAAGGAAACTTCTTAATATTAAAAAATTTTATGAAACTGTTTCATAAATTCTATTAACGCTTCATTGTCGGAATGATTCATTAGTTTAACGAACATTTTCAGTAACTCTACAAACAAATGTTTCATAGATTCTACATAAAATTTTCAATGGACGAGTTACAGTGACAATTTTCTTAAAATCTATGAAGAAATTCATTACTGAAGTGAAGATAATTCTCTCAATATAGGTAAATTTCGCTTAACTCAAGCATAAATTTACGTTTAACATGACATATTTGCTTTGTTTTGATGAGTTAAATAAGTGATGTTTACAATTAACATTACAACAGGCAGGCATGGAAAATGTTGACGAAGGCAGCAGCTGGCCAGAAACTGCATTCCATTCGCGCGAGTGTCTAGTCTAATAACTTTTTCTGTGTTTTTTTTTTTTATTTGTCAAAGTAAATTATCACAAATAAATTATAATTTTTTTTATTAATTTAAAAAAATTTTCTTGATCTTTAATCGAACGAAAATAACATTTCACATACAATTTATAGATCAACAATAAAAAAATTCACTATAAATTTCTTAATATTAATAAAATTTCTTGGACATAATGAAATTCTTCATTGTTTTAAAGAAACAATGTTCAAATTGAGATTTTTTGCTATTTTGACTTGATGAAATTCTAAATTTTTATATTAAAATTAAATTTTTTTTTTTTTTTTTTGCTGAATCTACTCAAGTCTAAAAAAAAATTATTTTGATAACCAAAACCAGCTGAGGTCGTTGTTATGCGATGTTGGCGTTTCAGTATTCGTATATTTTTTTAATATTGTGTTAGTATAAAATAGACAAGTGGAGTGAAATTAGAAAAATATTTAGAAGCATTTATGCAAATGGTTAATTATAAACTAATACAAAAATAAAAAATATTCGAAAATTTTTACAAAAAAAAGTAAAAAAAGAAAAATTTTTTTCTGAATCGAAGGACTTAGTAAATGTTTTTTGGGTTTATAAAAGAAATCAATAATATAATTTAAAAAATAGTTTTCTTTTAACAATGAATTGATATTGAAAGCTTTTGTATTATTTTAATTTTTCTATATTACGCTTCAGTCTTAGACATATAGCAATCCGATGTACTACATACAAAAGGGACAAAGGAAATAATAAAGACATATAAAATACAGATACAACTCTAACTCTGTATTTTATTATCTTATAAATACAGTCTTAATAATTACATATATGAAAATGAAACGAAAAATGTATATATAAAATTTTCACGAATAGATGGCGCTTAGTTTAATTTAGTAGATTTTACAGTTTTTTTGCTGATTTTATTTTACTAGTATTTAGCAAAAAGATTCTGCTAATTTTTCTGCGTTTTCCCCCAACCTCAATTTTAACTAATTTTTGTAACATTTTCTTCTATTTTTACAGATTTATTTTTATGAGTGTAGCAATTGCTGTAAGAGTCCGATCTGGTATTTATTTCCCAGGAAAACTTTGGTAATGGTTGCGATAAAGTAATTCATTACCTTGTAATGTATACTAATTACATAATGCATTACTTTCTAATGAATACTCCTCACCTTCAGCATTATTTCTAATCATAGAGTAATGAGTTAACAATAGTTGGTTACATAATGCATTACATTATAAAGTATACTTCTTACCTTCAGCATTATTTTGAAACATAAAGTAATGAGTTACCAAAAATTCAACACTCATGGGTTATCTTGTAATGATACATCATTACATTTTACATTATTTCAAAATATAAAATAATGACTTGCCGATCAGCAATTACATAATGCATGAAATATAAACGTAAAGTATTATTATATTTTTTTTTCAAAACCTATATTTAGACACATTGCCATACTGTAACGTGTCCCCAGCAGCACTGCTGTAGTGATGCCAGCTAGCTCACGTTGGCATGCCACCTAGGTCGGATTCCAACCCACCCCTTTAGCACAGGGACAAGCACAATTGAAATACCAAATATTTTTTTGTAAGCATGAGGGTAAGGTATATGTACTATTTTAACATCACAAACGTAAACTCGAAGCACAACACTTCATTTATATTTTAAGAAACCCATTATTATATGTGACGATAGCACAGTTGGTAGAGTGCTCGCCTAACAACCAGAGAACCCAAGTTCGAGTCTCAGCACAACCACGTTATTTATTTAATTAAAAAAAATATTTCTAATAATTTTTTTTTTATAAATTTTTCTTTTATGAAAATCTTTTTATAGCCACATTACTATTTCTCACCGTGTAACCATATAAGTAACTAGTTACTTTACCCCCTACAAGGTAATGAGCCCACCCATTACTTTAAGGCTTATCGCCTGTCAAATTCATCTGTGAAGTAAGGTGTATTGTAATGCGTGCAGCCCTATGGCGATACATTACTTTACACATTATTTGATAATGTGTGGTTTTGCTAGATATTTGAGACTGATCTCACTCCTTACACATCTCGAAACATTTTGCCTAACAGCTGCCACCCTAATGTGGACGACTATTTCCATTACATAATCTATTCGAGTGTTATTATTATTATAATTGTATTTTGTTAAAATGTGTTTTATATAAATATTTATTCATTTAATCATTCACTCATTTATTCATTCATTCATTCATTCATTCATTCATTCATTCGTTTGTACATTTATTTATCTTATCATTGAGTATCTATCGTCTTTCGCATCTATATTATTCATAATAATGAAGAGTTGATGTCTTAATTTCATTTTTAAAATTTATTTGTAAAAACATTAAACACATTAGTAAAATAACATCGTAATGAATGACATTCATCTTTGCACTTTTCATATTTTGAAAAATTACGTAATTGCAAAGAGAAACATTATATAAGCAAATAAGAGTAAAGGCCTCATTAGTTGTTACTTTCTGTTGCCGTTCTGTGTCGTTCTGTTCTGTTGGTAATATTTTGTAATTACTTTTTCTGTGAAAGGAATCAGCTGTTTTACAAAGTAAAAGAAAATCCAAACAAAAACATTCAAATTAGGGATGATAAATGCGATTTTAAAATAGTACCAACCTGCAAATAACATAGTACTTTTTCGGCATCCAAATTATAAAAAAAAAAAAAATTTAGATATAAATTAACAAACAACAATTGCATGCATAAATATGGTTTTTACCAATTTTTATCTTTGTACCCTACAAAATGAACAATTGCAAATGAAACAACAAAAATATATTAAAAAAAATATGTTGAGGTGAAAACAAAATTTTGAGGTGAAAAACTTTTTTTGGATGTAAAAAAATAAATTGTGTTGTTGAAAACCATTTTTGTGGTAACAAAACTATTTTTGAGGTAAAAAAAAATTTTTGTGAAGAAAAAAGAATTTGCGGTGAATTTTAAATATTATTCACCTCTTAGCGTCTGGTGGAAAAATATGACATTATATTTTATACACCAGACACTACAATGAATTCTAATAATATACAGTGCATTATACACCAATTTGTATGGAAAATTTAGAGGTACTTTCACATTGTCACTCAATACTTTTGAACCGCTGGACCGATTTTGCTCATTTTCAATAGCAAACTTTTCGGAAAAATGTACATAAAGCTATGTAAAAATGAGCAGTGCGTACTAAGAAAATTAGCCGATATTAATATAAGAAATTATTAAAATTTTGAGATTTTTTCTTAAATTCACCAAATTTTTAATATTTTTTGAATGTGCTATTAATATCTTGCTGTATTGAATTACGTTTCTCACAGTTTTTTGCGAATTTAATCCTTGTGATCGGTTGCAAACAAATTTGTTCGTGAACTCATTCGATTTTAAAAACACGCTGGTAATAGTCAATTTCACATTTTTATAAGATTTTTATTTACTTTACTTTTTTGAAAATCAAAATTAGTTAATAATAATTATAACCCTTAGTGGTTGAATTCAATAATTGGTTTAATCGATTACTAAAACTCTAATATAATCATCTGTAATCAGTCGCACTCAGTGAATTCTTGTGATTGAATTCACAGCGTTTGGTTCCAAATTAATTCATTGTTTATATGGGACTGCAAATCGAATTAATAATTATTGAATTTTAAAGGACCAAGAAATTCATACATAGAAGAATTTGTACATCTGAGGTTCAAATAGTACCATAAAAAGTACTATAGTACCAACTTTATCATCCCTGATTCAAATATTGAGAAAAAGATTTCACAACAAACCAATACATACGCACTTTAGCTGTCACTTAACGTTGAATTCTATTTTCAATAGATTTGTCCGCAACAGAACAGAACGGAAAAGTGAAAACTAACCACACATACAGACTTTCAATTGAACAGAAACAAAACAGCTGATTCGTAACAGAACAGAACGTACAAACTAATTCTGCCTTAAGACTTTTATACTCAGGGGTGCCAGACTTTTTGATGAAAAAACCATCAATGATTTAATGAAAAATCGGCAACACTTGAACTCAAAGGGCCACCAAATTTTTCTTGCATAATTTAATGTAACAAAAATAAAATCTTCCAAAATTTTGTTACTTTAAATCAATAAATTTTAAGGGGTTTACTAGCTTGAGATTTTTTTAAAATTTTTTTTTTCATACTTCAATAATTTGAACTCGTTCCTATATGCTATAAAAACTTTGGAGAAAAAATCGCAGAAATAAAAAAGTTACAACTTGTTAAACAAACTCTTGTCCTATATTTTACATGAGCATGCATATAATTAAATGTTTTTTTCTGAAAACAAGATATTGAAAATGTGGTGCCACTGTGCAGCTTTAATAGGTGGGTGAACCGATTTTTAATCCGTTTTTTTTTTTTTTTTTGTTTTGTAGACGACTAAAAAATGAAGTCCCTAAAGTAGACATTTTTAAATTTTTGAATAGTATTTGTTTGACAAATAAAAAAAACAACGATTTTTTGGGTGTTTTTTTTTTTTATTTTTGAGTTTACCCTCGTACAATTTTATACCCTGTTTTTAGAGGACGTTTTGCACACACGAACGAAAAAAACAATAACAAAATACATGCAATGCAAAAACAAAATACATGTAGTCATTCATTCGTGTAGCGGCGAAATAATTCGTATGTAAAACAAAATTAAAATTTTGTTCTCAGAAGAGTACCCAAGGCTTCACGATGGCACCTGAGTTTGCCTTTAAAAACATGAAATGGTTAACAGGGTTGCCATGGTAGTCCGAATTCTAAATTATAATATTTAGAATAATGTTTAATATTGTGCTTTTTTAAATAAACCATTTATTTATTTTTTTATACATAATTGCTTAAATTTTGTCGTTTTTATTGATTTCTAAAGCAAACCTATGCGGAATGAAATTGCAACAAATGTTGCTACGCTGATTAAGAATTTTGACTCTAGTTTCGGATAGCCACATGTATTCGAATGATACGGCATCAATTTTATGCAAATTAAGCATATACTTTTTTAAATGACAAAAAAAGAATAACTGCAAAAAAATATTTGTATTGGAAGAAATCGAAAATAGTTTCTATATTTGTAAAACAGCTAGAAAGTCGATGTGCATTTGTGTTTGTTATTTGTTTTGTCACCTAAAATGCAAAAGGGTGTAATTATGTAGTTAGAAAAAAAGTTTCCAAAATCGGTTTTATTGATGATTATGATTAATTTGGCTAAAATACAGGCTTACATACATAAAAGTTTGGACTTCTACGATAAAACAAAAATAGCGGGCTTATAAATAAAGTTCGAACAGTATATGTATTTTTTTGCTCATTTTTTTTTTTTGGTTGCCCTGTAAAATATTAAAGTAAGGTTGAGTGGGTATGAAGCACTGCATCGAACTACATTTATCCCCAAAATTGTTTGGTTCTATGATTAAACCTAAACGATATTGTTAAAATATCTGTGGACTTTTGTGCTTCTCCTGTAAAAAATTAAACATGTTATTTACGTCCTTTTGTATTTTAGGTGACGATATAGAATACTGGATAGGTAAGTAACAAGAAAAAGTACAAAGAATATGAATTGATCGACTTCCCAGAAAAACTTTGGTAATCGGTGCAATAAAGTAATGTATTACTTTGTAATGTATACTCCTTACCTGTATAATAAGTTTCCAACAAAAAGTAATGAGTTAGCGATAATGGGTTACATAATACATAACTTTGTAATGAATACTCATTACCTTCAGTTTTATTTTGAAACATAGAGTAATGAGTTACCAATGGTTGTTTACATAATGCATTACATTGTAATGTATACTCCTAACCTTCAATACCATACTCTATATTTCTTCATTAAGATATTGTCCTAACAAATAATCTATAGAGTTTTTTGTTTTCAAATTTATTATTTGACCCTTTCAGAATGTGTTGATAGATCTATTTCGGGAATTTTCTAGGTTCCCATCATCAGAACACGTTTTGAAAGCGGTAACAATCCCATGCCAAACATCAAACATACATATGAACTAGTTTACTCACTACATGAGAACTAATATACATATGAGTTTGAAGTTAAGATTATAACCATTGATCAAAAAAACCCTATAGATTATTTGTTAGGACAATATCCTAATGAAGAAATATAGAGTATGGCCTCGAACTTGAATAATTTTCATTTTCATTGCACAATTAAAGGTCGAAAAAAATATAATTTTTATTTTTAATAAAATTATAACAAACTTGTATAAAAGACAGAGTACCGCCAAGTTTACTTCCCCTGTTTTGCTTACAAACTAAACAAAATATAAAAGGAGAGAGAAACAAAAAAACGTGTATTGAATATCCACCAGAGGTGGATCTTGCACATCAAACAAGTTTTCAATTTATTTTTTGATCAATGGTTATAATCTTTAACTTCAAACTCATATGTATATTAGTTCTCATGTAGTGAGTAAACTAGTTCATATGTACACTCAGGGAACTTCTGCTTTAAAAATATGTAGTTGTTTGGGTTGTAATACAGTTTAATTATTTTTAATGTAAATGTAAGTCATTTGTAGAACAAATAAAATTTTTAACTAACATTGCAGTTCATTTAAAAAAACAACTCACATCAAATGACTGTTTTATGATTTTACATTCATTTTTTACAGTTGTTTTTTGTTATTTAAAAAAATAAAAAAAAAAATTGTTGTTTTATTTTTTACTACCATGTGGTTCATTTTTACTACAATGTTAGTCATTTTTTGAACATTAAAAAACAAATGACAATGTTAGTTGAATTTAATGAAATGTAAGTCGTCCTTTTTTTAAATGAAATTTCATTTGTTTTTAACTACAATTGCAGTCGTCTTTACCAACATAATTTCCTAAGTGTATGTTTGATGTTTGGCATGGGATTGTTACCGCTTTCAAAACGTGTTCTGATGATGGGAACCTAGAAAATTCCCGAAATAGATCTATCAACACATTCCTGAAAGGGTCAAATAATAAATTTGAAAACAAAAAACTCTATAGATTATTTGTTAGGACAATATCTTAATGAAGAAATATAGAGTATGGCCTCGAACTTGAATAATTTTCATTTTCATTGCACAATTAAAGGTCGAAAAAATATAATTTTTATTTTTAATAAAACTTATAACAAACTTGTATTTTTTTGAAAATCTATATTTAGACACATTACTTTTTGATTTTTTGTAAGAATGAGGGTAAGGTATATATTTTTAACATAAAAGAAAACTCGCAGCATCACAATTTATTAAAATTTTAAGCAATCCATTAATATATGTATGTGACGATAGCTCAGTTGGTAGAGTTATCGCCTAACAACCAGAGACCTCCAAATTCCATTCTCAGTGTGACCATTATTTATTTAATTAAAAAAATATATTTGTAATATATATTTTTTATAAATTTTTTTTATAAAAATCTATTTATACACATTACTTTTGCCGGCATATAAGTTACCAGTTGCTTTTACCCCCCACAAGATAATGAGTCCAACCATTACATTTAGGCTCATCGCATGTAAAACTTTTTAGTGACGTAAGGTCCATAAAGCTATATGGCGGTACATTACTTTACCCATTTGTTTATAATGTGTGGGTTTTCTGGGTTATCAATGTGATCCTACTTTAGTAAAATAACTGCTCGATAAATTGCTAAACCAGCTTGAAAAAAGGATTTTATGCGATGGAAAAACATTAAAAATGTTCCTTAATTATACGGGAACACAAAATTGTGTGACTGATCAACAAAAGTAGATGAAATATTCTTAAAATAAACTCCATTTTAATACTTTCAAAATAAAATAAATCTGAATGAATTAGGATCATAATTAAACAAAATTGTCATACAAACAACATTTTCCATAACCGCTGCTCTTGCTTAAGTAAACACTTTTGGGATCATCTTTCCCACTCAACTAGCCGAGCTGCTGCGTTGCTGGGTATAAATATTGCCCATCCTTAAGCAAATGCTTAAAAAATAAAAAAATATTCTAATCATATATTTTAGTTTTCGACTATTGCTGGAAATACGAAAGATTCCTAAATTTTTTTTTAAATTTTACTAAACCTAAAATTTTAAGAAAACAAGCATTTATTTTTTTTTTTTTGCACAATTAATGGGACCTGTGGAAAAAAAAATATTTTGAAGTTTCTGTTTCATTGAAATAATGAACAAAATTTCTTGTACACTTTTGTGTTGAGTGACGAAAGCATCGTTAGTTTTTTACAAAATATGCATCTAATTGTTGGTTAGTATTGCATTATAAGGTGTATGATAAACACGTGTTTTGCCAAAACGAGTGTAAAAGAATACAGAAATTTTGTAATAGAATGAAGAGTTTGGAGATAATTGCAAATCTCATAGCTAAATCCAGAGACCGAAAATACCAGTTATTTTCAAATTTTTAAACAAATGAAGCAACTAGAAGCAAATGTCAGAAAACTGTTTCAAATATACCATTTTTATCCTTATGAACTAGTCTATAATAAAATGCATTGCTTTTTAAAATTTTGATTTTTATTTTTTCGAGCAAAAATAAAAGTTATTTTTTGATTTTTATTTTTTCTAGCAAAAATAAAAGTTATTTTTTGATTTTGATTTTTTTGAGCAACAATAAAAGTTATTTTTTGATTTTTATTTTTTCAAGCAAAAATAAAAGTTATTTTTGATATTTATTTTTTTACTAATAGTGTTTACTAAAATGTTTTATGCCTTCCTAAAAAAAGTATTTAAAAATAATTTAAGATTTAAATTTTGACTACAGCGATACTTTAAAGCTACATTAAATATAGTTATGTTTCAGCTATAGATCAATAAAACTATTAAGTTGATTGCTGAGTTCAATTTCTTGAGTTGAAATTCCATAAGTTATAAATTTTTATAACGAATAAATAACAAATACCGTAGTTATATTTGTATGAACGAAATATATAAATTTTATGGTTGCCTTTTGTAATATTTTCGAGTTTTATAAACAGTAAAACTTATGTTTAATATGACGATTTTTTTGAAGAATTCTTGTTTTAAAATTACGATTTTAGTTTTCAAAAATTGGCAGCACTGCTCGTACGCAAACGTAATTTATATATACGCGAATTCTTTATTGAAAACGAGGGTGGATGCGAATGCAAACTAATTTAAAAAGAAACATACAAAAAAATCACAGTGAACTTTTTAGGAACAATGAAAAAAATCAAAATGAGATGAATATGAAAATGAAAATGAAAATACAAAAATTAAATTTTCTGTTCAAATGTCAAAACGTGAAGTAATTCAGGCGTGCATCGATATGGTGACAAAAGAATCTCTACCGTTGGCTTTTTTGACTCGAAACTATTTAAAATATTGATGACTCCAATATTTGATGGTTTAAAAATATCAAAAATTAATTCAAGAAATATAATAGAGTTGGTACATACACAATGTCACGCTATCAAAACAAAAATAAAAGATATAGTGAAAGCAAAAGTTTTGAATTGTGGTTACAGCTTGAAAATGGATACAGCAACGCGAAGTGGCCGCGCAATTTTAGGCATTACTATTCAAATTGTTTCGGATAATAAAATAGTAATTTTTACTCTGGCGATGCTAGAATTAAAAAAAAGGCATACAGCTCAAAATCTAAAAATTTAAATCGAAAATGTTTTAAAGGATTTTAGTATCGACAAAAACAAATATATACAATAACGATTGATAACGGGCGCAATTTAGTAAAAGCTGTAGAGCTTATGTCTCCTGAAGAAAGTGAAAGTGAAGACGAAGCGCTGGAAGACAATGATATTGAAAATTTTTACGAAACCGTAAACAATATACATTTTGAAAATATCATTTCAATTAAATGTGCTGCACACACGCTTCAGCTAGCTGTTAAAAGATTTTCCTGGGACTTCAATCCTGATATTTATCGAGCACGAAAAGCTGTAAAAGTTTTGAGAACGCCGTCGTTTCGGTAAGTAAATTTAAATAATAAATCTTCCCTCCTCCTCCATAAGTTTGTCAATTTTCAATCGAAATGTTGCAAAAAAAAAAAAACTTGGCTTGTTTCTAGTATTTTTTCCGCCACTGTATGTTTGATTTTATTCTATTTTTAAATATCGAATGAAAACACTAAATATCACAAAATCACAGTTAGATGTAGTGACACGTTGGAGCTCTACATACCATATGTTGATGCGACTTCTGTAGTTAAAGCATAAGTAATTTACCAGCATCTGATCAACTCAAAGCTCATGAATGGGTATCAATCGAAAACATTGTGTCAGTTCTAGAACCTGTACATGTCTTAACTTTAAAACTGCAAAAAAAGTCAGTTGCTGTTAGGTGACTTATATAAGTTTTGGTTAGAACTAACTTTTCAGTTGAAAAACTTAAACACTGACATAAGTAAAAAGATTTTGGGTAACATAGAGTCAAGACAAATTATGTTATTGGAAAATTCAGACGTTTGCTAATACGCCAAAAAAAAAGAAGTAGCAAAGCGGCATCTAAAAATCTCTACAAATTTTGATTGTGATTGGGGGGATTAGACAAAAACAGAAAATTTGTTGTTCTTTGTGTATTGTTTTCCACTCATATTCGTTGAAAAGAATTAAAAAAAAATTTTTTTTTGTAATTATGGACGAATGTGCCAAACGGCTTTGCGAACAGCCGATTCATGACGATAGTGTCGGCGGCGGCGTCGCACTCATTTTTCTGAGTAATTCTTGAGTCCAAAAAGAAGGCTCTTTTAGATGAAACACTTTCATAAAAAAATTTTAAATTTTAATAAAGTTTTTTGAGCCCATTTTTTGACTTATTTCTGAGCCCGTTTGCTGGCTGGTTTTAGAGTTGGGCATTTTAGTTCATAGTTCATTTGCATTTATTGAACTAGTTCGTTCTTTAAGCTCATAAATTTTCTCAGTACACTCATTTTTCTGAGTCATTTTTGATCCCGAAAAGAAGGCTCTTTTAGATGAATCAGTTTCATTAAAAAATTTAAAATTTAAATAATGGTTTTTGAGCCCATTTCTGACTCCTTTTTGATCCCGTTTGCTGGCTGGGTTTAGAGTTGGGCATTCTAGTTCATAGTTCGTTTAGTTCATTTGCATTTATCGAACTAGTTCGTTCTTTTTGCTCATAAGTTTATATGACATTTTTTTTTCAATTATTCATATTGTTATATTGGCCAATGGTTTATATTATAAATCTGTATAATATGAGAGAAAATCCCAAATGAAAAAAAATTGTCGAACAAACATATCGCACACCTAGTTCAGAAGTGACTCAACTCAAAATTTTAATTTTTCGGGTTTATATGCTTAAACTATGCACAATACACTTGTTTATCTAAAGGGTCCGCCATCTAACGTTTTTTTTTTCAACTAGTGCTTATTTCGTGAATGGTAACACTTAGCTCATGTCTGATTTGACAGATAATTAGTTTTATCCTTCCGCTGAACGAATATGGTCCGTATGTTCGTTATCTTGTGAAAAAAGTGAAAGAAAACTGGCATCCTCATCGATAAACCAAAGCGTGAAAAGCCAAAAACAATGCGTACACCCGAGAATATTGCTGCTGTGGCAGAAAGTGTGCGTAAAGCGCCATCAACATCAAAAATTGAACATTTCGGAGACATCATTGAGACGAATTTTGCATAAAGACCTTGGTATGACGCCATACAAAGTCCAATTGGTTCAGGAGTTCAAAAAAAAAAAAAGTTATTTGGCGGACCCTTTATAAAAAAAAATATCAGTGTATTTTGTTGTTGTTAACTGTTGCTAAAAAACAGTTATGTCTTCCTTTATGTTGCAATTGGTTGAGTCACTTTTGAACTAGGTGTGCGATATGAACTAAAAGAACGAACTAGTTCAACAAATGCAAATGAACGAAATGAACTATGAATGCCCAATTCTAGCTAGGTTCAACCAAAAAAACTCATTACGTTTACATTGGAGGTAATATGTGTTTTGTAAGGTGTTACCAGAATGGTCATGTACGTCCTTGTTAAAATATTAGGGTTTGTAATAGAAAAGTACTCAGTTACCAAACAAAATTTTCTATTACCAAACTTATTACTTATTATTAGAAAGCTTTGCTGGGAAACTACTATTTACAAAAAAGTCATAAGTTTTGACTTTAATCATTTACATGAAATTACCAATTTTGGTAAAGAATTAAATTTCAAAGGGGCACCCTAATAAATATACTATCGTTTAAAAAGATAATTGGGCGTAGATATTACGAATAATATTTTCAACACTGTTGTTGTAGTTTGTGAATTTTGATTTACAATATTACTAACTACATGTAGTAAAATCGATTGTTTTATTTATAATAAAAAAAAAAAAATCAATAGTTCTTATTAGATAAAGAAAAAAGGAGTTGTTTCTCACTCACCAATATATATCATTTGACGTAAGCATTTCACAAATTTATATATTATACGAATTCAGGAAAGAGATGTCTAACTCTTACCAGTTGTTTTATCTATTATTTCGCTTGTTTTTTTTTTTGTGTATTTTTTTGTTGCAATCAATCGTACAACAAAGCAAATCTGTATAGTAATGATACTTTTTATTATTATTATTTTTATTGATGTAAGGCAAGTCAAGGACTTTAATATTGCAGGAAAAGGACGGCAAATAGTTTATTTAATTAAACACTTATTTTTTATTTATTAATTTTTTATTATAAATGTTTGTTTAAACGATTTTGTCAAAAAAAAAAAAAAAACATCTTGGTATTTTCAACAATTTTATTTAATTGGTATTTTATTATTTTATAATTAAGTCGTCGGAGGATAGAAGATAGTTTATTTTTATGATGTATGATAAATTCTTTAATGATAGTTAAAATTTACATTATGATGATGTTCCTCCCTTATTATGAAAACAAGACACCGTATACATACACAAATCGGCTGTCGACTTTTTGTAGCCGTATTTTTATATTGTACATAGTTTAAAAAATGTATGAAACAAATATTCTGATTGAAATAAATTTAAAATTTACTACTCTTGTGTAGAACAGCAAGTATTTGGCAACGCGACTTATGTATTATTAGTATTATTAATTTAATTTTTCAGCATATTTTAAACACTTAAAATATTCAACACTTAAATTGTATTTTATACACTAAATTGCGGAAAACTACATTGCCACCGTCATGTTTCTGTTGAGAGCACTATCGACTAACTAGCAATAAATGATAAAATACCAAAAATTCAAAATTCACTGGAATATAGAGAATCGCCATTTACCCTAAACAAGCTAGGGTTGTTTTATTTTAGTGCAGGCAATGACTTTTACGAACTATATACATATTTTTTTAATATTTCAATTCGCAATTGGGATTAGGTCTATTTAATTTAGTTTGTTGTGAACAATTTTACTTATTTTATATGAATTCTTTTCAAAATCATATTTTATTATTATGTTAAAATCTAACATATGCTTTTCAAGTGCACTTTGCAAAAATTCAAGTCTGTTATTTATATAAAAAAAAAAAAAATATACACAACTCTAAGGGTAGAATCTTAAAAAGACGAGAGCAAATTGTGTTCCAGTACGTGTCACTTCTCACTCTCACATCTCAATGTTTAAATTAGGGTTGTCAACTAGTACTGTCTACTTAGTAATTTTGCAGGCGACGATTTCATTTAAGTTTTAGCGTTTTATTTTGGTATACTGAAACATTTAACTGACAAGGAAACTAAACAGTGCAGGGCTAAAATACGGTCATAACTCTATAATAACTCCCAATACATTTTGTAATAAATATTTATAATTGCGCCTTTTATTAATCATAAAAGTAAAAAACAAGTGGAAGCATTAAAGTCTGATATGCCGAATTTGGTATAAAAAAAGATTAAATTCGGCTGTGACGAATTTTTCGATACCCTCCATCTCGGTGTTTTCATAAACCAGGGAAAGTGCAAACAATATTAATATCTATATTCTTTGTAAAAATAACAAAAATAATGTTGTTTTATATTTGGGATGTTACAAAAGAAAACATGTTTTTTTTTTTTTTTTTTATAAAGAGAGGCAACACTCAGGAAATACTTCCTATATATTTAGTGTGTTGCTTTCTTTGGAAAGGGATAGTATAGAGATGAAAGGTGGGGAAAGATGAAGGGCTTCAGACATGGCAACACTGTAATTGCGCGAGATGATAAGTCTTAGAACAGTTGTTGCTCGCCACCTGATGGAGAGTTGGCGAACTTATTGAAGCTTTTTGGTTCATAGCCCTGATTCATTATTTTACTTCGGTGGGGTTAATTGCTATGGGAACACCGAAGGTGGACATTGCGATACGTATGAGGGATAGAAATAACTCATACATATTATTTTTGATGTTGCCGGCACCGGGGATCGAACCCGGGACCTTCTGTGTAAAAGTCCAACGCGCTAACCATTACACCACAACGCCCACAATTAAAGTTTACTAAAATGAATCTGAAATTCTGCAGTGGGTATTTAAAGGTTATTCTGATTACCTAAAGAAGAACGTGTAGTGAAAAATATATATATATTTATAGTTCCTTATGATGTTAAAAAAAATGTTGTAAAATTCGCCTGTTGTTTGTCTCTTTGCCTATATAATAATGAAAGAAAGTTACTAAAATATATTTTTGGATCGTTAGAAGAGATGCAATGAATACAAACGCATAAAAACAGTTTCGAATAATCAGAATTTTAGATAAATTTAAGGGAACAAAAATACGCTTGCGGAGACATACATAATGAAATAATTATGAAATGCCAGTTTACATTACAACACATGTGTTTATGCTATACATCACATAAGTAAAACGGAAAGTGTGATGAAACTAAGTTTGTCAAAAATTATAAAAGAAAATCTTTCGAGTGTTTAGGGTGTTTTCGAGACACAAAAAATTAAAGAAACTGGTATTTCAAATTATTGTTTTTCAGCTCAGTTGCTTGTGTAATTCTCGTTTACGACTCCTAGAATGAGAACCCTAAGAAAATTTTCCCAAAATTCGATTGGTTTTTACACATCAATACTTTAATTTAGATTATTTTTGTATGTATCAAATAAAAATTAGGGCTTTTAAGGAAAACAAATGCATATAATCAAAAGATTTTAAGATGAAGTATGCACCTTTTATGTCTTAAATAAAAAAGTTCTGAAAGTGAATGTCCTTTAAATTTAATGGGTTTTTTAATAAATGTAATTAGAGTGTAAGAGTTTACTTGCAAAATTATTAAAGGTTGAGAATGAAAATAAGTAAAAATAGTGTACGAAAAAAAGTTATGAATTTACATTGTTGGATTCGGTTAACGATTAATGTGTCTGGCAGTCAAATAAATAAAGAATTTTAACTAAACTATTTTGTTCTACCTTTTTTCTAATTGGTGATTTTTTGATTTGTTGGGGTTAACAAAAAAAGGTATATGGCAAGCCTGGTATATGGAAAACAAAAGCATATTTTATAAATTAGCTTAACAATTTTTCGAGAGCTTCTCGCATTTGCACTCATAACCAGTGTTGCCAGGTTTGCAAAGCATAAAAACGACAAATTTTCTAGAAAAAATCGTCAAAATCGTCATCATATTTTGAAAAATCGTCAAAATAAAATATATTTGTTAGAAGAGGGATAAAGTTTTAATAAAAAATAAAATACAATAATGTTATTCACATTTCAAATGTTAACGTGTTATCGTTGTAATATAACACGATTTTTGACACTTCTCTTTGGTTTAAACTTCGAAAATCATTATATTTTACAACGATATTCATATTTATAAAATGTTGAAACAGTGTGCCCCAGTAGGCTAGTTGGTAGCGTGCTGGCTTATCAGTGCGGGGGTCGTGGGTTCGATTCCCACCAGAGGCACTGATCTGTTTTCGCTACAACGCGCCGAAGGCCATAGTAGCTAGTGCTCGGTTAGGGTAATAGTATATAACTTGTAATTATATGATTATTAATTAATAAAATAACAAAAATATAATGTTGAAAAATCAAATAAATACAACTTTTAATCAAACAAATTTTACCACTTGAACTGTTAATCACTTATATCTGCATAATTCTGTGAACAACATTTCAGTGGCACAACTTTTTAAATATTATATTCTTTTACAAAATTTGGAAATTCTTTAACAATAAGTCTGTTCGATTACTTTTCCTGTAAAGTTCAGTAAAAACTACTCAGTAACAAAATTACAAATAGTAAGACAAATTTACAAAAAAGTTAACGAACAGAAAGTTTGTGGGAATTATTAAATGAGATAAAATAGCTTGTTTTAAATATTAAAAAAAATCAACTGGTCATTATGGAAAAGGAAAAAGTTAATTGAAATTATCGACCAAAAATAATTTAAATGTTTTTTAACTTCTTCCATAGTTAATTATTTAATATTTTTCACTTTAAATCCATAAACAATTAAAATTTAATTTGATATTTGTTTTTGTTTACTACAAATACAAGCATATTTTTTTAGTCATATGTTTTTATCATCTTACAAATTCTTTCTGGCAAAAATGTATCCAGTAAAAACTTGTAAGTTCTTTGGCATTAAACTGTCACTTTACTCTCTCTCTTTTTACCAGTTTTTACTGCGTATTTGTCTAAACGAACACCTTCCAGTAAAAACTTGTACAAATTTTTGTGTTATCGAACAAACTTAATGTTATATTTTTTAATTATTAAATTTTGGCACTTTATTTATATTATTAGGCCTGTTTTTTAAGCACCGGATTTATTTTGTTTCATTTAAAGTTGTATATATATCATTTTGCAAAATTGTATTTCACATCATATTAGCATATAAAAGCTAGCTATCGATCAAAAAACAATGTTTTTGCTTTCAATTTTTAACGAAATAATATAAATTTAATAATCGAGCCGGCGATTTTATGAGAATGATAAATAAGTAGATCTTGCTGACATATTAAATTATTGTCAAAAAATCGTCATTTTGGAAGCAAAAGTCGTCAAATAGTCATTTAGTTATTTTGGGTATTAAATATCATCAAAATGACGACAAATCGTCAAACCTGGCAACTCTGCATGCGATTGCTACTAAACATACGTACATACATACTGTATACAAAACAAAACAAAAAACCAACAACAATATTTTGTGGGTTTTTTTTTTGTTTTTAAGTGTTGATCATGACCATGGATGGTAACCGATTCTATGTGGTTATTGGTCGTAGTAACGCTATTTTCTTTTATTTCGGTAACGGTATTTTAGGGGAAACTATACTTCAGTTATTTCGGTAACGGGCTGTTAGCGTTAACGGTATTTTAGCGTTAACGGTATTTTATTTATTTCGCTAACGGTATTTTAGCGGTAACGATATTTTAGATATTTCGGTAACTTTATTTTAGGGAAAAAGATTTTTCAATTATTTTGGTAACGGCATTTTAAGGATAACGTTATTTTAGTTATTCAGGTAATGTTAATGCACACCACAATTTTTAACCGCATTATGCCCGAGTTTAAATGACTGTCTAGTTTATGATCATACTTTGGGCAAATATATCTATTTACAGAAGTTTTTTTGTTCAGATCTTGTTAGATTATTTCGGTAACGGTATTTTAAGGTAACGGTATTTTACGGATAACGGTATTTCAAGAATATCGGTAACGGTATTTAAGCGATAACGATAGTCAGTTGAAAGGTGTTAGAATCGGGGACGGTATTTCAGCGATACTGACAGCCATACCTGCTTGCGTATATTCTTGTGTATAAGCATTGAATGTACGTATGTATGTGTGTATGATGAAATAAATAGTATAATTTAAAATTTGCTTCAAAATTTTTAGAGGTCTTCCCACATTTTCACTCATAACTTTTGAACGCGTTAACCGATTTTGATCATTTTCACTAGAAAACTGCTCATGATATCAACAAACAATTTGACTGAAAATTAGAAGTACCTCTTCTGTATTGTCGGAGTATTTTGTGTTTCCACAGACAGACGGACGGACAGACGGACAGACGGACATGGCTATATCGACTTCTCTATTCATGCTGATCAAGAATATATATAGTTTATGGGGTCCCAGAATTTTTTTAAAAGAATTACAAACATTTGACAAAGTGAATATACCCTCCTGCACTATGGGATGGAGGGTATAAAAAATAGTATGTGAGAAATTAATAAAAAAAAATCGGAAAATGCGTTTTTTATGATATAAAAAAAAAGGCAAAAATGATTTTAGAAAGGTTAAATAAAATACATAAGTATTTAGATGCAAATGTAAGCTTTCAAATGATAAATTTTGTTTGTTCCTAAGTCACTTCATTTATGTGTAACGGGCAATCCATAATTTTTAAATTTTTGTTTTGTTAAAAAATAACGTAAAAAAATTATTTTAAAAAACGTGGTACGCAGTTTTGGTTTATTTAGCATTTCACACCATAATAACACATTTTTATTCAAACCGACGCTGTTATGCATTTAAGGATTAAATAACTGAAAGTTTGTACAAGAATAAAGAATGTACTTTCTTATCTGTCACCTTAATTTGGGTTCAATCAATGCAGGGGTTGGCCAAGGTAGTATGGACAAAACATATGGACATATGTAAAATGTATTGAAGATGCATTTAATTGTTTTAAAATTTGTCTGGTATTTTAGCAAACTACACAGTAGGACAAAATCACAACTTTTAAAAATTAATAAGGTTATGATGACCAGTAATATATCATGCACGCTGGCACAGTTTTTCCATAATATTCCTATAAAGTTTGGAACATCCGCAGTGCAGTTTTTAACACATAACGTCTCTAAAATGCATTTTTAATCTGACTCCTTTATGTTGAAATATAATGATAACCCTTGTGCTCTTATTTGAGGCACATATTTTAATCACAGAATTTTAGACTAAACCCGCTATTTAGCGGTCTTCGTTATATTTCCTAATTCTTACGGGTTAAGCTAGTTTTATCGTTAAACTAGCAATTGACCTTCACAATTTGTTATGCATTCGAAAGAGCCTTTTAGGAGGAGGTGTTTCAGCAACAAAAAAAATATTTTAAAATTGTGCCTCAACGCGCGGTTTGTCAAAAATTTAATACAGCAGCATAGCTTTCCAAAATGAACCCTGAGTCCAACTTTTAGTATGATATGTGAATTCTTTTGAAAAGTATTTGTGCAATAAATCCGCCAAAAAAGTTTATATTTCAAAAAGTTGTTCTAACAAAAAGCCCACACATAGAGAAAAGAAGTGCCAACCGAATTGAAAAGTGTATTTTAATGGTAACAACTTATAAATTCAGTTAGTACTACGATATTTTCATTATTTCTGAATATTTTGGATGATTGTAACTAAAATTCAGTTGAATTAACCGTACTTTGGTGTGAAAACTATTGTTAAGTTGTGTCAATTGGAGTTGTAGTAACCGAATTTCAGTTAGCAAATAGCTAAATTTTTCTCTGTGTGCACTTTATTGCCAAATATGTGCCAAAACGGAGGTATTTGTTATTAAAACTTTTACAAATATAAATATGTTTAGCTAAAAATTTGGAATCATACTTTTGAAATATATACAGGGTGATTCAGTCACGACCCGCCAAATTTCACCAGCGTGTTCGTTGTCTCATTTTATGAAGATATGTCCATTACGACCATCCCCGGAAATGCAAGTGTGCGAAATGGCAGGGGTTTGAAAATTTTCGGATTGGTGGTCGGAGGGTAGTAGGGTAAAATTGCTAACTTCTGAACCAGTGGTCAGATTTTTTTGTTTTTTGGCTTTTTTGAAAGGTCTTTAGAAGCGCTTTCATAATCATTAAAGAAAAATTAAAAATAAAGTGAAGTCACCGAGATAACGAGCTTTAAAAAAAGAAAATTTAAAAAAAAGGCATAGGAACGTGCACATAACCTCAATTTGCTCAGTCAGATGGCAGGTAACTCCTATTTTTTTTTTATTCGAAGATAATTCTGCCTCTTACCTTTCCGAAATGTCCTTTTCGAAGCACAGAGGTCTTACCTTTACAAAGTTATGACCATTTGACTGAAATGCAAAAAGTTTTGTTTTTTTTTTTTTGATGTGAAATAAAAGCACATATTCATTTGTATGCCTTTAAACACGTAAACAAACCACGTAAACAAAATTTTTCACACGTCTTTACCAACAACGACTTTTAAAATAAAGGCATACAAATGAATATGTGCTTTTATTTCACATCAAAAAAAAAAACAAAACTTTTTGCATTTCAGTCAAATGGTCATAACTTTGTAAAGGTAAGACCTCTGTGCTTCGAAAATGACATTTCGGAAAGGTAAGAGGCAGAACTATCTTCGAATAGAAAAAAAAATAGGAGTTACCTGCCATCTGACTGAGCAAATTGAGGTTATGTGCACGTTCCTATGCCTTTTTTTAAATTTTCTTTTTTTAAAGCTCGTTATCTCGGTGACTTCACTTTATTTTTAATTTTTCTTTAATGATTATGAAAGCGCTTCTAAAGACCTTTCAAAAAAGCCAAAAAACAAAAAATCTGACCACTGGTTCAGAAGTTAGCAATTTTACCCTACTACCCTCCGACCACCAATCCGAAAATTTTCAAACCCCTGCCATTTCGCACACTTGCATTTCCGGGGATGGTCGTAATGGACATATCTTCATAAAATGAGACAACGAACACGCTGGTGAAATTTGGCGGGTCGTGACTGAATCACCCTGTATACATATATATCATAGCTGGATCTTGTGGTCATCCTGGAAAGCTTTGCTGTCAAACCGAGAATTTTGCTTACAAAACGCTTTGATAAAATAACTTTTTTCTTACTAATAATGCGTAAACCTTTGATTAGCTCGATTAATAGTTTAGCGACAGAATACGAGAAAAGTGAAAAAACATTTAACGGCGAGTTTAATTTTAAACTTTGGGAATCAAATATGTACCATAAATTTTAATACGGGTCTTTTCCTTAGATTTCAACAGAAAGAAATAAGATTTATTGCGTATTCAAAATTTTGTAATTAAAAAACAGCATAAATATGCGTCAAACTTTAAAGTAATTTTACGGAAAAATTGTTAAATAGATCGAAAAATGAGGTACGTCATTAAAATTAGCTTGCCCAAAATATATAGAAGTGATGATCAGAACCATGGCAAAACAATAAGGGTAGAATTATTAGAAAAAGTTGTCATTTTGAAATCCCTAAAAATATAGGGTTTCTCGTCGTAAAAGTATATTGAGTAAATTACGGGGGAAACTTCTAGCAACAGTTGAATTTACGGGTAGGTATTTCTTATAAAATAATTCATGATTTAAGCGAAAATCACTGACATATTAAATTATTGTCAAAAAATCGTCATTTTGGAAGCAAAAGTCGTCAAATAGTCATTTAGTTATTTTGGGTATTAAATATCATCAAAATGACGACAAATCGTCAAACCTGGCAACTCTGCATGCGATTGCTACTAAACATACGTACATACATACTGTATACAAAACAAAACAAAAAACCAACAACAATATTTTGTGGGTTTTTTTTTTTGTTTTTAAGTGTTGATCATGACCATGGATGGTAACCGATTCTATGTGGTTATTGGTCGTAGTAACGCTATTTTCTTTTATTTCGGTAACGGTATTTTAGGGGAAACTATACTTCAGTTATTTCGGTAACGGGCTGTTAGCGTTAACGGTATTTTAGCGTTAACGGTATTTTATTTATTTCGCTAACGGTATTTTAGCGGTAACGATATTTTAGATATTTCGGTAACTTTATTTTAGGGAAAAAGATTTTTCAATTATTTTGGTAACGGCATTTTAAGGATAACGTTATTTTAGTTATTCAGGTAATGTTAATGCACACCACAATTTTTAACCGCATTATGCCCGAGTTTAAATGACTGTCTAGTTTATGATCATACTTTGGGCAAATATATCTATTTACAGAAGTTTTTTTGTTCAGATCTTGTTAGATTATTTCGGTAACGGTATTTTAAGGTAACGGTATTTTACGGATAACGGTATTTCAAGAATATCGGTAACGGTATTTAAGCGATAACGATAGTCAGTTGAAAGGTGTTAGAATCGGGGACGGTATTTCAGCGATACTGACAGCCATACCTGCTTGCGTATATTCTTGTGTATAAGCATTGAATGTACGTATGTATGTGTGTATGATGAAATAAATAGTATAATTTAAAATTTGCTTCAAAATTTTTAGAGGTCTTCCCACATTTTCACTCATAACTTTTGAACGCGTTAACCGATTTTGATCATTTTCACTAGAAAACTGCTCATGATATCAACAAACAATTTGACTGAAAATTAGAAGTACCTCTTCTGTATTGTCGGAGTATTTGTGTTTCCACAGACAGACGGACGGACAGACGGACAGACGGACATGGCTATATCGACTTCTCTATTCATGCTGATCAAGAATATATATAGTTTATGGGGGTCCCAGAATTTTTTTAAAAGAATTACAAACATTTGACAAAGTGAATATACCCTCCTGCACTATGGGATGGAGGGTATAAAAAATAGTATGTGAGAAATTAATAAAAAAAAATCGGAAAATGCGTTTTTTATGATATAAAAAAAAAGGCAAAAATGATTTTAGAAAGGTTAAATAAAATACATAAGTATTTAGATGCAAATGTAAGCTTTCAAATGATAAATTTTGTTTGTTCCTAAGTCACTTCATTTATGTGTAACGGGCAATCCATAATTTTTAAATTTTTGTTTTGTTAAAAAATAACGTAAAAAAATTATTTTAAAAAACGTGGTACGCAGTTTTGGTTTATTTAGCATTTCACACCATAATAACACATTTTTATTCAAACCGACGCTGTTATGCATTTAAGGATTAAATAACTGAAAGTTTGTACAAGAATAAAGAATGTACTTTCTTATCTGTCACCTTAATTTGGGTTCAATCAATGCAGGGGTTGGCCAAGGTAGTATGGACAAAACATATGGACATATGTAAAATGTATTGAAGATGCATTTAATTGTTTTAAAATTTGTCTGGTATTTTAGCAAACTACACAGTAGGACAAAATCACAACTTTTAAAAATTAATAAGGTTATGATGACCAGTAATATATCATGCACGCTGGCACAGTTTTTCCATAATATTCCTATAAAGTTTGGAACATCCGCAGTGCAGTTTTTAACACATAACGTCTCTAAAATGCATTTTTAATCTGACTCCTTTATGTTGAAATATAATGATAACCCTTGTGCTCTTATTTGAGGCACATATTTTAATCACAGAATTTTAGACTAAACCCGCTATTTAGCGGTCTTCGTTATATTTCCTAATTCTTACGGGTTAAGCTAGTTTTATCGTTAAACTAGCAATTGACCTTCACAATTTGTTATGCATTCGAAAGAGCCTTTTAGGAGGAGGTGTTTCAGCAACAAAAAAATATTTTAAAATTGTGCCTCAACGCGCGGTTTGTCAAAAATTTAATACAGCAGCATAGCTTTCCAAAATGAACCCTGAGTCCAACTTTTAGTATGATATGTGAATTCTTTTGAAAAGTATTTGTGCAATAAATCCGCCAAAAAAGTTTATATTTCAAAAAGTTGTTCTAACAAAAAGCCCACACATAGAGAAAAGAAGTGCCAACCGAATTGAAAAGTGTATTTTAATGGTAACAACTTATAAATTCAGTTAGTACTACGATATTTTCATTATTTCTGAATATTTTGGATGATGTAACTAAAATTCAGTTGAATTAACCGTACTTTGGTGTGAAAACTATTGTTAAGTTGTGTCAATTGGAGTTGTAGTAACCGAATTTCAGTTAGCAAATAGCTAAATTTTTCTCTGTGTGCACTTTATTGCCAAATATGTGCCAAAACGGAGGTATTTGTTATTAAAACTTTTACAAATATAAATATGTTTAGCTAAAAATTTGGAATCATACTTTTGAAATATATACAGGGTGATTCAGTCACGACCCGCCAAATTTCACCAGCGTGTTCGTTGTCTCATTTTATGAAGATATGTCCATTACGACCATCCCCGGAAATGCAAGTGTGCGAAATGGCAGGGGTTTGAAAATTTTCGGATTGGTGGTCGGAGGGTAGTAGGGTAAAATTGCTAACTTCTGAACCAGTGGTCAGATTTTTTTGTTTTTTGGCTTTTTTGAAAGGTCTTTAGAAGCGCTTTCATAATCATTAAAGAAAAATTAAAAATAAAGTGAAGTCACCGAGATAACGAGCTTTAAAAAAAGAAAATTTAAAAAAAAGGCATAGGAACGTGCACATAACCTCAATTTGCTCAGTCAGATGGCAGGTAACTCCTATTTTTTTTTTTATTCGAAGATAATTCTGCCTCTTACCTTTCCGAAATGTCCTTTTCGAAGCACAGAGGTCTTACCTTTACAAAGTTATGACCATTTGACTGAAATGCAAAAAGTTTTGTTTTTTTTTTTTGATGTGAAATAAAAGCACATATTCATTTGTATGCCTTTAAACACGTAAACAAACCACGTAAACAAAATTTTTCACACGTCTTTACCAACAACGACTTTTAAAATAAAGGCATACAAATGAATATGTGCTTTTATTTCACATCAAAAAAAAAAAACAAAACTTTTTGCATTTCAGTCAAATGGTCATAACTTTGTAAAGGTAAGACCTCTGTGCTTCGAAAATGACATTTCGGAAAGGTAAGAGGCAGAACTATCTTCGAATAGAAAAAAAATAGGAGTTACCTGCCATCTGACTGAGCAAATTGAGGTTATGTGCACGTTCCTATGCCTTTTTTTAAATTTTCTTTTTTTAAAGCTCGTTATCTCGGTGACTTCACTTTATTTTTAATTTTTCTTTAATGATTATGAAAGCGCTTCTAAAGACCTTTCAAAAAAGCCAAAAAACAAAAAATCTGACCACTGGTTCAGAAGTTAGCAATTTTACCCTACTACCCTCCGACCACCAATCCGAAAATTTTCAAACCCCTGCCATTTCGCACACTTGCATTTCCGGGGATGGTCGTAATGGACATATCTTCATAAAATGAGACAACGAACACGCTGGTGAAATTTGGCGGGTCGTGACTGAATCACCCTGTATACATATATATCATAGCTGGATCTTGTGGTCATCCTGGAAAGCTTTGCTGTCAAACCGAGAATTTTGCTTACAAAACGCTTTGATAAAATAACTTTTTTCTTACTAATAATGCGTAAACCTTTGATTAGCTCGATTAATAGTTTAGCGACAGAATACGAGAAAAGTGAAAAAACATTTAACGGCGAGTTTAATTTTAAACTTTGGGAATCAAATATGTACCATAAATTTTAATACGGGTCTTTTCCTTAGATTTCAACAGAAAGAAATAAGATTTATTGCGTATTCAAAATTTTGTAATTAAAAAACAGCATAAATATGCGTCAAACTTTAAAGTAATTTTACGGAAAAATTGTTAAATAGATCGAAAAATGAGGGTACGTCATTAAAATTAGCTTGCCCAAAATATATAGAAGTGATGATCAGAACCATGGCAAAATAATAAGGGTAGAATTATTAGAAAAAGTTGTCATTTTGAAATCCCTAAAAATATAGGGTTTCTCGTCGTAAAAGTATATTGAGTAAATTACGGGGGGAAACTTCTAGCAACAGTTGAATTTACGGGTAGGTATTTCTTATAAAATAATTCATGATTTAAGCGAAAATCACTTATTTATAATGAAATAAAAGCAAATATGAAATATTAAATAAAAAATATAAAACTAAAAATATAAAATATAAAACTAAAAAACACGACTTTAAGCCATTGATTTAGAATAAATTTTAAAATTTTAGTCACACTCTGCAAAACAATCGATTTGTTCTGAAAAAAAAATATTTTTTCGCCAAAATATTTTATTTACAATGTTCAAAATGTTTACAAAAACTTAAAACTGTTAAAAGCAAATCTGTTTATGGCCAAAAAATTATATAATGTCAAAATTTTATATCGCCATGATTTCTTCAGGAAAAGTATTTTAAATGATTGATATAATTTTTATTGTTAATAAAAATTATGATTTATTCGACCTTTATTGTGCAATGAAAATGAAGTTATTCAAGTTCGAGGTCGTATTCTACATTTATTTACCAGAATATGGTCCTAGTAAATAAATTATAGAATTTTTTAGTTTTTCAATTTATTATTTAACTTTATTTATACTAAATAAATATTTATACTGAAAATATATTAATTTCGTACGACATTAAGTTAGTCTTGTAATCATTTTTCTAGTCTAGAACTTGTACCATAGATCGAAAAATAAAGTACGCCATTGAAATTAGCATGCCCGAAATATATAGAATTGATGGTCAGAACTTTATTAATATTTTTGATGCCAAGCCGTGTTATTAATATTAATATATAAAGGGTCCGCCATCTAACGTTTTTTTTTTTCAACTAGTGCTTATTTCGTGAATGGTAACACTTAGCTCATGTCTGATTTGACAGATAATTAGTTTTATCCTTCCGCTGAACGAATATGGTCCGTATGTTCGTTATCTTGTGAAAAAAGTGAAAGAAACTGGCATCCTCATCGATAAACCAAAACGTGAAAAGCCAAAAACAGTGCGTACACCCGAGAATATTGCTGCTGTGGCAGAAAGTGTGCGTGAAGCGCCATCAACATCAATTCACCGTCATTCTCAACAATTGAACATTTCGGAGACATCATTCGGAGACATCATATGACGCCATACAAAGTCCAATTGGTTCACGAGTTCAAAAAAAAAAGTTATTTGGCGGACCCTTTATTATATAAGAAAATGTAACACCATATTAAATAAAAAATGCATGAAGTGTAAATGCGTCTATTAAAATTTCGCTGACTATTGAAAAATATCTTTAAAAAAAAAATTTATTAAACAAAAAAGAGATTTTGTTTCCCTTGTTTGGGGACGAAAAATAATATGAAAAATTCGAACCCTTACAAATATTTTTTCATTTGATTGTTCAGGAATTGCTTTTTTAAAAAAGTAATTTTTCTTTTTCTTCAACCTGGTATTGTTCATGGTCAGAACCATATTAATAATTTAGATGTCAAGCCGTGCTATTTATAAATATGGCCTTATGTCAGATATCAAAAATTATCAAATTCGGTTCACGCATACAGAAGTTATGTGAAAAGTATGAACTTTTTTAGATTTTCATACTTTTCTGTAAAGTTTTATTGTTTGGACCTTGTTCGGTATAATTTGTTGGCGATGAAAATAAATAAGCCGTTGTAGGGTGAAATTCACGTACTGAGTCCGAAAAAGAAACTAAAAATTGTGTAGGGTTGCCAGATTTTTTTTTATAGAGTTGCCACATTTTTTTTGCGGCACCCCTACACAAAAGTTAGTTGCAATTGGAGCTAATCGCATGATTTTCACCTCAGATAATTCACGATAATTTTAATACAATAGCCTTAAAAAGTAAATGATTTTCAGAAAATGTATTAAATTCAATAATAGTACCTGTAGATGCCAACACCTTTTGCCAGATTTTTTATAATTTTTAAAAATTATTCATTATCCGAGAGCAAAATAAATATAAGTTCAGTCATGTTAAACTCAGTTTTTCGGTCAAATATTTTAATTTTTTTTATATTTTGTGATCTCGTATGACACTTTACATAACTTAAGACTTTTTTAACGAAAAGAAGAAGAATCATTGCTAATTGACTAAAATTGAAAAAGAGATGACTTTTTGTAAGAAATTGAATATAATTTTGTTTAATCGGGCAAATTTTTTAACCTTTTTATAATAAAGCTAATTGGATAAAGCAAATTGCTTCTTCCTAAAAAAAACTCATCTTAGCCATGTGAAATTTGGTAACCACATTTGGACGACTCCTGGACTCTAAACTGGTCCTAAATTTAACAAAAAAAAAATAATTACACAGACGAAACATTTCAGATTATGATCGAGTTTTTAGTTGAGGTCTTAAGGCATGTAAAGTGTCATACCAGAGCACAAATTGTTTTGCATTATTTCTTCATAATTTCATTTATTAATTTCATTTATTACTTATATGCATAAAATCATAAAAGCCCTTTTACAGCTGAATTTTCCAGAATTTATTCGTTTTTTGTATTAAAAACATCGATTTACGACTTTTTTAAATAATTTACAAAATGAATTGAATGAAGGAAGTTGTAAAATACGCAAGTTAGGAAAAAGTAAAAAAAAAATTAATATTTTGACGAAAAACTGAGTTTAATATCACTGAACTTATATATATTTCGCTGGCAAACAATGAATAATTTTTAAAAATTATTAAAAATGTAGCAAAAACTGCAGAAAATGGATCGAAAGGAGTTTGGTATCAATTAATATTATTGTTTTTTGTATGTGGCAGCAAAAACTTTTAAATGTTGCAAATTTTGCTATTATAATGACGTCATCTTTCGGTTCTGGAATCTGAAATGCATTCTACTTCTTGTCGATTATGACAGTGAATTTCATTGAAATCGTTTTTATGATTGAGTTGACATGTTTTCACTCAATGGAATTTGGATGAAATTTTCGTCAGCTATAGAAATAGTCACTTAATAGTCACGCCCCAATTTTCGACTCACTGGTCATTGCAAATGTGTAATATTCAGTAAATTAACGCTTATGAAATGACTAAAAAAATGTATTCCCCAATTTTAAAAATTGTTACACACATCGATTATTTTTAGCAAACTTAACAAAAAGTTTATTCATGCCTTATTAAAACTTACTCTTACTTATAAGTAACCAGAGTAACCAGAACGAATTTTGTGCGGCCCTAAACCCAAAACCAAAAATCCCCCCAAAAGAAAAATGAAACAAAAAAGACGTTTAGTAAATAAAAAATTTAAATTTGTAATTTAAAATATTAAATAAATAAAAACATAAAAAAATCATTAAGGAGTAAGAAAAATAAATGGTACTAAGGATCAGGATTTGAAAATGTATTTAATAATGGAGCCTCAACACAAAATAACACTACTCAACAAAGAAACACAATGAATCTGAAATCAAAAAAAAGTAAATTCCCAAGTTGCTGGCTTTCCTCCATTTAAACCTAAACCCTGGGAAAATCATTTATATCTCAATAATACGAAAATTTGCATTTTAGATAATGGTCATTGTAAGTATTTAAATTTGGTAAAACATTTGTACACATTTAAACTTTATTCCTACTACACTTAAAGAAAAGCTTTATTATGAAAACCTTGACAAATATACTCCAGTAAATATATAAATAAGTTAATTTTGCTCTATCGCTGTAAATATTTCAGATATGGGGCATTTTAAAAATAAAAATTTGTATGCCAATTTTTTATCAAATAAACAAAATGTAGAACTTGTTTCATATTCTTAATTGTTTTTTAGATTTGTCTAAAACGAGCTTTTAAAATTTTACGAAAAGTTTGATGATAATAATGTAAACGACAAAAATATGTCAATTCTCAAAATTCATTATGTAGATTATTTAGTATTTAAAAAATATGTCAACATTTTTATATTTTTATGTATACAACTTAAGCTCTAATAATATCAAAAAAATAAAAAAATAAATTTTTTAATTGTTCTTATTAATACTTTTGTTTTGCGCCAGTTATATACGAGGGCGGATCAATAACTCCGTGACTTTTTGGATGACAGTTTTTTTTTTTGCAAAAAAGTAAAATTATTTTTCAACATAATCTCCTTTTAGCTCCAATGTTTCTGCAATTTTTGTATCCCTTTCAAAAAAATAGGATTTTTCGAGGTCCATAAAATAGGCATTTCTTGGCCATATGGGGTCGTTTTTTCCTCGTTTCCTTTTAAATCCTCGTTAAATCGATCCAATAAGTTGGCATAATATTCGCCGTTTATTATTTTTCCCCTTTGAAGGTAATCGGTGTGGATTATCCCGTGAGCATCCCAAAAAAACTGTTGCCATCACCTTATTGGCCACGATCACGTTTATGGTCAATTGAGAGCAAACGCGGCACCCATCTTGCAGACAGCTTTCTTAAACCCAACTGATCATTTAAAATCGAAACCACACTGCCATATGAAATGCCTATCGCATCAACAATCTCACGCACTTTTACTCTTCGATCGGCCAACACCATATCGTGTATTTTTAAGACATTTCAGCGTCACTGTTCAGCGTCATTTGTACTTGTGCGACCACAACGAAAGTCAGTAAACCACTTTTTTACCATTGAAATCGATGGTGCAGAGTCCCCATAGTATTTATCAAGCTTTTCCTTGGTTTGATTGACGGTTTTTTTTTTCTCAAAACAATAATGTTTAATGAGCATTCGAAATTCACTTTTGTCCATTTTTAAAAAAATCCACGTGGTTGTATGTTTTGAACAGCTGTTAAAGGCAAAGTAAATGACGGAACTTGCTCAAAATTTGACAGTAGTCTATTTACAGGTGGTACTTGATGGGAGCAGTGTTGCATTTCATATGACTACGAGGGAAGTTCGAAAAGTCACGGACTTATTGATCCGCCCTCGTATTTTGATTTGTCCAAATTACGATTTGTTTCATATTATAGACCATTAATTCACATTCAGTCATGAATTTCGAAAAACGTTCAGCGCAATTTCTTTTCAAAACTAGGTATAAATAACCATTTCTTGGAGCTAATAACTTAAAAGAAAATTAAAAAAAATTAAGTTTTTTGTGTCCATTGACAATTTGTATTTTAAGAACAATTTGTATTTTAGGAGCTAATTCCATTTCGAAATTCGCGATTCATATATTATTTTCAGAAACTTTCTGAATTCACAGACCCAAAAAAGGGAGTGTTTAAAACGAACAATCCATTTCAATGGTCAGCGAAATAAACTCCAATTAACAAGTTGGCGAAAAAAATTACCAGAAATATTAATTTACCAGAAATATTAATTTACCAGAAATATAATTTATTTTTTTTCGATTTTTTATTTTGATTATGTATTTTTTTTTGTAACCCGGGGAACCTATAAAATTAAATGTACACACTAGGGTTACAACTTTTTTTTTGCTAAATCATTTCCTTAAAATGCATTTTTTCAAGTTTTAAACATTAACATTATTATGCATCGTTATTGTCTAAATACGTTAAAATTTTAGTTAAATATAAATTTTTAGTTTAATTAAACAAAAAGAAAAAGGAAAATGTCGTTACTTTATATTTTTGTGGACGAATATACGGCTAGGGTAGCTAAAATTTGATAATTGCAAAGAAAGTCAAAAGTTATAACCCCAGTGCATACAGAAACTTTCGACTTATAACAACCCGATTAAATAGATTTAATATGATGCTTTTTATAACCTATGAAAAATAATGAATCTTAATACAATTTTTAATGAAAAATAGTCCCATATAATTATATAAGTTTGCATTAGTTTAGTTTTAATTTGATAATAGCAAATTAAAATGCATCCGAATAATGTCACGATACAACTTAATCCGATTTTATATAGCGGTATAAATTTATATCTGAACTGATACTAATATATACAAAATAAACTATATTTGTATCCGGTTTTTTTGATTTAAAAACTTCATTGAAATCCGAAATATTATTTACCGTCAAATACGGGTTTTGCTTAGCCGTTTTTAATCCTGTTAGACTGTAACCACTTGCAAAAAGTTTACGACTTTTTAATTCGTAGCAAATTCCTTTCCATTTGGAAATTTTATTTTATTCAAAAAATTCTCTTGAAATTGCTTAAAAAAATAAGTTGTTTGAGAAAAAAAAACTTTGCAAATGAAGATATAATGAAATTGATGATTTTATGGAATTTAGTAACTTAAGAACCAGAAAGAAATCAATGTGTATAAAATTATACACAAAATGATATAGGCAATTAATTGTATTATTGTATTGACGCAATACATCTTTATATCCAAAATATGAATGACAAATTTGCTAGTGTGACTCTGCATGGGGTCATATACAATTTTATTCAAAATAAAATTGTGTTTTTTTAAATATGATATAATATCTAAATATATATTATTTGGTATATTGCAAAGTCTGAGTATATATAATGTCATTATTAATTGAATTAGTTTTAGCGTATTCTAAATGCAATATACAATTATATATTGGCGAGACGCGATAAGACGCAACTACGAGTATATATGTCATCATATTAAAAATTTTCGACGAAATTAATTTTATATACGAATTTATATAATTATTTCGGGTTAAATACACTGGCAGACAAAAACTTATAAGTGTATATAAAATGATGTATTATTTTATGCAAACGTTTTACCTCGGGAAATTAAAGATTTACAACCGTCCAATAAACTACGTATATTTTATTTGTGAACTCGAAATTTTCAAATTTTGCAAATAAATTAAAAGGCAAATATCCTACATAAATTGCATGACACTTACAAGGAATCTTTTCCGATGGGTTCCCTTTGAACTTAATACAATTCGGATAGGTGATAAATGACCAATCCCATGTTTTGGGGTTTAAAAGTGGCGGTGAAATTTAACACATCTTTGTATGAAAATATGTTTATAGTTTAGGAAATTAAGACTTATTTAAAAACAGCGTTAAAATACTCAAGAAAACACACATTTTGAAAGCCATTTTGTCGTGGACCCGGACTGTGACTTCTTTGAATTATTTAAATTATTCACTATTTTTTCTCCTTTTTCATATATGACTTTTTTAAGATCGGAGTGAGCCCATCGGGACTATACTCCATGTCTTGTATTAACAAAATTAAATTTTCCAAGGAAACGTTTATGGAAAATTTGAGTCAAATTTGACCACTCTAACACATGATGCATATCGATCAAATTTTTAAGCTTAAAAATTAAAAAAAAGCCTGTGTGCTGAACACGTGCCGCTTTAACGGATTTTCAGATATCGTAAAAAATACTGAAAACTATGTTCCCAGAAGCGTGCCTAGCAAAACCAAATTAAAATAAAATGATTCCACCGTTAGTAATTGCGCTTGTAATAAAAAGATTACACTGTAAGAATAAACTTTTGAAGTGACACAAACTTAAGTTTGGGTCGTAGTGGTATCTCCGTAGTGATATCTTTGTTTTAAAAGATTATGTCAAAATACACAGAAAAAATTATTGTCAAAAAAATTTCAATTAAACTTTTGTTCGAATTCAAACTTACTTTCAATTAAATGTTTAATAATATGTATTAACTGTTTAATTGAAAATGAGTTTGATATAAACAAAATTTCCAGTTTTTATAACGTATAATAACAACATAGAAAAATGCTAAAACTTTAAAAAATCTCCAAAATTATCGATTAAAGTAAGCTCAACATTTCTAAATTAAATTTGTCAAATGCATATTCATTAAAAATTAATTGCGACTGTCTATATGACGTGAATATAACACTGTACTAAAAAATTCGCATTTTTTTATTTTGGCGATTGTTTTTCAAAATTTTGGCGTTTTTTCATTTTGTCAATTTTTTTAAATGTTTTCAATTTTTTTTAAATTTTGGCGATTTTTTTTTACAATTTTGGTGATTTTTTTTAAAAATTTTGTAATTTTGGCAATTTGTTTTTAATTTCTGTAATTTTTTCCGGTCATAAACTAATTTTTTTAGAAAAACTATTTTTATTTATAACACAGTATAAACTATGAATTATTAATTCACTTTTTACAAAGAGCCAACTGACCGCGATCTTCTATTTAGCGTATTTTATGCTTGATACCTCCAATCATGCTTTGGACGACATGTCAATTTTTTTACACTGCTTTAAGTTTTTTCTTCAATTCTTCAGTACATTTGGCTTCCCAACCATTTTTATACACTTTTTGGCATAAAATACCCCCAAAAGTCCTCAATTTGACATGCTTTTGGGACGTTTGGAGGATTTGCGTATTTCGGTACAAAATGTATGTTTTTGCATTATGCCATTCTAACGTCTTTTTGACATAATGACAGGAAGCTGTCCAAAATAAAATGTCGTCCTTAGAGTGTCTATCTCTGATAAGTTTTTCCAATTTTACAAAACATATATTAACGTAAACGTCCGCGTTTACAGCAATAGCTTTTGAATTGTAGATGGCTGCCCACACTAGTACTTTTGGTCAGAAATTCGCTTTGGGCGATTACCGTACCTTGTCGAGTGTTATTTTGAAGTCATGTGAATAAAATACCGAATTAATACTTCCTTTGTTGCAAGCAAAAGAAAAGTATTTTTCATCATCCAAAATTATTTGAACATTTTTTTTCCTGAAGTTTTTTCTCAGATGTCTGCATTTTGTTGTTATTATACCAATTGCTTTTACAATATTTGGGTAATGTCTTCCTCTGGTAGTGTTTATTGTTCATTTGGGGTAAGTTTTTGCAAAAATTTTCCTTGGAAACGCGAAATTTTCTGGCCAACTTACGATTTGATGCCACAATTTGATTAACAGCCGATTATTTCAATTTAACGAGCTTAACTTCGGTCAATTTTTTTGGACGACCATTCCTTTTTACCCCGGTTGATGCCACACCATTTTAAAACCGATGCGTTGCTTAGTGGTACTTGTTCCTTAAGGAAATGATGTAACACTTTGTTTTTAGGATACCGCCAAGCATGTCATAGACATTTTTGTACTTTTAAATATTTACAATAATGCTTATAATATAAGATTTTATTGACATGCATTTTGAAAAAACACACGTCTACTTAGCAGTTATTTATATTTGAATTTTATACATTTACTTAGTTGACATAGGTTAGAATGAGATGGAGAAGGACAGTTTTGATTACGTTGCCTGTAAACATTATATAAACAATTTAAATTTTTTATCACAAATTAAATATAAATCAAATTCTTCTTCTTCTTCTTCTTCTTCTTCTTCTTCTTCTTCTTCTTCTTCTTCTTCTTCTTTCAACAACATACACATTTTTCATATACATTCAAATATTTTTAGTATATGTATATGACGTATGTCCAACACTTTCTAAAGAGTTACGTCCTTTGCCGCCGCACTGTGTTGCGGCTAGTGGAAAAGTAACTTTTTTCCGATTATTTTTTTCAGTGTGTTTAATGATGCAATTTTGTCACAGACATTCCAAGTAAACAAAAATACATAAAGCTTATTTTTATGTTGGCCCGTTGATTTTTAATTGATTTTAGAAGTCAAATATACAAAATTTTCACGAAAAGAGGGGATTTCAGGGCTGTATTCAAAATGATCTCATTTGATTTTGGTGACAGATATTTTGATTTGGAAAAAAAATCTGCCTTCGGACAAGTATCTTCTGTAAAAAAAGGAATGCTGTTTGAGACATTTTCATATGCACCTTTTTTAGAGAGAAAACCCGACTAAAGGTCCATTTTTCCTTTAAATTTGGGTTAGGTAAGCAATATCTAAAAAGTCCCAGAGAGTCCCAGTTCCAAGCCACTACAGAAATGTTACATAATTTGTTTTCAACGAACTGTGAAAAAATCAGCTGCCGATACCAGCCCTCCTGGGAGTTATAGCGATTTTAGTATATCACTCTCAGTATTTATTCCATAGAAATAGAACGGAAATTCTCGGAATCATTTATTGAATAATTTAATCATATTGGTTTTTGGGTGACTTTCCGTCATCCCACGTCATAACTCTCTTAAAACTGAAGCTATTGACTTCAAACCGGTATCAAATTAAAGCTTTTATTGCCACCTTTCAAATAAGAAATGAAATAGATTTTGGTTTTATATAAAATTTCAGAGTTTTTCAACAAATATCGAAAAACCATGAAAATTTGACGTTTATAATTCTTGTTCGGACCACCCTATAGTTTATTTAAAAAACTAATCATAGGGTATTTATCAGAAATAAAAGAACAATTAAATCAAATTTTTTTTTGTAAATTTTTCGAAAATTTTTTTTTTTTTTTTGATTTTGTTGAAAATTTGACCCAACAATTTTTTTCGGTGTACATTTTTTTTTCACTCATTCTGTTTGGGATTTCATTCTGACCAATCTGTAGAAGTTTCTCATCGATACAATTAAAATTACAGTTTAGACAATATGATTTCCAAAAACTTCCGGTTTCGCAACACTGTGCGCCGGTGAGGCACGGCAGGTCACAGCGCTTCCAATACGCTTATCGTAGTTTGGTGTAGCAATTTTATTTATTTCGTTCTTGTAATCTTTTATACAGTATGCTGGAGAATTCAAAAGGCTTAGAGCTTTATCATCAATTACGAAACGATAGAAATTGATATTTACTTTCGTCAAAAATACATGGGAAACAAAATAAAATTTTCGTTATTTTGACGAAAATATATAAACAGACAGTTAGTCCACACACAAATGCGAAGAACGTCAGAAAGACTTTTATCGAATATATTTTTTCAAATCTCATATATATTATATTTCTTAGCTCCGATCCGATAGTTTTTTTCTGATGCGTATTTTTTAGGCATAATTATGAGTATGTGTACTCTAATAGTTTAATATATGGAATTTATTTAATTAAAAGCAAAAAGTCGGGCTATGTGAAAACCTCTTATTTTCCATTGACTTATAATAACACTTTTTAGTAGAAACCAAAAATTTTCAGTCACACATATTTGGTTAAAAATTTTGATCTATTATTTGCAAGTTTTTCTTACAGATTTATTTAATGAATACAGATTTTATGTGTAAAACTTTTTAAGCAAAATTTGAAGATCCTAACAGGGTCTTTTTTAAAAAACGCTTGAACGTTTTCCGATACGGTAATTTTATGTGGAATTTATATTCATCAAAATATAAAAGATGTTGATGTTCTTCCACAAAAACCTGACACATAAAATATTTTACCTTGGCTGAAAAAATAAATACGTTAAAATTTTTTTGACTTTAAATTCGGGTTTATATTAGGAGAAAAAAAGATTTTTCCCAAATTTGGACCTTCAAACTCTGTTATTAGCGCCATATTGAAGTAAAAGTCGCTAACTCAAAATGTGATTTTTCTACAACTAAATAGTTTGAATATGAATACTATGACATACATTTAAAAGAAAATACTACAATTTATTGATCCTGGTCAAAAAATTTCATATCGCAACGAACTTGGTTGGAAAAATTTTTAATTTATTACGACCTTTCAACATCCATATATTTACGAAAAATAAAGCAATTTAAACATATAAGCTAGGTTGATACTAGTATTTCGATCTGGATAAAGATCTCATCAGAACCCGAAGTTTTAAAATAGCTAGAGCCGCCAGAATAGGCAGAGCTTTAACAAAAAACCCATCAATGAAATAAATATAATAAACCTGAATTTTACTGGAAACCAGCAATTTTAAGCAGGGGTGGAAAATGCTCGGACTCGAGCTCTATTTAAAAATCAAGCGAGCACAAACAAAAACTCACTCGTTTTTTAAAACTAGCCAAAAAATATTTGCTCGATCTTTTGTAAAAAGGCAACGAGCATACACAATAAAGCCCCACACTTTTTTAAAACAAGCTTTCTTTTTTATTAATCTGGCTAAAAAATTAAAAAAAACTTTCTAAAATAAAGGTTCTTTTTCAATATATAAAACTAGCATTCTGATAACGTAAGCTCTTTTCAAGTAAATTTGAGAGCTCGCTTTGGCTTGTCTACAAAAAAATTGAAATAAAATACTTAGACAAAAAAATAGCTAGAAATGTAAATACAATCTTTCCAACAGCAATCTCGCCTTAACTTAAAGATGTTTGAATACACAATTTCCAATTGCATACGTAAAAATAAATTGACAAATTTTACTACACCATTTCGAATTGGATTTGAAATATAACTACACTATTTCCAATATTTTTTAAGATCTTGATAATTGTATTTTTTTTTTTTAATTTAACTACACTATGTCCAGTACACTTCTTTAACTATATGTTAAAAACTGACAATAATTGTCAGTTGAATATTGGACTGACCTATAGACCATTTTTGGCTAAATTGAGTAAGGGACTGATTATAAGTGATTAAAGTGTCCTCTTTCTAAATCTGTAATCAGCTTTTTGATATATCTTATCAAAAAGGAGATATTCAGTGCTTCGTATCCTTTATTTTCTCAATTTCTTAAAATTTTTTTGTGTACTCGCAACTTTTTGGTCTATGGTTCAAATTCTATATAGAAAAATAAAACCATTATTGTTCACTCTTGGTTAGCCGCAGTTATATTGACGGAAACGTAGATAAAAACAAAAAGTCGAAAAAGTGAGAATTAGTTTGACACATGTGAAATAAGCAACGTATTTAAAACATACAATAATAAAAAATTTTCAGCATTAGTTTGCACTATGAACTACAAAATATATATGCGCAGTTGAGTTTTGATTTGGTTTTTGTTTGAGGCAAGAGCCCTAAAAATTGGTTTGTCATCACCAGCTCCGTCGGTATTAGATACAATTAGGAAGTAATTATCGTTTTAAATATTTTAGAATATTTTTTAATTTTTTCTTGTTGATTTTAATATGCTTGAAAACTGTTTGCAAAAAAATTGCCACCGAGTATATTGGTGGGTTCATCGTAGGACATGATGACGTTTTGGCTGATGAAATGGTGGTTTTACACAAGTAAAATTAGGATATTGAGGATATTGATAAGTTTGCCGTAGGCCATGGTAAAGAGGATTGTAATTAAGCGATGGTTTGCTAAGAAATTCAGTGGTGGATGGAGAAGGTATCGATAAAATATTGTTATCGATTCAAACCCTTTAACTGATTATCGTTATCCCTAAAATAATATCGAACATACATCCATTTGTATGTCCCGGTTCACACACGGCAATTTTACTTGCACAAGTCTTGAGTTTATAGAAGAGGGAGGAAAATAGAATGGAAGGGGGTACAGACTTGCCCGTACTCCAATTCCGTTTTGTTTTGTCATCAGCAATTTTCAACACGAATTTGGCTGCAGGTTGATATACGAAAATTACTGAAACAAACTTTTCCTGTGTGAACACAAAAGCAAGTTCAAAGGAGAATTGAAGAAAACTTGTGCAAGTAAAATTGTCGTGTGTGAACCGGGACTATGTGTTAAAAGCATTGACAACTGTACACTCCGATTTCCGACACCGTACCGTTTAGCTAATTTACGATGTGAGACACCCTTTTCAGTACACCCATTGTGCACAATTAGTTTTCTAATATTTTCATTAATTATATTATATTAAAAACTGATACAATTTTTTATATTTTTGTTTGGAATAATAATATCTGTCAAATGCTTTGACAGAATTTACAGAAGTGTTAGAATCAGTGACTTGAAAGTGTGCATTTTCTTTTCGACACAGGCGTTAGGTTATGATATACAACTGAAAACGGTGTTGTTAAAAATTTCGAAATACAATTTGAAAATTTTGGAAATTCGGAATTTAATTGTAAATGGTGTAGTGAAATTGCTTTTACTAAATTTTTTAAATCTAAATAAGTTTATTTACTTAATTTTAGAAAAGTGTTTTTGAGTTTTATATTAGTATTAAATTTCCATGCTAACCTTTCGTAATATAATGGAATATAAATTCATGAAATCTAATTGGAAAGTGGGTCGTTTTGTTTTTCTATTTAGTTTTTCAAATAAAACTGTATATGGTGTATGTTTCTTCTTTTTGAAATTGTGTAATTAAAGTATAAGAAATAGTGTAACTAAGTTTCCTTTAATTCCAAAATAATTTCAATATATTAGTTGGGAGCGAGTTGTTTTTGCTACTTGATTTCATAAAGCTTAATTTAACTTTGTTTACGAGCTGCTCAATTTAAATTTAATTTTGTTAATGAGCTGCTCAATTAAAAAAAGCTCTTAAATTTTTCAAACGAGCCTTTTCATTTTGAAAAGCTCTTGGTTTTTTTTTTATTAATTTTGCTTGCGAGCCATTTTAGTTTGAGCAGCTCGTTTCATTTTAGCTTGCGAGCTTTGTGGAAAAATGTACGCTTTTGCCATTAATGTCTTCAAGTTTATACTAGGACTAAAGAGTTAAACAAAAGAAAGATGTCAATCATAGCTTTTTCTAAAAGACCATTAATATTCAAAAGGATTAATATTCCGCTTTTTGCATCAATTTTCCTTCTGGTCACATATTTTTAATATAAAGTAAGAAAAAAATATTTTGTTTAGACATTTTAATTTTCGGTCCCAGTGGACATTTCTGTGGAAATGCCCATATGGAAACAACAAGAAATGTTTTAAGGTCCCAGTTAGAAAATTTGTCCTTTTACTCGGATACACAAATGTACTCACCTTTCTTCTGGTAAACGCTTTAATTCAATCATATCCATTTCCAGTCGAAGATTCGACACTTCGCACACTAATCTATCACGATCTGCGGTGACTTCTTTCAATTTTTCGCGCAGAGCATGATTTTCCATGATAAGTTCGTGTACATTGATATGCATTGTTTTTAAATTCGATGGCGAATTCATAATCAATTGCCCCCCAACCATGGAAGACCTCGACGATGGCATTGTGGGCATATTATTTAGAGGACCATTCATAGAATCGATGGAACCGAAGACATTTGCACTGCTGTAATGGCCATGATTATGATTTGTGACAAGATCATAATCTGTATTGAAGTTGTTGATGTTAATATTTGTTTGTTCTCCCACGTTATTGGTGCTGCTACCCACTAACATAGAGCTAGCCATTAACAGTGACTGCGTTGTTTGATGCAATTGTTGTTGGTGCTGCTGCTGCTGCAATTGATGATCATGATGCTGTAACACCATTTGATGGTCTATTTGTTCATTAGAAACATCTGATGTCATTGAAACTGTATCAGATGTTGTGTCACAAATTGCAGCAGCCCCATCATCCAATGAACTACGACTGGTATCAGCAGACAGCTGCGTCTTTATGTCACACATATTCAAAAGACTCCTCTTCTTTGTCTTGTTTCTTGTTCGCTACTATATTACACTATGTCGTGTGTATGGGGTAGAAGACTGGTACCAAATGTTACGAGCACCACACGCAATATATTGATGTACTTGTTGGACTTGCACTCGCGTATACTTTAGTACATTTCAATTGGAGAGTTGTTGTTGTTTAAGTGAAAACAGAATTAAACAATAAGAAAACTTCACTTTACACTTTTTCCATTACTTTTGATATTTAAGGAAATGGATTATTTTTTTTTATTATTTTATTTACACTTTCCGAAGTAGCAACCGCCGTCAGCTGTTTTGCAAATCGTACAATAAATGTAGAAAATTTATAGTGGAAAATATTGTCTTTTAGCATAAATTAAATAGTTTTTTTTTAAATTGTCTTTAGTTTATTTTTTCCATTTGGATTTTTTTACGATCCAACTGGTAAAAAGGAAGTAAATATAAGTTCGTTCTTCTCTTGTACGTCGTTTTACACACTATCCTCATTCGCACACATGCACAAACAAACGTATTTTATACTAAACCAAAACAAACAGAAGAACTAACAAAATAGTCAAAAAGTACTAACAAAAAGTACTTTAATAATATTCGTCAGACCCTTGGTTGGGCCGACCATTTGACAAGAGTGGCTGACTGTAGTATAACATGCAGTTGGTACTTTTGCTGATAGAAAACAACACAAAATGCACGTCTCCTCACTCCAATAGATAAGAAAATACCACACAAAAAGTAAACGCAAAAAAAAACAAACAAAATTTCAAAAGCACACGCACGACGTCAGACCGAGCAGAGCACTTCTATCGAAAATTCCACAAAATAAGACAAAACAACAAGGGCAACACTCACTTGAAATCTAAAATTGATTTAGAGTTTCGTCGAAAGCAAAATACTGCTATTCACAATTCTGCTACTGCGGCTAGAGTTGGTATTTGATTTCTTTTGTTTTCTATGTTTGTTATGTGTGTGAGTGTTGCGTATCAATGAATGAATGAATGTTTTGCGACTGTCTTTTGTTGGAGGCCGCCGGCCTAGTTGGAATTGAATTGGTTCATGCTATAAATGGCTATGACGATCACTTATCTGCGGTGTCTATATTTTCGTTTTGTATTCTCTTTCATGTATTATTCTTGTCAAAGATTTTATTAAAATTTAGACCAAAGCTGAGAAATTGTTCGGACCGATTTGAATATTTTTTTTATTAAAACACAATTTTTTCAGGGAAAATACTTTTTTTTTATACAATTGACTGTTATTGTTAAATATATTTTATAAACTGTTAATAAATTAATAAAATATTTAATTGAAAACAACAAAGGGGAAAATTTACAATTTTATTTGAACGTTGTGTGTTAGTGCAGTAATTGAAGTAGTATAGAGTTGTGTCGTTCATGAACGAACTAGTTCAATTGAACGACTCACTCAATTGAACGATATGACTCGTTCATCAATATTCGATCTTGTTGTTCAATCGTTCATTTCGTTCTTTTTATTCACAGAACAATTGCATCTCTATTCAATTAAAACTGCTTGTAAGAGCAATTATTTTTTTTATGAAATAGTAGTAATATTGTTTCAAATTAGGAAAAGCAATTATAGTCATACAAATAAAATGTTTTTTACACAAATAAATAAATTTTTGTTAGAAAAGTTGCAATTTTATAACACTTTTTGTCTATGTACTGTAAAATTTGTGATTTGAACGAACTAGTTCACTGATTCGAATTGAACGATACTGACCAAGTCACCAAAATGAACGATTAATCGCAACTCTAGAATAGTATTTAATACTTCGGTGTTGAGTACTGATTATATTTATGAGTACTCGAAAGTGACTACTTAATACTTTTAAAAAAGTATTTTTGTGTACACGCAAAAACTAAACTAGTGTAAGAATTTCAAAGTCAACATTGTAATTTTTTATAGGGAGTTTAGACTGCCAAATGAATCTACTTAATTGAAGTCAATCCACTTTTTTAATCTTCCTTGGTTACTTATGAATTTGTTGACACTTAAAATTTTAGCTCGACAGCTAAAAATTAACTCTCTGTTTAAAATACCAAGGAGGCACCTATAGCGAACCGGCATAAGAGAAACAAGGAAAATGTCGGAGTAAACAAACACTTTTGTTGACAACTCCAACATTTTTTTACCTGGCTTTGTACGTGAGTTTTTTAGCGTAGCTAACCGAAATTATATAAAAACATAGAGTTGCCCACAATTAGTAGTATGCATACACAGTCGTTCAGAAATATGGGTCCGATAAAAAGTTGGATTAAATGTTAATCAAAAAGACAAAAAAAAGGTTTAATCATCTTGTTCAGTGCTTTATTAACCATTTAATAGGGAGTTCATATTGCGAAATTAGTCTAGTTGATTAATGCTAGTACACATTGTTAATCTTACCCGTTTAAGCCACATTTTCATTAGCTCGAAATCCCGTTTCAACTAGATTTCGTATCGTTTTATACACAGCCATATGATCGAAATCTGGTTTAAAATCGGTTTTGGTCGTAAATGTGAATGCAGCTTTACATATTAATTTTATGATTAACTTGACAGCTAAAAGATTAACTTTGTTATTTTAAAATGCCAAGATTTCATCCTTAGTGATCCGGCATAAGAAAAACAAGGAAAATGCAGGCCATATGCTCCTTATAGGAACGACGGGAATATATATATATATATATATATATATATATATATATATACTATCTACACCGAACACGAAAATTCAAAGTCTAGCAGCATTGACAAATTTTCTCAAAAATACTGTCCATGGCAACTCTTCAAAGTATCATTATGATAAATCTCTAAACAACAATATCATCCCAAGAAACAACTTTACGGACTGTCCGTTACAAACGGATTCATGATTACGGCATTGACGGTACGAAAACGGACCGGAATTGACGTATCCGTCGAAGCTTGTACGAAAACGGACCATTAACGTACAGTAAAATTGGATTACTCAAATTTTCGAAAATTATCCGTTTTAACTCCGTTTTGCTGTATCCGTTTCGGTGCCGTTTAACCGGACTACACCGATTTTCATCAGTTAAAACTCCGTTACAACCGTTATAGTTTTTCTTCCGGTATTACCGGAGTGTGTTTTGTTTAAAAAAAACTCAAACAGTTTTATTTATTAATGAAATTAAATATTAATAAAATAATATAATAAAATAGAAATAACCACCGAATAACTTTGATAAATTAACTTGATACAGGTAAGTTGACAAATCTTAAATAGTTTTTAATCTAGTAATTTCAATAGACTCTTACGCAACAAAATTTCCCGCATCAGTAAAATAAGCAATCTCAACATGCGTAGTTATAAATCATCCCGCAGGGACACAACAAATCTATTTCAGTCAATTTTGCTAAATAAAGTAGACCCACTGTTTCTAAATGATGAAAAGGTTTTAAACGATTTTCCAAATGACGAGGCTATGGATGTGGAGCCCACGTTAGAACAATCTTCATGTGATGAGGCATCACTAGCGTCAAGTGATCAGGATGAAATTATATGTGATAAAAACTCGGTACTGTCAAATGATCTGGAGTATATCGAAGAAGAAATACACTTGTCAATAAAAGAAGAGATAGCAACATGGGCAGTCACGCATGGAATTTCAAACAAGGCGTTAAATGAGCTTCTGGCTATTTTAAAAGGATTCGGCCATTGTAGTCTACCTCGAGATAGCAGAACTTTGAGAGAATGTACCAAAAGGCTCCGGCCGAATTTATAGAAAATGGTGAATACGTACTGGTTTTTGTTAGTCTCCGATCAGACATTAAACTACAATTTTCTAAAGGTTTTATGTGCGCTAAATTCGAATCAAAATTGCAATCCGACATCGAACGCTTGACGTAGGAAACCAATTTTGAGACGAGATTTGTATTCTGCGCACCCAGCATATTCACAAAAAGTATAGTTTAGTTCCAGTATCATATATTTTGCTGTAAACCTTTTAGTGCCAAACTACTAACATGCACTTACCAGTGCTTTTCATTGTATATAATTCATTTATTAGCTTTTCATTAATTCTTATACTTATATCATAATATTAATTAATATCTTCATTAAGGGTACTCATGAAGATAATTTGCTTACAATGTAAAAAAACACATATGCATCGTCGTAAAAGCTCAAGGCTGAGAGAATGTAAATAACGATCGTGGATTTTTTTTAATTCATACATATCTTGTTTTTCTAGTTTATATTTTATGTAATTGTTAATCCATTTTTGTTAATATCTTTATAAATGAAAAAATTTAAAAATAAAACCAAACTTTTGTTTAAAATTAAAAAAGGAAAAATCATTTAGATAAAATAAATAAAAAAAATAAAAATGGACCATTTAAAAAAACGGTACGAATACGGACCATATTCGGACCGTATACGGTATATTGAAAACGGAGTCCACTCCGTTTTTAAAATAACTGTCGGACAGTTTACGGTACGTTTTGAACGTACACTCAATTCGTACACTCCGTTTTATATACAGCATGACGGTACGAAAACGGTCCGTTTTAGCGTGCTTTATACTGTTTCGAATCCGTATTCGATGTTCCTTTTATTCCGTTTTCCGGTCCGTATACTGATCCGGAAAACGGTACGGAAACGGACTTCGGATCCGTATATGCTGTACCGAAAACGGCACATAAACGGACCGGCTTGTTTGCTGGGATGATATGTCAAAATACACACACACACACACACATAAAAGATTGCAAACAAAAAAATAAATAAAAGCTAAACGCCTAAAAATAAAAAATTCAATAAGAAACCACATAAAAAATTGTTTCCACTTAGAAATAATATATTAAAATCAAGTAGAAACATACTTAAAATAAATGAAAACGCAGTTGATTTACAAAAAGTATGTTTACACTTATTTTAAATATTTTATAACTAGTTTTAACATGTTATAATTTTTAGTCTTTAATAGAAAAATATTCAATTAAAGTTCAAAAATAATTAAGTTTAGTTATAGTATTCCATTCCACTTGTTGTTAATTGTTGAAAATAAAAGAATTTATTTTTTCAATAATTGTGTTATTAATAACTTAAAATTATTTATTTAAATATATTAACAAAATATTTATTAACGTAGTTTTAAACTATGTACAATGTACATAGAGTAAATGCACTTACGAATTACTTCAAGAAGTAAATAACCATTACACCCCAAACTGTTCCAAGATCCTTGCAGAATTTGTGGCCAAGAACGATTGTTGTTGCCCAAGATCCTATGCAAGGACAATAACTTTAACAATTCTTTAAATAAAATATTACACAAATTAAGAAACACTTAAGACATTGTATATAAGACATTATATTTAAGTACTTGCCATTTATTTACAAATCAAAATAACAACAAACACTTTGTTAAAACTGAATTTTAATTAAAAGTATATATTTTCAACTTCAATTAAATTTTCATTTATTTTTTTTTACGAGTCTGCAAAAAATTACATGCGTGAAGATGTCAAACTAGTTTTTGGCAAACAATAAACATATTTATTTATTTTATAAATGTTTTTTAAGTAAATAAAATTTTTAAATCAAATTTTAAAAATATTATTAAATTTATTTTGAGTTGCATAGTTGAAAATTAAAAGAATTAACGCACACCTTTACTCAACGGGAGACAGAAAATTATAAGAGATAATATAAATGTGAATACGCGTTCTCCACCCTAAACATTAATATGAGCACAGATAATTTAATTCTGCTTTCTATTGGCGTTCTCGCACATATTATATCATAGTTAATGTGGACACCGTGTTAGTATTAGGTCCATTCGTTTACACCAAAATTTGGACAAATTTGTACTGGATTTTACTGAAATGCATTCGCGTACACATAAATTTGCAAAAGAGAGCATACACTAAGAGAGTGAAGTGACAGTTGTCAGCAAAAAACCTGCAAATTTTTACTGAACAAATTTTTGCCAGTAAAATCCAGTAGAAAATAAAAACATATGATTAAATTAAGTAAACAAACAAAAATAAGCATACATTTAGTAATAAAAACATTTAAAAGATTAAAAGCTGAATTAAAAGTGCGGCAAAAACTAAAAATAATTATTTTCAACCTGAAACAAATTAAAGTAGTCAGTTACAATTATTATAGTTACAATTTATCAGTTTTCTAATATCTGTGTTAATTGTTTTTATTTACATTAATATATTAGAGATGCAAAGCTAATGAATATATGAATACTTCTTACTGCATATTATTCAGGGTACCGAATATCAAAAATCAAGTATTCATGTATTTTCGTATGTTATTTAACTATAAACAAAATTAAAAGTAATGTACAAATTAAACAAGTCTAAAAGCTTCCACAAAAGTTTATTTAATAAATACAATTGCAACGAATTTATAATTATTAAAATGCAATGCATCAAGTACCAAAAACAATATATACTGGGTAGTCTAAATAACACATATTCTACAACACTAAGCTTTTTAGCGCTCATATGTTTGAGTTAACCTGCAAGTTTTTGCAATTTTTCCGTTCGTTTACTTTTTTGTGCAAGAGCCAGTTTTGAGAGTAAAATTTTCATTTTGCCCAAAATTTACTCATCTACTGGATTTTACTGGAAAAGTAAACGAATGGACCTATTGTCAACCGAACTTATATAAAAACTCAAAGTAGCACACTGTTAGTAGTATTATACAGCGTCGTTTACAAATAGTATACCTTTTAGTATTATTTTAATCGTCTGTACTACGCCTTTACATGCCTCGACATCTTCTTCATTCTGAGTATATCTTGCAATCTGGTTGTCGTCCACACTATTTATGTGCTTATCAGCCCAATTTTTTTTATTAAAATAAATTAGCAAAACATTAGTAAAACATTAGTTCAAAACAGTTAAGTACTGAATAAGTATAACTAAAATTTTAGCTGAAAACATTATTTCAGCAAAAAACTTTTTGAAAAATAGTATACTTGATTTACAAGTGGTTGGTAGATTTTGACCCATTTACTTTAGATTCTTCGATTATCTGATTGAGACTTTATTTTACGCCGGTCAGAAAGCTTTTTTCATGCAGCCTGTTATATTTTCACCATAACCACATGCGGGAATGCCATCTATAATGTTGAAATATTATTTTAAATGCGAAAAAGTTTATTTTAACTAGAATCATATTTACTTTAATAAGATTCATATTTTATTTAAAAGTTTTCGTTAAAAATAAAATATTAGTTTATATATGAAATAATAATTGATTTAACTACGAATTGTTTTCTGTGTGAACTTAATGCTAAAAACTGCTTAGCCCTAAGGCTTGTCAGTATTAGCCTTCATATTGCAAGTTGTATAGCTACAGTTTTTTGATTACTTGACAGCTAAAAGATTAACTTTACCAGTTTAAAATACTAACACAGTGTCCACACTAGATATTAATTTTAATATTTTTCTGTCAGCAAACTTCAAATTCAATCGCAGAGAGAATTATATTATGTGTGAACCACACATTACTGTTACTGATAGTATTATATCTGATATCAAAAGAGATAAATGATAAATCTCTAACCCTGCAGGCATACGATCAAGATTTTCTTGATAGTCTTTTACATATACTGTTTGTCAAAATATGTAAAAATTGACAGCTGTGACGTAGGCTGCACGCAAGTTGAAAGCAATTTCAATTTTTGTGAAAGGAAAAAACAAAAACAATTTCAAAATAATTGTAATCAGCTGTTTCTTGAACGTAAATTGATACACTCCACTTGAAAGAGAAATCTGAAGCAAGTTCGTTTGAATTTTAAAAAGTGTGTGTGTATTGGTAAAAAAGTGTGAGTGTATTAAACTTGATAGGCAAAACTTGATCGTGTAACCATCAAGTAAACAACAATATCATGGTATGAGCTGCCAAAATACACACAAAAAACTGTGGGAATATTATCAAAGTTCATAGCAATAATACAACTGCATAAGTTTTGTAAAATATCTAAATAATTTACTAGATCCAAGATATATTGATATAGGTAGTCTTACTAGAACAACAACTACAACAAACAACTACAAACAATACAAAACAACAGGGTTTTGAAATGTCAAAACCAGGTAAGAGGAAGATAAGCTGGGCTACTAAAACTACCTTATAAATATATCTTGACTAGATCTTTGTAAAACTAACTTGATTATGTATGTATAAGTTGTATATGTATTGTATGTATTGTACATGTATTGTATATACATGTATTGTAAACGGTGTTTTTTATAGAGGTATAGAACTTTAAAATGGAATAAAACAAAGATAAAACTTTTAAATTGACATGAAATTTACTTTATTCGAAAGATAATATTCTGGCATTATAATTTAAATATGACTTTTGATATATGACCGCTACGGCTGGCTCGGACGTAGTCTAATCTAGACGTCCAAGTTTCGATGACTTTTTCCAACATTTGTGGCCGTATATTCGCAATAACGCGGCGAATGTTGTCCTCCAAGTGGTCAATCGTTTCGGGCTTATCGGCGTAGACTAGAGAAAATAATCCAGCGGCGAAACGTGAAACTATGCGGTTACCAAACGTTTCCTTCAATAAATCAATTGTTGCGCCGTATTGTTGAAACCACTGCTCCTGCACATCATGGTTGTTCAATTGATGAACGAAAAAGTCAGTAATCATTTTTAAATTTTTCTATTGAATTATGGTTATAAACCCAAAAAATTATTTTTCTAAACCCAATTTCAAACCTAAATGCTAAATACTTGTAAAGAAAAAAAATAATCGAAACCACTTGCGATATATCTAACAATTGTTAAACTATTAGATTATAGATATTCGATAGGAAAAAGTCTCAGAATCGGAACAGAAAAGTTACTGAGAAAAGTTTAAAATTTTTGATATTGTTTATATAAGAAAGTTTTCCAAATTTTAAAACTTTCCAATGAAAATTAAATTCAAAGAAAAAAACGCTATTCAACGAAATAAATTTCCCCACACATGCATTAGTTAATATAAAAAATTATTATTGTAATAATAACACCGAATTTGTACAACTTTAAATTTATAAAGGTATTTATAAACTTTTAAAACGCCGATACACGTGTCTTTTTTTTGTCTCTTCTATCGAAATTTATAGATCGAACCTTGTAATTTTGGAAAAAATTTGATTTTGTTGTACAGTGTTATTTATAATTAAGGTATTTATAAAGCCAGTTTTTATTAAAATATATGTAAATATATAATACGACGTACTTTACCGCGGGTACCAAAATTTGCCATTAAGCGTTTTTATTGTCAAATTTGTGCGCAAATTGTTGTTGTTTCGCGTAAATTGGGTTCCCAATTGTAGAACAGTTTTTGCAAAATGCATTTTTTTAATTCCTTCAAAAAAAGCTTACACTGAACCAAAAGTCGCAAGTGAAATCGACATAAAATTTTTGTGAACTTTTGACAAATTTTATTGTTACAACAATAATTATGTTATTCAAATTGGTGTGAATGTTAGTAGAACAGCTGTAGAGAATAATTTGCTTTAGTCTTGTGTCGTCATTACTCCTGTCAGCGTGTGAGAGCCATTTGTAAAAGTTCGAAAAGTTATTAAAATTATGTTTTTACAAAAGAATTGTGAATTATTAATTAAACTATGTGAATTATAGGTATATTATAGTGAATGGATAGTTAAGTGTGTATTTATTAATTATTTTTAAATAAATTTATGTAATTTCATACTGTTTTATGTAGGAAAATTGTAAACTTTTATTACTGTCATTACTTTATTGTGTTATATAAGTGATCATCTGTAATAAAGAAAAATTGTAAATTAATGTGTTTTGTAAATGTAACGTTTCATGTGTTTTTTAAAAAGTGGGGTTTGGGTACGTACTACGTTATAGTTTGTAGTTTTATTATTTTTTATATTTTTATCAAATTCTCATTTTTTGAATATACAATATAAAAATGTATATTATTAAAAATTTAAATTTATAAAATATAAAAGATAAAGAAATATAAAGTTAAAAATTAATAATAAATCGACAAAATACGAATGGATTAAATAAAGCGCATTGTTCAAACAACAAAATAATTATTCAATTTGATTAAATAAATTTTTTAAAATAACTAATTTCTGTTAGCACATTTGACGATATATAGTCAAAATAACAATCAACAAGTAGTTAAACGTCAAAAAAAGTTTTGTTGGTTGTATAGTGATCACCCGTTTATCAATTTAACATGGGATTTAGTTGATTTCACCGCTATTTTTGGTTCAGTGTGACCGCCCGTCTCCAAAATTGATGATAATTGGTCCTATTGGATACTTTAAGTTAAAGCTTGAAATCTTGGGTAAAAATCTTGAGTCATATTATACCTACCCTATATTTGCAAAATTTTGAAATAACTTCAATTAAAAAAAAAAAGTGTTCGAGAAAACGGACTTATTTGTCATTTAGCAATTTTTTCTTAGCTTTTTTTAAAACTATAAGTTTTTGGCCGTAATTTGACAAAACAAGAGCATATACTCCAATACTCTGAATCTGGGAAAACGGAGTTACATTAAAGTGCCCCTGCTTAAGGTCGAATGTCAAATTTTAGGATATTTTTCATTTTTTATTTTTTTTTTTAATTATATTTTAGGAGGATATTGATGGATTTACCTAATATTATTTCGATGGGTCTAAATATAAAAGATATTCCTGATTTTAATACAGAACATTAATGCCCAGTTTTTCACTTCGTATTTAAATGCTTTTTGGACTTTACGTTCTATTTAAATACAAACGTCATTTTTTAACTTCAAATTTAATTCTAATTTAAGTGACCAATCTTGGGCATTTAAAGTCTAGTTAAATTGTACAAATATAACATATGATTTTGACAGTTTGTTTTTTTTTTCGCGTGGTAAAGCAAACAATAAAAAATAAATTATATTACAGCAGCCAATAAAAATTCAACTTCGGTTGCACTGAAATTTTCACTTCTCTTCATTTTTATTTTATTAACTTAATTATAATTTAATTATATATATTTTATTTCTATATTTTGTATTTTCTGTTTTTTTCTATTCTTTAAACAGCTGTTTTATGAATAATGATCATTAATTTTTTGACATTTCATGATGCTACCATACTTTTGTCGCAAATAAATAACAATTATCATTTAAGACTGAAAAACTGAAACTGTATTTAAATACAACTTAAATTTAAATGGCAATTAACTAATTGCATATTTAAATACAAAATTAAAAACTGGGCATAAGACTTAAGTGCTCCTGGAGATTTTTTCATAATGGTTTCACATATACTCCGAAAGCAGCTTAAGGTTAATGTTTTCAGACCTTGAAAAGCACTTTAGAGTAGTTTCGTCAATATTCGCCCAGAAATATAATTTTCTTTGATGTGGAGGATTAAGGTATATGATAAACTTGTTTGTCAAATTATGGTCAAAAACTTATGTAATTTAAAAAAACTAATAAAAAAAATTGCCCAAATGTGGCAAAAATCGCTGTTTGCTCGAGATCCGCAGAAATAAAATCGCTGCCGCAGAAATAAAATCGCTCAATTCCTACAATTTTTTGAGGTTTTTATCCTTAACCCTCTCATGCCCAATGTTGCCTATAGGCAACATTGTAGTTAAACGCTTCTAATTTCCTCGAATTACAATTTTTTAATTCGGGGGTTTTTGCATTATGTAGCTTAATGTGTTGCAAAAGCTAGCTTGGATGATTCTGAGGATGATGAAAATGAAGAAGAGGAGCAGGAAAGAATGACAAATTTTGAAAATGTCATCGAAGAGACATTGGAAAGCCTGATTGATAGGGGCGAAAATATGGAAATTGGTTTGATAGAGGAAATAATTAGCAAAGGAAATGACAAAAATGAAATCGAAGATGAAGTAGTTGTGGAGCAGGTGTTTGAAAAAATTGATCTGCAAAGTTTGAGGTGGAGGAGTGCAGAGGTAATGGCAAATGATACCAGTTGGAAGAGCAAATTACGGAGCAATGAGGTAAAACAGCCCATTGAATATTTCACCCAGTTCTTTGCAGATGAAATTTTGTAAAAGATTTATGAGGAAACCAACTTGTATGCAACGCAGACTAATGGAACAGAGTTGAAGTGTAACGTGACTGAAATAAAGAGATACATTGGTATTTTATTATACCTCGCTGTAGTAAATATTCCAACATATAGAATGGCATGGGCGGAAAATTTCAAACTGGTGGCTGTTGCAAATTCTATGCCAAGAAATCGATTTGAAAAAATTAAAAAATTTTCCATATTAACAACAACGCTGTTCAGCCTCAAAAAGAGCAACCTGGGTATGATAAATTATACAAGGTTCGCCCATTGCTTAATTTTCTAAAACAAAAGTTCAACGAAATTTCCCAAGAAGAATTCCAAAGCGTAGACGAGCAAATGATTGCATATAAAGGTAAGCAATTTTACGTCCACATATATATGCAAATAGCTTTCTATTAACGCCATAATATATTTTTTATTAGGTCAACAAAGTTTAAAACAATATTTGCCAAATAAGTCCCATAAGTGGGGCTTCAAAATGTTACCAGGGCTGGTGTATCTGGCATAATTTATGATTTTTGCCTCTACATTGGGGAAGGAACGTGCGAGACTTTTGGTTATGTATTTCATCAGACATTGTTTTACACTTAGCATCTAATATTCCTATAAACCAAAACTTCAAACTATTTTTTGACAACTGGTTTACGTCAATAAGCTTGACGATTGCTCTCAGACAAAGAGGTATACTTTCCGTTGGTACAATTAGAAGCAATCGTTTGAAAAATTGTACTCTAAGTAGTGAAAAGGAGCTTCAAAAGCGAGGACGTGGATCAAGCGATTTTAAATTTGAGGCAACGCACAACTTGATTGGCCTGCCGTTGGTATGATAACAAGAGCGTGCAACTGGTGTCTAACTATATAGGTAAAAACCCCATTAGTGAGTGCAAGAGATGGTGCCGAAAAGAGAAAAAGTTTGTTATTATCCCCCGTCCAGGTATAGTTGATTGTTATAATAAACATATGGGAGGGGTTGATCTTGCTGACATGCTCCTAGAGTTATACAAAATCAACCACCGATCAAATAAATGGTATATGCGTATAGTATACTGGTGTATAAATTCCTCTGTGGTCAATAGTTGGCTACTGTATCGCAGAGACCTCAAATACACAGATGGCGAAGTAAAGCATATACCACTGATAAAATTCCAGTTAGAAATTGCTAACGAGCTTATGAACGCAACTCAGACATCAGTTTTTCCAAGAAAAATAGGACGACCTTTCAACGGTGGAGACATCCCCTTCGTCACCATGTTCTTCACCATCATCGCCAACTCTTTCGACGTCGGCTAAATCAAGCACCTACAGAAGAAGATGTGTTGCAGAACCTGCAACACCACCCAGAGGTGGATCTTGCACATCAAATAAGTTTTCAATTTATTTTTTGATCAATGGTTATAATCTTTAACTTCAAACTCATATGTATATTAGTTCTCATTCAGTGAGTAAACTAGTTCATATGAATGTTTGATGTTTGGCATGGGATTGTTACCGCTTTCAAAACGTGTTCTGATGATGGGAACCTAGAATATTCCCGAAATAGATCTATCAACACATTCCTGAAAGGGTCAAATAATAAATTTGAAAACAAAAAACTCTATAGATTATTTGTTAGGACAATATCCTAATGAAGAAATATGGAGTATGGCCTCGAACTTGAATAATTTTCATTTTCATTGCAAAAATTTAAAATTTTAAAATTGAAGATTTTAATACAGTGTTTAAAAATGTTGACCCTTTTAGAAATACTTAAACACGAGTTACCAAAATACATAATGAAAAATGCTTTTTATCTGAGATTTCTGGAAATTAAAGAATACTGTGCCAAGAATATTTTTTTCTTTCAAAATAAATAAAAAAACAATAAATATATTTAAAAAGAAATTTTTATTGCATCTCGTTTTTCATTTTCAAAATAAACATGCGCATGCGCATAAAATCATACATACAATCCTCGTCAAGGCAAGAACGCAACTGCTGAGCCATCGCTGCCAACTTTGATGATTTGTCTCCATTTTGACGATTTCTTTTCCAATATCTAAAATTCAATTCATTTTGATAATTTGTACTAAAAAACAAACATTTAAAAAGATGCAATCCAGTTCGGCCTTTTATGGAGGTGCTGGCGAAATATTTGCTATACAAAAAAAAACAATGCTTTGCTAGTACAATATTAGTTGTACCTTTGGTAATTTTATAAAAGTGTTTTCCCAAAAAAAAACTCCTTTGCCAGTACTATTGCCTGGTACTTATGTTCTGTAACGTCTAAACTTGTGTTTACCGATGTTTGGAAAACAATTTTTTTGTGTTTAGAAGTGCACATTTTTGAACTTTTGATTAAGTTTTAGACAAATCACCTAATTTAGGGTTGCATGCCACCGAAAATCCGCTGGTGTGGCATAGTTTTGCCTGCCCTGGGGCAACGGAAATCACTTGTTATACGCAAATAATGGTTTTAGTCCTTAAATGTAAATTTTCATAAAAATCATAAAAGTCCAGTTTGGCATCGAAACACTACAGTGATGACCAGGGCAGCGACTTTCATGCACTAAAAAATATAAAATATGCGCTTAGAATATGCAGTTAAAAACGGAAAATATGCGCTAAAAATATGCACTTATATTGAAATATGCACTAAAAACCAAAAAACGTGCACTAAAACTACAAGAATATGCACTAAAAATATACAATATATGGACTAAAAATCTGTAGATTTTTAAAACTCGTATTTATAACTTGCGAACGTTGGTTTAAAAATAAATTACAATATAAATGATAAGTAGTTGGTAACATGATATTCCTCGATGTTGAGTTAAGATTTTAAAATTCTTTCTTTTATTTATTTTAAATCAAATCTAAATTTTATTTCTAAAAAACGTGCAGAAATATGCAGTTAAACGCAAAATATGAAAAAATATGCATTTATAACAAAATATGCAAAAACAAATCAATGCAATTTTGTTGCAAAATCTTTGATTGGAAAAAGTTTTTGGTCAAAATACGCTGTTTACAAACATGCATTTGAATGAAAGTCACTGCCCTGGTGATGACATTATATAACAGGCATGGCCACATAAATAGCTCGTGGGGCCAAATTTAGGATTTTACAAACTTATGCTGGGCCGCACATTTAGGTTATATCATTTATATTAAAACAATTTAGCCATAAAGGATATTTTATTTATATTTTAGCCATAAAGGAATTCTATTATTAAAAATGTCAAAATTTTAGCATGTGATTTAACTGAATTTTTCAAAAATCCTTTTCCGAGGTTCTCGAAAGTTTTTATAGTTAAACCTCATGTTTTGAACCAATTTCTTAAGATGAATTGTATAAAATTTCAACATAACCCTTGAAATTGGTATTGTTTGTTTCTGATATCAATAAAATAATAAGTTTGTTATAATTTTTATTAAAAATAAAAATTATGTTTTTTTCGACCTTTAATTGTGCAATGAAAATTATTCAAGTTCGAGGCCATACTCTATATTTCTTCATTAGGATATTGTCCTAACAAATAATCTATAGAGTTTTTTGTTTTCAAATTTATTATTTGACCCTTTCAGGAATGTGTTGATAGATCTATTTCGGTAATTTTCTAGGTTCCCATCAACAGAACACGTTTTGAAAGCGGTAACCATCAAACATTCATATGAACTAGTTTACTCACTACATGAGAAATTATATACATATGAGTTTGAAGTTAAAGATTATAACCATTGATCAAACAATAAATTGAAAACTTGTTTGATGTGCAAGATCCACCTCTGGTGGATATTCAATACACTTTCATTTTCAATACATTTTCATTTTCATCAATAAAATAATTATAAATAAAAATGGGCTAATTAGTTCATTTAATTGATTTCAAAAACCTTTATTTCAATGTAGATGTAAAAAAAAAACATTGTTTTACACCGAAATGTAATTTTTATGTTTTTCTTTAAATAAAAGTAAATGAAATATCGTTAATAAGTATTTCTTAATGGGCCGATTTTTGGCCGATTCTTTAAACTCAAAGTGCCAATAATGCCGATTTTCTTTGGAAAAAAGCCAATTTTTAATCAAAATCATCTGGCAGGCCTGTTAAATGTGCGTTTGTTGGCAAACACACGATTGTAGAAATACATGTTTAGCTAAGTTTTTTAAGCTTTTTGTAATTAATATTTTCTGCATTACATATCAATTTTTTTTTAATTTAAAAAACATTATTAATTTTTTATTAAAAAAATGTTTTAGTTTCGAAATTAACATGGGGCCGCACGAAAATCGTTCTGGGGCCGCATGCGCCCATGTCTGGTATTTAACGTACTTTATATTTAAAAAATATCTAAAAGTAACGAACCACTAAATAGTTCATTACATAGAGTATTTATATAAAATTGTATATAAAAAACACATAGTTTTAATCGTTTTAAAATGAAAATGTATGTGTTGCTTAGAATCATAAACATAAAAACAAAATATAAGAAAATTCAAGAGAAAATGTAATTATTCTTAAATTTTAGCAAAAAAAAAAAACGAATCCCGAAAAGTTCCAAAAATCCCAAAAAACCCGGGATTTAAAAAAGATTTAAAAAACCAGGGATTTTCCGTTTGGCATCACTAGTGCTCATGTATGGATACATATATGACGATTTCATATATGAATCCATATATGTTCGGATCCGAAATTTAAGGGTATATATTAATGTTCATATATGGTCACATATCATTACTTTTCCTACATGCTCGTATAAAAAAGGAAATTTTTTAGGTTTTATCAAAATATTGTCATTTTATGAAAAGAAAGAGCTTCTATTATACTTCTAAGAACATGTTAGTGATAAATTCATACCTTTTTAATTCAAACTGCATTAATAAATACAAATAGTTCAAAGCGAAATTTTTCAAGAAAATACAATTTGGGAAAGAATTTAAAGACAATGAATAACAGTATAATTAATGGAAAACCAACTTGTTCCAGAAAAAAAAGGAAATTCGATGATTTAGAAAATGATGATGACGGCGATAACAATTGTAATCAAGGCAACCGGCAAAAGAAGTAATTTGAGAAGAATACTTATGAATCTTTTAAAAAAAATTTAACGAAAGTGCTTGTGTTTGATACACAGGTTCCACTAAAATCATTGGAAAGGCGTGAACAAAACAATAGCGCTACCAAATAATGCAATAGAAAAGCTTGTTGATTCCGATGATGACAATTCATGGTAGATGGTGATGAAGAGATTGATAGTGATGACAATTCGGATACTAATGGATGATGAATGTTTAGATGAATATCAATATTCGGGTTCTGATAGTGATAGTGGTAAATATGACGGAGAGACAAAGTCAGCATCTGAGACGGAGTCAAGTACTACTAACGTGACCAACTGATTTTGATCAAAAAGCGGGACTCGGCAGTCAAAAAATAGGGATTTTGGTGCAAGAGCGGGATGTTTAAAATTTATTGTCTTAAAATACTTATTTTAATAAATTCGCAGTTTTTTAGTTTAAATAGCTCAAATGTTACTTCAAAAATTTATATTTTCTTTTCTTATAAAAAAAATCACTTTTGGCACAACAAATGAATACATTTTAGACTTCGATTCGAAATCATATCACTGGCTCCAAAACTTTATTTCTATTAAAAAGCTCCAATGTTAAACGTTTTTAAATTATTTTATTTTTTATAAAAATTCTATTGAGAAAAAAATATATATACAAAAGCGGAATGGTTAGTCAGGTTAGGTACTACCGATTCAGAATTACGCACATCAGATGAGACTAATACAGGGTGTTTTTATACAGGTATAGAACTTTAAGTTGGCAACACTTTTTTAACTGGCGTCCAAATCAATTCTAGATTTCGCCAAGGAAATTTTTTGCTCAAATGGGTATCACCAGTCACTACGGACAGTTCTTGATAAGGATTTTCATTTATATCCTTACAAAAATCAATTGGCAAGTAATGTAATCGCAGCAGACTTGCCAATTAGCTTGAAATTTTCTATGTAATTTTCTTTGAATTTCGCTTGTAATTTACGTCACCGAGCGTGGGAGTCATTTGAATACAATTATTATTAAAAATACTTAATAAAAATGTATTGTTTTTTAAATTAAAAAAGAAAAAATAATTTATATGAATTAAAAAAAAGTTATTGGATTTCCTTAATGTACCAATAATTATCAGCCCCGTATGTATACTAAAAATATGCATTAAAAAAAACCTCTAAAAACTGTTTCTCTTAAAACGAGTTGGCATATAAAATTTAACAGATGTTGAGTTCCTTGGTTCTTCTTTAGTCTATATTATAACGTCGCACAGTGGTGTGTTTTCAAAAAAAGTGGTAATACGTATAGAACTTCTTTACTACTGGCCCAATCCACATAAAATTTGGAGTAGATATAGGGAAGGAACTAGGCTTTTAGAATATTGTCTAAAGACTAAAAATAAATATATTATATACCGATGAATAGGTAAATATCTCTTATTTTTGAATATGTATTTAAATTTTATTTAACACTTTTGCCGAAAAACAAGAAAATATAAAAAAAAGTTTTTCTCTCATTACCTTTTAAAATTTTGAAGTTAAATAAGTTTTTATCTATTAAAGATATTGAAATGATTTTAACAATTTTTATAGTTCAAAGTGTCGTTAATTTAAAACAGTAAAGATAAGTTCAAAAAATTGTTTTTAAATATGATTTTGTTAAGATTAAAAATAGAATCATAAAAAAATTACTTTTTTCGCAAAATCTGCTCCCTATCTCTGAATTATGCGTAGTATCAGTTTTTTTTTTTTTTTTTTTGAAAAGTTACTTAAAACATATTGACCTATTATTTCAAATTAAAAAAAGTAAAAATCCACTGGCAAAACTCTATTGAATCCATTCAAACTCTATTGAATCCGTTCAAAAACAATTTTTATTATTTTGCCTTCGCGGCCTGAATTGGAATCCAAATGTTAATCTGCCATCATATCAACATCGCCTTGCACTTATTAAACTACCTACACTGAAAAGCCGTATGCAAATTCTGAATGTGTCCTTCCTGCTTAAGTTGATGAATGGAAGTCTTAATTCCTTTTCGTTGTTCAAGAAATTATGAATTTTTAAATATAAAATTTATTTTCTAATTATAAACGGTGCTAAAATATATATATAAGTTTTTTCATTAAATGTTACTATATGTATTTATATATAATGATATGTTTTGCCATATATAATAAAATATAAAAGTGAAATTTTTTTAATTAATTGTATATGAATGATCATTAGGGCTATAACCAAATTTTTGGCCCTGGCACACCGCGATGGCGAATGTTGTTTTATTTACGAAAAAAAATTCCGGGTCATTTTGGAATAAAAAACCTCATTTATAGTAATTAAATGTGCTAAAGTCCCAAAACTTATTTAACAAATTGTGAAAAGCAATCTGATGTAGGCGTGTCCCTATCCGGATTTCATTCCTGCCTAAGGAAATCTTCAGGAAATCCTAAGGAAATCTTCACCTACAAAAACTTTTTTTTAAAAACTGCTAAAAAAATAATTTTTTTTTTATAGTAAAACAGGGATTCCTTCCCCTTTCCGCAAATTTTAAATGCATATTCGAGCCTGGTTGATATAATGATAAAAAAAAATTATTTGCGCTTTTGGATAAATTAATATAAAAAAAATTAAATATCTGATTTCCAAACCTTACCGCGTTTTGTGGGTGAACTTTTTTGACAACAGCGAAAAAGTAATAACTTTTTTTTAAAATAATTTTTAATTATTTTTTTAAAATAATTTTCAATGAGGGGGGGGGGGGGGGCATGATGCATTTATTTTCTTGAGGCATTCTAATGTATGTATATGCATTTTATTATTGCATGTGAGTATGATTTATATAAACAATTATTGCTTTAAATTTTTATCTGTAAAAGGAAATCCAATAACTATTTTTAGCTGTTTTTGTTAATAACGGGAGATGAATGTACAAATCTTAATAACATAATCATCGCAACGTTTTTCCACAAAATGGGTTTGAATTGGAAGGAATACAATTACAATTACTTACCGTGTAAACTTACAAATACCCGTAGGTATTTAACCACTGATAAGTATGAAGCAAAGTTGTAGATATTGAATAGAAGAAAAAAAATGCGGAACAATCCTACCCGAAAAAAGTGCATCCGGTGCCTTAAAAATAGCAAAAATGTCCATTTTTCCCCATTTTTTTTTACCTTTTTTGATCAATAACTGGATTACAAATCCACAAATATGCTGTTTTTTTTTCATTATAAACTTTATTTTGCATGAAAATAAAAATTCCGATTCATATTACAGCTATTCTTACACAGAAAATATGTGATTTTTATATGTCATCTATGCATGGAAACAAAATTTAAAACATTTTCAATTATTGCCAATATCCCGAGGTGGGTATATTTTTGAAAAATCGGCTTAAAAAGCTGTTTTTCAAATTAAAAATTAACCTCTTAAACGCAAACAAGAATAATGTTTTATTTATAAATCTGCTAGAGAATCTTCAAAAAAAGAGATTGATACTATAATCTTGGATAAGCTCCTCATACTTTTTGAGATATGTCCATCCCGAGGTGGGTTATTTAAAAAAAAAACGGCTAAAAATGCTATTTTTCGAACTAAAAATTAACCCCTTAAACGCTAGCTAGAACAATGTTCTATGTATTAATCTGCTAGCGAAGTTTCCAAAGAAGAGATTGATATCATAATCTTGGATAAGCTCCTCCTACTTAATGAGATATGTCCATCCCGAAGTGGGTTACTTTTGCAAAAACCGGCTAAAACTACTATTTTTCAAAAATTAACCCCTTAAACGCCATCCACAGTTATGAATTATTCATTAATTTGCTAGAGAATCTTCCAAAGAAGAGGTTGGTACCTTAATCTTGGATAAGCTCCTCCTAGTTTTTGAGATATGTCCATCCCTGCTATCAAATAAAGAAACCTCCCCTAAAGAGGAGGTTTCCAAGTGAAAAATTGGGAAAAAATGGGCATTTTTGCGATGTTTAAGTCATTGAATGCACTTTTTTCGGGTAGGTTTGTTCTACAACTTTGCTTCAGACACAAAATAGATATTCCGTACGGTATACCGAGATATAACCGTGTTAAAATATAAAAAAGTGCTAAAAAATCCGCCTTGAGCCAAAAGACTCGTGTGTCCATTAAATTATTACTGTAGAAAACTTGACAAAACGAATGATGCAGAAGTTCTTATTTTTGGGGCTACTTTCACGTGCAATTCTCAGAATTGAGTCCCAAAGTCATGTGTTGTACTATGTTATATATAAATTAGATATGCGACGATATCTAATTTTATTCGAAAAATGAGAACATATAATTGTATCTAAAATACATCAAATTGCATCGAATTCGATACAATCAATTAAATACAATTTTGTACAATTTGATGTACATATATTAGATACAATTTCATCCGAATCTTGTCCCCATACAAATTTTTCTGTTTTATACATATTTGTATCGAATAAGATATAATTTAAGACTTTTATATAAAAGTTGATACAAGCATTCGCTAGTTTTTCTCAACAATTATATCAAATAATATCTAATTTCATAAAATTTTAAAAAGGATTTATGTGTGTTGTCGTGATACGAGTTTATTAAAAGATGAGTTTGTTTTTGGTACTTTTACTTTGATGCATAAAATGCAACTGTTCTCTATTTATTTTAAAAACCTTAAAGCTACTTAAACTCTAACAATAAATATAAGCTAATACATAGGTAAGTATAAAGCGTGAGAATATAAAATGTGTCAATTAAGCGGTTCTCACGCTAAAGGTAAGCTCGTGTATTTGGCAAAGCATTATGTCTGCAGGAGTCCAGTTACAAACTCTGTTTGTCACTGTTGACACTACAAATACACTACACCTCCCTTTTCGGAAAAAGAATAATCAATTATATTAATTGATTGTTCTTTCTCATATAACATAAAAAGCGTGGTACAACACACTTCCCTTTTCGGAAAAAAAGATTAGCTTAATACAATTCGAATTGTTTTCTAGTATTCCTAATTTCTTCTTATTCTTAAATTTGTTTTTTTTTATTCTATTTCTATGCGCCTTTTGTGCTTTTTCCTTATTTTCTATTATAATATTATATCTGCCGAGTATTTCTAGAACCTTGAAAGGTCCTAGATATCTATTTTCCAGTTTATGACCTGTTTCATTCCTCAGAAATACCAGGTCTCCTACTTTAATATCTAATTCCCTACTATTCTTATCATAATAATTTTTATTCCTTAACTTATTCATATCTAGTAGAGATTTAGCTCTACTATATGCTATTTCTAATCTATATTTTACTTCTTAACTATAACTATCTACATTATAATGAGAATTCATCCTCTCTATTGAGTTGAATTCATGGAATCCATTTGGGATTCTTAAGAACACAAGCTCATATGACCAATATTCATGTGTCACAGACGGGGTGGTATTAAAACAGTACGTGAAGTACTTTATTCACTCATCCCAATCATCCCTTTCAACAAATATGTACGATCGGACATATTCGTTGAATGTTCGGTGACTACGTTCTATGGTTGCCATAGTTTGGTGGTGGTGAGCTGTAGATGTTATATTGTCAATTTTCATATACTTAGCTAAGTCATTCAATATCGAATTTTTATATATAGATTTATCTTTTTATTTATTCATTGTTCTTGTTATCCCATTATGTCCATCTTGCACTGGGTCATCATGATATCTTTTAATTGTTTCATCCCTCTTTCTCAGCTGGGTCACCCTTAGAAGTAGCGCTACTTGTAAGTTAACTAATTTTTTATTGCCCATGTCCTTAAATTCTTTAATTGTGATAAATTCGAAAATTTGGTCACTGCTGCTAATTCCAGCCTTGGAAATAATTGTCCTAGGTCAATTTTCCCATTATCAAACAGAGCGTCTATTATTATCTTTTGGATAATTTTCGTGCCACGTTTCAAGGAGTAGTGGTCCGAAGTCATTCTCAGAGTTGTGTACTTTTTGACGTCATTATAATTGATGACTTCGTATACGTTGGGCTCTTTGTACTCTTTTTGCTGAGGGGATTGTTATTTTCTAGATTCATTCTTCTTTCTTGTCGATGATCTAGTTGATATTTTCAGTATCTTTGAAATGTTCTTAGTCATTTCTTTTTGGTCACCTATCGTTATTCTCGATAGTGCATCTATCGTTATTCTCGATAGTGCATCCAAAGTTTTCTTTGCCTCTGAGGTATTCTACGGTGAAATCATATTCCTCGATATCTAATCTCATACGAGTTAGTTTTTAACTCGGGTTCCTCATGGAAAACAGGTAGGTTAGTGGGCGATGGTCAGTTTTGACCAAAAAATTCGTTCCATATACATATGGTCTGAAATGAGTAATTGCCAAATGGATTGCAGTGAGTTCTTGTTCAATTATCGACTTGTTACTCTCACCTTTAGTAAAAGTCTTTGAGGCATAGGCGACTGGAAGTTGTCTACCTTCATACTCCTGACTGAGTACTGCCCCGCAAGCGTGCCTACTTGCGTCTGTTGTAATACAGAATGATTTGTCGAAGTCCGGATATTGTAGAATCCCCGGACTCATTAATGCTTTCTTAAGGTAATCGAATGCCATTTGGCATTCTGTTAACCATTGAAAGGTAACATTTTTCCTCGTCAATCTCGATATATGACGGGAATAATTAGAAAAATCCTTAATGAATCTTCTATAATAGTTACAGAAGGCGATAAATCTTCTTGCTCCGTCAGCATCAGTTGGGACTGGGTAGTCTCTGATTGCTGCGTACTTGCTGTCATCTGGAAGGATGCCTTTGTTAGTACATTTATGCCCAAGGTAAGTGACCTCATGCATAAAAAATGTGCATTTATCTGGATGTAACTTCAGATTGTACTATCGGCATAGTCCAAAAACATCAGTTAAATTCTTAAACATGTGTTTTTCTGAACATCCCAGTACTACCAAATCATCCATATACAAAAATGTTTGTGATGGCGTTAAGCCAGAAAACGCAAGAGTCATCATGCGTTGAAATGAATTTGGAGAAATTTTGAGTCCATACGGTAGTCGCGTAAAACGATAAGAGCCATTTCCTGTAGAAAAGGAAGAAATGTCTCTTGAAGACTCATGTAAATCTATTTGGTGGAATCTTGCCATCAGGTCCAAACATGAAAAGTATTTAGCACGTCCCAATTGATCAAGAATATCATCTATTCTTGGAAGTGGAAATTTGTCTGCAATCAATTTTTTGTTCACTTGGCGATAATCAATCACCAATCGGCATCTCTTCCCTTCAGAGTTCGGTAATGATTTCTGAGGCACTAGCAATAAAGGACTGTTATAGTCTGAAGTGGATGGTTCTACTATCCCATCGTTTACTAGTTTTTAGCTTGCCTATCAACTTCCGCTTTGTGTGCGTGTGGTATTCTATAATTTTTTATATAGCTCAGTGTTTCGTCGCTTAGTCTAAGCCTTTGTCTGTAGAAATTATTTGTGGAAACTACTTCGGTTTCCAGGGCGAATATATCACTATATTTTGTACAGAGTTTGGTAAGATCATTCTTGAACCGATTAGGAAAGTTTTTACTGAGTCTGTCCAGAACCTGTTTGGTTCTTCTCTCAGATTTTCCCGATGTTCGTAATACATTATAATCTGACAGATCTTCTGTAATTATTCCATTAGCATTTAGTACCGTATTACAACCATTCGTGTTATATATTATATACACCAGGTTGTAGTTCTTGGTTGGGTACCAGTACTTCCCCTTGACTAGATTCAAGTAATACTCTCTTTATGACCTGTGATCTTGCCGGTAGCATGATCGAATCATTAACACAGGTGTTGGTCATTGGAATAGTGAATTGATGGAAGTTTCTTGGTCGAAGAACAAGAAAATCTTCATTTTCATTAAAGTCCAGTTTACAATTGAACTGTCTAATGAAATCAAGACCCACTGCATGGTATAGGAAAGTCATCCAAAATCGCATGAAATTTATGCGTAATTAAATTATTTTCAAGTCTAAGGTCAACTCTTTTGGAGCCAACCGATAACAACTTTGCTCCGAACAGTTTAATTGGAAAATGTGCTATTCTCAGATGTTTTCAATATTAAAATGCATGAATCTTCCTTTTGTTCATCTGTATGAACTCTTAGCATATGTTAAAGTTCTTATTTTAAATTACTCAGTGGTTAGTTTGTAACATAACTCGAATTTTTTTTTTTTTGTCAATTCTTTCTAAAAGTACATAGCTAACACTTTTGCGCAAGTGTACCGCCCGCAGGAGCTAGAGTCGTTCTAGTGAACAAAAATCAAAATTTTTTAAGTTAACGAACTCATAGATCACAACTTCGCAATTATATAATTATCACTTAGAACACATTGTTCAAATGGTACCACATATAAGTTCCATTCGTTTACACCAAAATATGCACAAATTTGTACTGGATTTTACTGAAATGCGTTCGCGTACACATAAATCTGCAAAAGAGAGCATCTACTAAGAGAGTAAAGTGATAGTTGTCAGCAAAAAACCTGCAAATTTTTACTGAACAAATTTTTGCCAGTAAAATCCAGTAGAAAACAAAAACACATGATTAAATTAAGTAAACAAACAAAAATAAGCATACATTTAGTAATAAAAACATTTAAAAGATTAAAAGCTGAATTAAAAGTGCGGCAGAAACTAAAAATATTTATTTTCAACCAGAAACAAATTAAAGTAGTCAGTTACAATTATTATAGTAACAATTTATATTTACATTAATATATTAGAGATGTAAAGCTAATGAATATATGAATACTTCTTACTGCATATTATTCAGGGTACCGAATATCAAAAATCAAGTATTCATGTATTTTCGTATGTTATTTAACTAGAAACAAAATTAAAAGTTATGTACAAACTACACAAGTCTAAAAGATTCCACAAAAGTTTATTTAATAAATACAATTGCTACGAATTTATAATTATTAAAATTCAATGCATCAAGTACCAAAAACAATATATACTGGGTAGTCTAAATAACACATATTTTACAACACTAAGCTTTTTAGCGCTCATATGTTTGAATAAACCTGTAAGTTTTTGCAATTTTTCCGTCCGTTTACTTTTTTGTGCAAGAGCCAGTTTTGAGAGTATTATTATTATTATTAATATTTATTTAATGCAAATTTAATTTACAGAAAATGTGTATAGAGAAAAAGGACTGGCTGCCAGGGCCTTCGCCTTAATTTTTTTTGAGAGTAAAATTTTCATTTTGCCCAAAATTTACTCATCTACTGGATTTTACTGGAAAAGTAAACGAATGGACCTATAATTAAATGTGGCTTTATAGTGGACAATATATACTCATATCGGAATTTAATTAAAAAAATATAAAGCATTGGACCTCATATATTTCTATATAATTTTATATGGAACAATATATGGCTTTATAAAAAATTATAAATAAAATATTTTTTAATATTGTTTCACTTGAAGATATATGTAATTAATTATACGTACATTTATGTTGAATTATATACGAACGCACATATAACTATATATGTATTGTATACATTTATAGTTATATATAATTAGGTATTCACCGGTCATCTAAATGGAAACATTTACAATATTAAAATGCCGTTATACCACCAGAGTCGCACTTTTTTATAATATAAATCAAACGAATTAACATTAAAATTTCACTTTCTGATCCATTACTTCTCTCCATATCGCTGTCATTCAAATTTCAATTTGCTAATTTTTTTCTTTAATTGCAATTTGATTAATGAACTTGAATACAACATGTTAAAAATGCATTAAACCTTTAACAGGTTTAGAATAACACATATTTGTTGTTAAACAAAAACGCATATCTACTAATATTAAAATAAACTTTATCAACATTTTTGGGCGGAAGTACGTAAAAGCATTAGCGAAGTAAATAACGGAAATAAAAAAGAAAATAGAATACATATAGTTGTAATTTATGAAAGATATTATAGAAGAAAGTTTAATTGAAAAACAACAATTGCATTTGTGTAGATACGATATATTGAATATAGAGCCTCAATATGTAGTTTCAGAATCTTAAAATTTGTTAATGCTATGAGTGTTAGGCTGGCAGCAATATTGTAAAATGTCAAAATTAGTTTAAATTTGGTTTAAAAACAAGTGGAAGCATTAAAGTCCGATGTGCCGAATTTGGTATAAAAAAAGATTAAATTCGGCTGTGACGAATTTTTGGATACCCTCCATCTCGGTGTTTTCATAAACCGGGGAAAGTGCAAACAATATTAATATCTATATTCTTTGTAAAAATAACAAAAATAATGTTGTTTTTATAAGTAAAACAAAATATGACTGATTGATTAATGTATTTGGGATGTTACAAAAGAAAAAATGTTTAATTAAAGTTTACTAAAATGAATCTGAAATTCTGCATGCTTATAACAGTGGGTATTCAAAGGTTATTCTGATTACCTAAAGAAGAACGTGTAGTGAAAAATATATATATTTTTATAGTTCCTTACGATGTTAAAAAAACTGTTGTAAAATTCGCCAGTTGTTTGTCTCTTTGCCTATATAATAATGAAAGAAATAAGGGTTACTAAAATATATTTTTGGATCGTTAGAAGAGATGCAATGAATACAAACGCATAAAATCAGTTTCGAATAATTTTAGATAAATTTAAGGGAACAAAAATACGCTTGCGGGGGCATACATAATGAAATAATTATGAAATGCCAGTTTACATTACAACACATGTGTTTATACTATACATCACATAAGTAAAACGGAAAGTGTGATGAAACTAAGTTCGTCAAAAATTATAAAAGAAAATCTTTCGAGTGTTTAGGGTGTTTTCGAGACACAAAAAATTAAAGAAACTGGTATTTCAAATTATTGTTTTTCAGCTCAGTTGCTTGTGCAATTCTATTTTACGACTCCTAGAATAAGAACCCTAAGAAATTTTCCCAAAATTCGATTGGTTTTTACACATCAATACTTTAATTTAGAATATTTTTGTATGTATCAAATAAAAATTAGGGTTTTTAAGGAAAAAAAAATGCATATAATCAAAAGATTTTAAGATGAAGTATGCACCTTATATGTCTTAAATAAAAAAGTTCTGAAAGTGAATGTCCTTTAAATTTAATGGAGTTTTTAATAAATGTAATTAGAGTGTAAGAGTTTCCTTGCAAATTTATTAAAGGTTGAGAATGAAAATAAGTAAAAATAGTGTACGAAAAAAAGTTATGAATTTACATTGTTGGATTCGGGGATTTTGTTCCTGGATATTTTTTTGATCTGATAACGATTAATGTGTCTGGCAACTCCGGTTAATCCAGTCAAATAAATAAAGAATTTTAACTAAACTATTTTGTTCTACCTTTTTTCTAATTGGTGATTTTTTGATTTGTTGGGGTTAACAAAAAAAAGGTATATGGCAAGCCTGGTATCTGGAAAACAAAAGAATACTTTATAAATTAGCTTAATAATTTTTCGAGGGCTTCTCACATTTGCACTCATAACCAGTGTTGCCAGGTTTGCAGAGCATAAAATTGTCAAATTTTCTAGAAAAAATCGTCGAAATCGCCATCATATTTTGAAAAATCGTCAAAATAAAATATATTTGTTAGAAGAGGGATAAAGTTTTAATAAAAAATAAAATACAATAATGTTATTCACATTTCAAATGTTAACGTGTTTTCGTTGTAATATAACACGATTTTTGACACTTCTCTTTGGCTTAAACTTCGAAAATCATTATATTTTAACGATATTCATATTTATTAAATGTTAAAAGATCAAATAAATACAACTTTAAATGAAACAAATTTTACCACAGGAACTGTTAATCACTTATATCTACATAATTCTGTGAACAACATTTCAGTAGCACAACTTTTTAAAACTTAAATTCTTTTACAACATTTGGAAATTCTTTAACATGTCTGTTCGATTACTTTTCCAGTAAAGTTCAGTAAAAATTACACAGTAACAAAATTAGAAAGAGTAAGACAAATTTACAAAAAAGTAAACGAACGGAAAATGTGAAGGAATTATTAAATAAGATAAAACAGCTTGTTTTAAATATTAAAAAAAAAAATCAACTGGTCATTATGGAAAAGGAAAAAGTTAATTGAAATTATCGACCAAAAATAATTTAAATGTTTTTTAACTTCTTCCATAGTTAATTATTTAAAGATTTTCACTTTCAATCCATAAACAATTAAAATTTAATTTAATTTAATTTTTGTTTTTGTTTACTAAAAATACAAGCATATGTTTTTAGTCATATGTTTTTTTCATCTTACAAATTCTTACTGGCAAAAATGTATCCAGTAAAGACTTGTAAGTTCTTTGGCATCAAACTGTCACTTTACTCTCTCTTTTTTTACCAGTTTTTACTGCGTAGTTGTCTAAACGAACACCTTCCAGTAAAAACTTGTACAAATTTTTGTGTTATCGAACAAACTTAATGTTATATTTTTTAATTAATAAATGTTGGCACTTTATTTATATTATTAGGCCTGTTTTTTAAGCACCGGATTTATTTTTGGATTTATTTTGTCTCATTTGAAGTTGTATATATATCATCTTTCAACATGAAATATATTTGGGCTAGAGATCTGTTTGTTTCGCAAAAAAAGTCCATGCCTTGTTTTAACATGAAAATTGTTTTATTTTTATTTAAATCTAACTCCAATAAAATTTTATAAAAATTTAAAAAAATGTTCTAAACATATAAACACAGAAACTAAATTAAGCTAAACCCGTAATGAATTTATAAAAAATAAATGCGGTTTGAATTAAGTTTTATTCAATTCTAGGATTTGCATTTTTGCAAAATTGTATTTCACATCATATTAGCATATAAAAGCTAGCTATCGATCAAAAAACAATGTTTTTGCTTTCAATTTTTAACGAAATAATATAAATTTAATAATCGAGCCGGCGATTTTATGAGAATGATAAATAAGTAGATCTTGCTGACATATTAAATTATTGCCAAAAAATCGTCATTTTGGAAGCAAAAGTCGTCAAATAGTCATTTAGTTATTTTGAGTATTAAATATCATCAAAATGACGACAAATCGTCAAACCTGGCAACTCTGCATGCGATTGCTACTAATTCATACGTACATACATACTGTATACAAAACAAAACAAAAAACCAACAACAATATTTTGTGGGTTTTTTTTTGTTTTTAAGTGTTGATCATGACCATGGATGGTAACCGATTCTATGTGGTTAACGGTCGTAGTAACGCTATTTTCTTTTATTTCGGTAACGGTATTTTAGGGGAAACTATACTTCACTTATTTCGGTAACGGGACTTTAGCGTTAACGGTATTTTATTTATTTCGCTAACGGTATTTTAGCGGTAACGATATTTTAGATATTTCGGTAACTTTATTTTTGGGAAAAAGATTTTTCAATTATTTTGGTAACGGCATTTTAAGGATAACGTTATTTTAGTTATTCAGGTAATGTTAATGCACACCACAATTTTTAACCGCATTATGCCCGAGTTTAAATGACTGTCTAGTTTATGATCATACTTTGGGAAAATATATCTATTTTCAGAAGTTTTTTGTTCAGATCTTGTTAGATTATTTCGGTAACGGTATTTTAAGGTAACGGTATTTTGCGGATACCGGTATTTCAAAAATATCGTCAACGGTATTTAAGCGATAACGATAGTCAGTTGAAAGGTGTTAGAATCGGGGACGGTATTTCAGCGATATTGACAGCCATTCCTGCTTCTTGTGTATAAGCATTGAATGTACATATGTATGTATGTATGATGAAATAAATAGTATAATTTAAAATTTGCTTCAAAATTTTTAGAGGTCTTCCCACATTTTCACTCATAACTTTTGAACGCGTTAACCGATTTTGATCATTTTCACTAGAAAACTGCTCATGATATCAACAAACAATTTGACTGAAAATTAGCAGTACCTCTTCTGTATTGTCGGAGTATTTTGTGTTTCCACAGACAGACGGACGGACAGACGGACATGGCTATATCGACTTCTCTATTCATGCTGATCAAGAATATATATAGTTTATGGGGTCCCAGATTTTTTTTAAAAGAATTACAAACATTTGACAAAGTGAATATACCCTCCTGCACTATGGGATGGAGGGTATAATTAAAATTCAGAAAAGTTTGGTTAAATAGGAACTCGATGACACATGGTGATTATCAGAGACAGGAAGTTCATGCAAATGCATGTTTTCCCTTAAGTCTGAGAACTGGATAAATAAAATAAAGGCTGAAATAGCCAAAATCGAACCATTTTTAATCGATGTTTTCTACAAAACTACTTGACTAATAAAAATAAAATTTATGATTTAAGTAGGATATTTATTGTCTTCTCATTTTATTTTAATAAAAAAATTTTTGAAACTTAATATAGTTTTGTCAAAAATGGCTTCAGAGCTTAATCGAAGAAAACTTATTCTGCAAGAACATAATAAAAATAAAAGCGTTTCCATACGGTTGATAGCAAAAAATGTTGAATAAATACATTCCACGGTAAGAAAAGTTATTAAAATCCTTAACGAACGGTTGTCGATTGAAAGAAAGCATGGATGTGGTGGGGAGCATGTCCAAAGTGATCTAAAAGCAGCGGAAAAGGTAATATAAGCTTTTAAAAAGGATCTTAACATTTCAACTCGAACAGTCGCGTATAAAATCAAGAAATCGCAAAATTTTGTTCAGAATGTCAAAAAGAGTAATCGACTGAAGTGTTATAAAGCTCAGGTATGTCCAGACAGGAATGCAAAACAAAATTTATCGGCAAACACACGCATTCGACGCCTTTACGAAAAACAATTAACAAAATATAATTGCGTGATAATGAATGATGAAACATATTCCATTGCAAACTCCCGGAACATTACAGGACAACACTTTTATACAGCATGTAGTCGTGGTGATGCTCCAGATCAATGTAAACAGAAAATTAAGTCCAAATTTCCAAGAAAGTACCTGGTTTGGCAAGCAATTTGTTCTTGTGGGAGAAAATCAACAACTGGTATAATAAATGGTGAAATTTATAGAGAATAATGCTCTAAGCTTCTGTTACCATTAATAAGATCTCACACTACAATACCGTTATTTTGGCCCGACCTAGCCAGTTGTCATTATGCAAGAGCCACAATTAAATTATATAACAACAACAAAATCGACTTTGTACAAAAAGAACACAATCCACCAAATTGTCCAGAACTAGGTCCAATAGATGAATAGATGAATTTTCAATTATAAAAGGAACTTTAAAGAAAACAGGAATGACAATGTCAACTGTAGAAGAGTCCAAATCAAAATGGAATTTGGCAACCAGAAAAGTGCATGAAAGGCTCGTGCAAAAACTAATGGAACGAATGAGAAAAAGTTCAATGTTTTTCTTACCAATCGACTTCTAATTCTTTTTTTAAATATTGTTAGTTACTAAAGCTATATATAATAAAATAAAAAAAACAAAATTTCAAAAGCTATCTTGAATATTTTTTATTTAGAAAACAAAGTGGTTCGATTGGGTTATTTCAGCCTTTATCTTTGCGAATCAAAGAATTTACGTTAAAGTGGCATCGATTTGTTAGTGCATATTTTGCTTTAAATGCATATTTTTTAAAATTTTTCTTTTAACCCTCCGATGAGTGAGAAGGTCCCTAGGGACCTTTTTGCCTTTTCAAACTGAAATTACTCCTACTTCGGCCACTGAAGATACTGATGACGACGATGATGAAGAGGAAGAACAGGAAACGAATGAAAGTTACTATATTGGTAAAGATGTCACCCAATGGAGTAAAAAAGCACCACCAACATCACAAGAAAGAAACCTGGACCAACAGGAAATATACACGAACGCAATAATGCGTTCAATCATGACACAGGAAATAATACACTTAGTGCTACGTGAAACAAATCGTAAAGGCAGGGAGGTTACAGCTGCATGGAATTTGGCGAATCCCACGAAGAAAAAGGAGTGGAAGCCAGTGACAGTGAAAGAGTTTGACGCCTGTGTAGCTATTCTTTTGTATGCTGGACTCACAAGATCATACCATGAACCAGCTATGGAATTATGGGGCGCGACGCGTTGCCCAATATACAAAGCTGCGTTGTCGTACGATCGCTTCATGTGTATAAAGCAATTTATTCGATTCGACAATGGAAATACTCGACAACAGCGACTCATCAACAGCAAAACTGCGGCTATTGACGATATTTGGCAAATGTTGCAACATAACTTGGCAGCAGCTTACACTCCTCATGAAGCACTAACAGTTGATGAGCAGTTGTTCCCTTACAGAGGCCGCACCCGCTTCACACAATATATTCCGTCAAAGCCAGCTAAGTATGGTTTGAAAGTATGGTGGTTATGCGACTCACAGAGTTATTATCCTGTGAAGGGAATGATATATTCTGGAAAACTGCCAAACCAACAACGGGAGATAAACCAAGGGCAGAACGTAGTGCTGGATATTGTGGAAAAATATTTAGATGCTGGCCGTACTATATACGCGGATAATTTCTTTACCACTCTTGACTTGGCGCGTATTTTGATGAGGAGGAAGACCGCATATGTTGGTACAGTGCGCTACAACAAAACATTCATTCCACAGGAGTTCAAGAAGAACCCGAAGCGCACCATCAATAGTACATTATTTGGGTTCAACGAAGGGGATATAGCGTGCTCTCCACAATGCACTACACCTGCCGCGTTCGACGAGCAAACCGAGAAGCGGAAGCCCTATGCCATATTAGATTACAACGCCAACAAATGCGGCGTTGATACCATGGATCAAATGCTAGGCACTTACAGCTGCAAAAGAGCAACACAACGATGGCCGTTGGCCATGTTTTATAATATGCTGGACGTCGCTGCATTGGCTGCTTTTACGATTTACAACGAAATGAAGCCTATAAAAAGGAGTGACAGACGGCGGTCGTTCTTGTTACTGCTAACGAAACAATTGGCCACACCAAATATCGAAGAACGTGCCCTGAACAACCATATAACCTCATATCCAAGGATACGCAATGCGATGGAAGCATTCGATGTCAGGGTAAGAAAAACATCTTCAAATTCAAGAATAGAATATATATTTATTTGTTTTTTATTTTTCTTTTCATTTTAGGTATTACCAAGACCGATGGAAGGCAATGCACCGTCGTTTGCGGCTAGGTCAAGTAGACCGTCATGTCGCCTTTGCCGTTCTGAGTACGGGCGGCAGCGGAAAACGCGGGCATACTGCTTCGGCTGCGGCAACGCTGTTTGCGGAGAACATAGCACACTTTTACATCGCTGCAACACTTGCGCACAGGGCGGGGGACAAGAAGTACACGTTCAATAACAATCATTTTTAAACTTTTTTATAACAGTCTTAAGAAAATTCAAGCAAAAAAAAAAAAAAAAAATTAAAAAAATTGAAAAAATTATTTTTGTATGTAGAATTTAGTTATAAACAATAAAAACAAACAAAAAAAAAAATTTTTTATATGAAAAAAACATGATTTACAAAAAAGGTCCGTAGGGCCCTTTTCACACGGCCGTGAAGTTCAGAACTGTCACTCATCGGAGGGTTAATGCATATTTTTATTGAATCATTAAGAGAAACAGATTTAAGTGAGTATTTTTCAATATATTTAATTCAAATTTTTTTTAGTCGTGCAAGACTATCAGAATATATAATAAATAATACAAATTATCTTTAAAATTTTATTAAAATTACTCAAAAAAAATGAAAAATAATTCATTTAAAGTGCCTCTCTTTTCACGTTTTTTTTTATTATTTTTCTTTGAAAACCTCGAAACCCCAGTTCAGCTTTTTAGAAGACAGATGTAATATAAACTCAGAAAATCAATACACATCAAAACACACCGATCACAAACTTTAACGTTGAGCTGTCATTTTCTCCATTAAAAAATGCATTCCTTTAGTTTTTTAATATGGAAACAAAACTTTTAGGAAAATTCAAAGACGTTAAGCGTAAGTTAGTGCTTTCTCTTTGTATTTTTAAGCATTATGTGTTTAAGTTTCCACCAGTGAAGGGTACCCTCTCAATTTCCAACCCCCTCGGTGTTGGGTTAGAAAATGTTGCTTACGCGACGTCGGCATATACAGTGCCGGTCAAAAAAAAAAAACGCACCAATGACAAAGTCTTTATTCATGCAAGTGAACAAAAAAAATTATGAGTATTATTCTAAAGTAAATATGCGATACTGTTATAATATGTATATGTTAACGGTTCTTTTCCAATGATCGATATTATAATAAAAAACTCTGCCTCAATGCCGTCATTAAAATAGCACCGAATAACAAAAATTCTTTTAAACAAATTAATAGTGATTAAATAGTTGAAATAAAAGGATCAAAAACTCAAGGTAAGATATTTTTTATTAAAAATCATATAATTCCTCACATATTTTATAATTTATTTTCATAGAAATGGGCCGTGGAAAGCATTGCACACCTGAAAAACGTGCTATTTTAAAAAATTTGGTTTCTATTCATAAACCATATTCTGAAATAAGAAAAAATAAAATAATAAAATGATTAAAATGCAATAACATTTAGTCAAAAATCTGAAAAACGTGGTCGGAAGCGAGTTTTGTCACCATTAATGGTTAAGCGTTTGGTCAGACAATGCAATAAGACCCCATTTATGCCAGCTACAGAGCTTAAAAAAGAACTTAATTAATGTGACAGCAAGTGTCGAAACGATTCGTCGGAGATTGCGAGACAACAACTTAAACACCTGCAGTACCCGAAAAGTGCCCCTGCTCTCACGTAAGCATGTTGCAAAGCGTTTGGAGTTTGCTAAAACTCATGTGGAATGGCCAGCTGAAAAGTGGAGAAATGTTCTTTGGACAGATGAATCCAAAATTGTTATATTTGGAGGCAAAGGATCGCGTTCTTACGTCAGAAGACCCCCTACGCTGAATTCAATCCAAAATTCACAACAAAAACCATTAAACATGCAGCATTATGGTATGAGGGTGCTCTTCCTACTATGGCGTAGGACCCATATATTGGATCAGAACAATCATGGATAAGACGGTATACGTTAATATTTTCCGGGAATTAATTCTACCCTATGTTTCTGAGGAAATGTCGCTGATTTGGGTCTTTCAAAAAGACAACGACCCAAAGCATACCAGCAAACATGCAAAAAAGTAGTTTCAGGACAATAAAGTAAGAGTGATGGAATGGCCTACTCAGTCCCCAGATCTAAATCCAATCGAGAGATTATGGACAGATATAAAAAAAGGCAGTGTCACAAATGCAACCAACCAGTAATGAAGCCTTTGGATGGCTGTTCAGCAAATCTGGAACTCAATTTCGAAGGAGAGATGCCAAAATCTGGTGAATTTGATGCAAAAACTTTGTGCAGAGGTTATTGCCAATAATGGGCACGCTACAAAATATTAATTTTAATATGTGAAGACACCATAAAAATACTGTTTTCAAAATTTTTAATTTATTTTTATTTATTCTTAGTTTAAGTATTTAATTTAAATACGAAAAAAAACTGTAGTTCTATTTTTTTGACTGAGTGTTTTTATGTTGTTTTAAATAAAATTTATAATAACATGAAAAACCAAATCAACAATTTTTTATTTAATATTGTTTTACACTCTTATAAGTATCTTATGAAATCAATTTAACCCTTTTAAAATTATCTAACGAAGAATTTTTTTTTTATCCTGGTGCTATTTTTTTGACCGCAGCTGTATACTTTAAGCATCTTCCTGTGGCTAACGGTTATGAACGTTCGGCTGTTGCTTTGCTCTCATTGTGTTAAACAAAAATAAATCAATTGTTGTTAAAAACTTGTTGAAGCCAGATCACGCTACGCAACATTAAAAACATAAAAAATTAAACTTCGTTTTTGCTGCTACACACACAAGCGTAAATGTAATAAGTATGTGTTATGCCCATCTCTGGTTTACACACATTGTGTGTATGAATATTATACACAACGTGTGTATACTTTTAAATTTACACACATAGAGTAATTTTGCAGACATTATAGTAGATAAAAAGTTACTTAGGGTAAATTTAAATACAAATTTATTAGAGTGTAAGTACCCTGCAGGAAATGTCAATAGTGAAAAAGTATTGATTCACTATTGACTGTGTCACCAGTACTACTAACCAAATATTCCCCAGGCAATGTAATTTGCTATAGACATTTAACATGTACGTGTCATTGAAAATCACTAGTGACATTAGAACTATTGACGAGGTAGTGAATAGGTAGTTCTTATGGGACCATATGTAGACATTGGAACCAAAGATTCACTAGTGACAAGGTAGTTTTTATGGCACCATATGTATACATTAGAAACATAGTTTCACTAGTGACTAGGTAGTTCTTATGGGACCATATGCAGACATTGGACCAAAGATTCACTAGTGACTCGTTAGTTCTTATGGGACCACATGTAGACATAAGAACCATAGATTCACTAGTGGCTAATTAGTTCTAATGGGACCATATGTAGACATTGGAACCAAAAATTTACTAGTGGGTTAATAAAGTAAAAAGTGTAGACGCTTAGTTGACAATGTCAACAAAATAGTAGACAAAAGTGGAGACTTGGAGACACTTGACCCCAAGCTTCCTGCAGGGTAATAACAAACATTTTTTTTGAAAAACTTGAATTTAATATTAAAAAATGTTTTTTCATCTGAATTAATTGAAGGTATAGAAAATTCGGCACTGCCGACTTTAATTCTCAATTGTTTATTGCTTATTTTGAATGTAGAGAAAAATGTCAAATGTTTTACTTTTAAATTTTAAAAATTTAAAACCAAAAGTTTATTCTTCGACCTTTTATCATAAATTATGATGTGAGCAAGATTATTCAAGTTCTAGATCATTTGTTTTTTGTTTAAACAAAAAACCGTGCAATGATTATTTATTAATTAAAAAATTTCTTCATCCGCTAATTTAATGCAGACTTTATCTACTGACAGGTCCTTACATGTTTCATTTCGCGTCACCGATAATCTTCAGAGAACCAATGTAGAATGGCTAGAATATTCTACCCAAATTTTGAAGGAAAAAGATCAACGCTTTACCCGTATTGTTTTATTTACTTGATGAGAAATAAAAAACAAAATTGGAAGATTGAAGAGCTTATTGTAAAAACTTGATAACCCACATTTATTTGTTATGGATTTTCGCTGTTTTCTAGCCATCCATTGCCTAATATTTGATAGAAGTCTTGCTTAAACACTTATTAAAAGTACCTAGATTACAAATGTTTAGCAAGAGTAAAATTTTTTGCATTTTTTCAACTTTTAAAAGGCGAAAACACACTCAAAATAAAATGTGTCTTATCAAGTTTTTACAATAAAGCCTTCAATTGAACTAATTCAAATCAAAAACAAAATATTTTTTACTAATAAGATTTGTTCGTGTACAGGCTAGAATTTCTAGTCATAATACACTATAGCGGTATTCGCTCTTGGTAGCAAACTACCCTTGCAGACCTTTCAAAGCTTGCAGATCTTGTATAAATACAAGAGTATGCAAGACCACAACAACAAAATACATGAAATAAAAATATGCAAGACTTTTATTTATATGCAAGACGAAAACCTATTGCATATTCTGGGTCTTGCAAACCTTTCAAACTTACAATACTTAACATCTTTTAGTTTTGCCGGAAAACAAAAAAAGAACAGAAATATTTACAAAAAAAACATTTAATTTTCGTGTAAAAAAAAAAAACAACTGATTTTAACACAAATTTTTATCAAAAAAACAAACTTAAATAAAATAAAAATACGATATTCACACAAAATTACAACAGAGTTAAAAATCCACTGAGAACGAAGAATAATGTCAACCTTTTTTATTTGAAAAAATCGCTAAAGTCTACTTAAAAATCGCTAGAAAAAACATTTTCGTTAGAAATTAGCTGTTTTGTCAACATTGAAATGCTTGGGTTGTAAACATACAATACACACAAAAAAAAGACGCTCACGCTTTGTAGCTTAAAATTATAGTATTAATGCAACCCTTGCATAAATGCTATCAAGAGTGAATACCGCTTATGTTTTTTTTAAGTTAAAAATTTTTATTCAAGTGTGTAACAATAAAACAAAATACAATTGATTCACAATCAAAAACATAATTGCTACACAAACATGTTGATACAAGATCAAATATTATTTAAAACACTATTTCAATACTTTCACCTGTTTCAAATAATATTTAATCGACTGTGAAAATGAAAATTATTCAAGTTCGAGGCCATATACTCTATATTTCTTCATTAGGATATTGTCCTAACAAATAATCTATAGAGTTTTTGTTTTCAAATTTATTATTTGACCCTTTCAGGAATGTGTTGATAGATCTATTTCGGGAATTTTCTAGGTTCCCATCATCAGAACACGTTTTGAAAGCGGTAACAATCCCATGCCAAACCTCAAGCATTCATATGAACTAGTTTACTCACTACATGAGAACTAATATACATATGAGTTTGAAATTAAAGATTATAACCATTGATCAAAAAATAAATTGAAAACTTGTTTGATGTGCAAGATCCACCTCTGGCGGATATTCAATACACGTTTTTTTTGTTTCTCTCTCATTTTTTATATTTTGTTAAGTTAGTTAACAAAACAGGGAAAGTAAACTAGGCGGTACTTTGCCTTTTTTCACAAGTTTGTTATAATTTTTATTAAAAATAAAAATTATGTTTTTTCGACCTTTAATTGTGCAATGAAAATGAAAATTATTCAAGTTCGAGGCCATATATATATGGCCATATATGGCCATATATGGCCATATATATATGGCCTCGAACTTGAATAATTTTCATTTTCATTGCACAATTAAAGGTCGAAAAAACATAATTTTTATTTTTAATAAAAATTATAACAAACTTGTGAAAAAAGGCAAAGTACCGCCTAGTTTACTTTCCCTGTTTTGTTAACTAACTTAACAAAATATAAAAAATGAGAGAGAAACAAAAAAACGTGTATTGAATATCCACCAGAGGTGGATCTTGCACATCAAACAAGTTTTCAATTTATTTTTTGATCAATGGTTATAATCTTTAATTTCAAACTCATATGTATATTAGTTCTCATGTAGTGAGTAAACTAGTTCATATGAATGCTTGAGGTTTGGCATGGGATTGTTACCGCTTTCAAAACGTGTTCTGATGATGGGAACCAGAAAATTCCCGAAATAGATCTATCAACACATTCCTGAAAGGGTCAAATAATAAATTTGAAAACAAAAACTCTATAGATTATTTGTTAGGACAATATCCTAATGAAGAAATATAGAGTATATGGCCTCGAACTTGAATACTTTTCATTTTCATTGCACAATTAAAGGTCGAAAAAACATAATTTTTATTTTTAATAAAAATTATAACAAACTTGTGAAAAAAGGCAAAGTACCGCCTAGTTTACTTTCCCTGTTTTGTTAACTAACTTAACAAAATATAAAAAATGAGAGAGAAACAAAAAAAACGTGTATTGAATATCCACCAGAGGTGGATCTTGCACATCAAACAAGTTTTCAATTTATTTTTTGATCAATGGTTATAATCTTTAATTTCAAACTCATATGTATATTAGTTCTCATGTAGTGAGTAAACTAGTTCATATGAATGCTTGAGGTTTGGCATGGGATTGTTACCGCTTTCAAAACGTGTTCTGATGATGGGAACCTAGAAAATTCCCGAAATAGATCTATCAACACATTCCTGAAAGGGTCAAATAATAAATTTGAAAACAAAAACTCTATAGATTATTTGTTAGGACAATATCCTAATGAAGAAATATAGAGTATATGGCCTCGAACTTGAATAATTTTCATTTTCATTGCACAATTAAAGGTCGAAAAAACATAATTTTTATTTTTAATAAAAATTATAACAAACTTGTTTAATCGACTACATAAATTTTTCAAACGGATTTTCGCCAAAGGGTTTGTCATCATGTCTGCTAACTGATCTTCAGTAGAAACTTGTTGAACTTGAATTTGACCCTCAGTTACTTTTTCCCTTATGAAGAAATGTTTTAATGCTATATGCTTCGTCCTTTTGTGAAATTCTGGATTTTGAGATAAGCGAATTGCAGCAGTATTATCAATTTGAATAATTGGTGTATCATTATAATCGATAATATCTTTGTAGAGACGTTTTAGCCATATTATTTCTTTTGCAGCTTCGTTGGCAGCAACAATTTCAGCTTCTGTAGTTGATGTCGATACCATAGGTTGTCTTTGGCTTAACCATGATATGGCACCACCGGCATATGATACTACAACACCAGATGTAGAACGTCCTGATGTTATACATCCACCAAAGTCAGCATCACTATAACACTCCAGTGTTTTTGGTCCTTGTTTATTATAAATAATGCCAACATTTAGCGTTCCGGCTATATATCTAAACACTCTCTTAACGCGTTGGACATCTTCAACGGTAGGATTTTCTAGGCTTCTTGACAAAAAACCTACGCTGTATGCCAAATCTGGTCTAGTTCCTAGCATTAGATACATCAGAGCACCTACAGCTTGTCTATATGGAAAATCACTGTTCACTTCTTTAGCAACTGTAGCAGTTGTAACCTTTTCCATTGGAGTTGATACTGCGCGACATTCCGAAAAATTAAATCTTTCGAGCACTTTTTTAGCATATGATTTCTGGCATATCTTTACGTGTTTAGCATTTTCTTCTATTTCCAAACCAAGAAAATATGAAGCATCTTTACTTACGATTTTGAATTCTTTTCTTAATTCCTCCAAAAAATCTTCTAAATCGGTAGGATCAGTTGCAGCAATTAATCCATCATCCACATATAGAGCAAGTATTAATTTACGTTTATTCTTCTCTCTCATGAACATGCAATTATCAGCTGAACTTGTCTTAAAGCCAAGCTTTTGTAAATAGTTACCCATACGAGCGTTCCAACATCTAGGAGCTTGCTTTAATCCATATAAACTTCTTTTTAACCGGCATACTTTATTTGTTTCATCACTGAAACCTTCTGGCTGTTTCATAAATATGGTTTCTTCCAACTCACCATACAAAAATGCTGTGGATACGTCAAACTGAGCTAAATATAACCCTTCAGTAGCAGCTATACTTATAAGTGACCTTATGGAAGACATTTTCGCCACTGGACTAAATGTTTGATCATAGTCAACTCCTTTTCTCTGTTTGAATCTTTTTATGACTAGCCTTGCCTTATATTTATCTATACTTCCATCAGAATTCATTTTTGTTTTGTATACCCACTTTGACGGAAGTGCTTTTGAGCCTTTTGGAAGATCTACCATTTCCCACGTTTGATTTTCTTGTAAAGACGTCAGTTCGGAATTCATTGCTTTCAACCATTGATCATTTTCTTTACTTTTAACTGCTTCTATATAGGTGGCTGGAGTTTCGACTTGACTTACGAAATCATGAGCGGCCATAACATAATCATCAAATTTGGAATTATGTATTAAAGTACGATCTCTTAACCGCTTACTCATTGGCTCTTCTTCCTCATCACTTAACGATCGCCCTCGCTTGTTTGATTCAAATCCATAAAAATCACTTGCGTCTGAACATTCATCTTGATTTGATTCGTTAAACATATCATCATTATCTACGGCATCTTGATTATCCTCATCAACGGCATCTTGATTATTATCCACCACGGCTTCTTGATTTTCATCAACTACGGCATCTTGATTACCACTTGATGTACTAGGTTCTTCGTCCTTAACCACTTTTACAGGTTTCTCAACATCTTTAAATTGTAATTTTACGATTGTGTTGTTCTTTGTTGAATTAATGTTAGCATCTTGAACATCTATGTTATTTTCATATAGACTAGTCTTGGCATCTTGATCATCACACTGTATCTTGGCATCTTGATCATTACAGTGTATAATTTCTTCACTAAATCTAACATCTCTTGAAAAAATTAAACTGTGATTTTCTTTTATATATATACGATAACGTTCTTCATTATCATATCCTATCAAGTATCCTTTTACAGCTTTGGAGTCCATCTTCTTCCTCTTCTCTTTTGGAACATGTACAAAACATTCACTTCCAATTATTCTTAAATGGCTGATTCTTGGTTTTCTTCCATACCATAACTCATGTGGACTTTTACCATCAACGGACGTTTTACGTGTACGATTAAGAATGTATATGGCAGTACTTACTAATTCGGCCCAAATTGCGTTAGGAAATTCAACATTTTTATTTGAAAACTTAAATGTTCTGGCCATCTCAACAACAGTTCTGTTTTCACGTTCACTTGATCCATTTTGTTGTGGAGTATAGGGTGCAGTTAGCCTTTGATTTACCCCATAATCTTTCAAAATCTTTCGAACTTCATAATTATCGAACTCTCCTCCGTTGTCACTTAAAAATTCTTTAATTGGGTGTCCTTGAGTCTTTGCAAAAGCCAAAACTTCCTTCAAAGCATCTTTAACTTCGGATTTTTCTCTCATAATATAACCAAAACAATATTTAGAATAGCAATCTTTAAATAAAACTAAATACCTCTTTTTATTAAAGGATTCCGGAAATGGACCACACACGTCTGCTGTCATTAGTTCACCAGGACTACTAGCCTTTTCTCTTGTTCCAAATGGTAGACGATGAGACTTTCCATATACACAGGATTCACATAAATTTCTATCAAGTTTTACGTTGATACCAAGTTCCGACTTCAATTTTTGTTGTACGTGTCGTTTATCTTGATGACCCCAGCGTTCATGATACAGTTGAAGTGTGTCATTAGCGTCTGTAGCATTTACTTCGTTTGTTGTACCAGAAACGACGGCTTTTATATCGGCTTGATAAAGTGAACCACCTACCTTTCGATGACCAACCAGCAAAACCTCATTGTTGACTAAAAGTTTGCATCTTGTTGCTGTCGACCTGAACTCACTATTTCTTCGTTTGTCTTGAGCAGATAATACAGAGAACAGATTTCGAGATATCTTTGGTACATACCAAACATCAGTAAGATCTATTACGTGTACCTTGCCGTTGACCTTTGATTGGATTTCTATGGTACCCTCACCAACAACGTCCAAAATTTCCGTACCAGCAGCGTTGATTTTGCATGGTCCATTAAAATTTTTGAACTCTTTAAACAATCTTCTATTGTTGGTAACATGGCGGGTTGCACCGTTATCGATCCACCACTTATCAGAAAAATCTTCGTTGATTTCGTTAACTTCATCACAAACCAAATGCAAAATTTTGTGGGACGCACTGTTAACTTTAGCATTCTTTTCTTGTTTGGGCTTACCATCACTTATCCATTTACGGCATTCACGTACCCAATGGCCTCTTTTGTTGCAATAATTGCACACATCTGACTTCTTATCTTTAGCATTTTGATTTGATACGACCATCTTCTTCTTGAAATTTCTTACCTTCTTCGTTTTTGGTTAAAAGCATCCAGCTTGACTTAAACGTGTCTTATTGTAACGGCAAAATTTGTAAAATTTTACATACCAACAAAACATCTGGCAGTTGGTTTTCGTTTCTTGCTTTTAGACCATTGTTCAGTTCTATCCACAGGCTCTTCAACTTAGCAATGTGCAATGAAACATCTTCGTTGTTGTTCCACGTAAAGGAAAAGAAATCTATGCAGATTTTGAAAGTTGATCCTTCGATCTTGCTTCAAATTGTAGCATTAATGATTCCCACGCTTCAGCAGCAGTTTCTTTGTCCATTATCTTTTGGTACACATCATCACTAACTGCGCTAGTTATCATTGACTTGGCATAACTATTTGCCTTTCTGAATAAATCTGCTTCCTCTTTAAACGTTTTTCTTTGATCTGCTGTTGCAGTAGCTGCTAGTGGAACTGGTTTCTTTAACCTACCTTCAATTACATCTATTGCTCCTTCGTGATAATCTAATAAATCACGCATCTTACGTTTCCAGACAGGGTAATCCGTTTCATTTTGGAGAGTCTTGATGTGTTTTGAAAAATCCATTATTTCTTGAAAAATTTGCGAGGATTTTTGTTGATCTTGAAAACTTAATTGATTGTCTTGAAAATATTTGTGAATTCTTCAGAAATTCGCTGTACTCTTGATAATTTCAAAAAATTTTCCTAATTTTTTTTTTTTAAGTTTCTTGAAAAAATTTTCTTCTTTTGAAAATTATTTATTTATTTTTATCAGAGCTTCCTGGGCACATTACCTTTTAAGTTAAAAATTTTTATTCAAGTGTGTAACAATAAAACAAAATACAATTGATTAACAATCAAAAACATAATTGCTACACAAACATGTTGATACAAGATCAAATATTATTTAAAACACTATTTCAATAGTTTTTATTGTTTATTAAATAAACAACAACTCTTTCTGACTATAGTATTAGGGACATAAGTCAGTTTTGCCGTACTCTGCAATTTTCAAATGTTTTACTTTTATATTTTAAAAAAATATAAAACCAAAAGTTTTTTTCGACCTTTTATCATAAATTATGATGTGAGCAAGATTTTTCAAGTTCAGGATCATTTGTTTTTTGTTAAACAAAAAACCGTGCAATGTTTATTTATTAATTAAAAAATTTCTTCATCCGCTAATTTAATGCAGACTTTATCTACTGACAGATTTTAAGTAATAAATAAACATTGCACGGTTTATTGTTTAACAAAATAACAAATGATCTTGAACTTGAATAAACTTGCTCACATCATAAAGATGTCATGATTAAAAAGTGAATGCTATTTTTTGCAGGATATAACACACCCTCCTTCAATATTAATAATTTTGAGTTTATCATGCCCATTATATGTATAACGTATATTTATCACAATTCTTTAAAGGACAATTTTCGTATGACTAAAAAAAAAACGCTATGAGATTCTTATTATATATGTGGTATGTATTAAATTGCTTAACTGCACAATTTCATTCGTATATTGCACCAAAATGCATTACGAAAGTATTTGTAAGAGTATTGCACTATGTTGTAGCATTTGTATTATCGGTAAATGCATCTCTGCTGGGAACCATAACATTTACGGCTCCTGGAAATATTTTAGCTTGCATTATTCCACACTCCATTCGTTCCCCATCGACTGTTAGTATGCCATTATTGCCATGTGGCTCTAAACGAAAAGCCTCAACGCGTTCTACTCGAATGTATTCAGTGTTTTTCTGGGGAAGATGAGTGCCGGAACTCATATTGATGAGAAAATTAAATAATTGCGATCTACTGATACCCCCGCGAATCATCACCAAATAAATAATACCATCGTTTAGTTTAGAGCGAGGTGAAAAGTAACAGTCACTGCCCAAATGCGTCTGATACACGGCATGTATCATAACAAATTCTCCCTCTTCGACTATCCATGTATGGGGTAGTTGATCGCACAGCGAGGGCGAGGACTTGTATTCAGAGTGGCCCAAACGAATGTGTCGGTGGTCTTCGTAGTGATCTTCGTTATGTATATTTGGCTCATTGCAATCACTGTTGCCAGAAATACTGTGATAAATGCTGTCGGCTATGGAATAGTATGTACTTTTACGGGATCCAGACCAGCTACCACATCTAGAACGAAACGATTGATTTGCAAAAGTTTCTAGCGAAATCACATCTTCAAATTCAGGGTCGACGACATGTTCAGTAGATTTGTAATTTCTAAACTCTGATGTGGGCGGAAATGTGTGGCAGCTCATACTGTGTTGAAGTGTGGTTCTTGACTGCGAGTTCGTATATTCCGAGACGTAGTTTGCGGATGTTTTATCTTTGGGTAAATATGAGATTTTTCCACGATATGTACGTAAATTGATTAAACGGTGTAATGTCCAAATTGTGAAGCGTTGATAACCCAATGCTCGCAAACGTTCACTCTCGATGTCAATGTCTGATATGAGACCCCAGCCAACAGATAGAAATGAGTAAATTATCTGTGAACAAAGAGAAAATATATTTAATAAATAAAGAAGCAGACAAAACCGCTAAAATGCCGTTACTGATTCAAAATCATTTCTAAAGAAAATTGTATACAAAACACTGAACTGGTTTTAAGAGAGTTTCGTAAAAAATGTCTTAACAGTGGTACTTTTAATTTTCATACTTTTAAGCATTTTTAATTAAATTTTAAAGTTAATTTGTGTTGTTTAATGTATTCCCTCCATAAGTTTTTTATAATTAACACAAAATTTTGATTATATATATGTACTAAAAATATCCATTAAAAAAACCTATAAAATATCCATTAAAAAACCTCTCTTAAAACCAGTTGGCATTTAAAATTTAACAGATGTGGAGTATCTTCCCTACGGGCAATGAGGAGTAAATTTCCCTTAAAGGACATAATTAATGATTAATAGGTTTTTTGTTAAAAGTTCTGCCTATTATGGAGGCTATAACTTTTCTAAAACTTCGGGTTATGATGAGATCTTTAGCCAGATCGAAATACTAGTATCAACCTAGCTAATATGTTTGATTTGCTTTATTTTTGTAAATATACGGAGGTTGGAAGCTCGTTAAAAATTAAAAATAACATATCCCGGGACTGGTTAAAACAAGATTTATTACGGAACTAGTATAATTTACCATCGCTGTGGGATAAATTATGTAATTATATTTAATGAACTGGTCCCCTGACAGGTCAAAAGGAGATATACCACTTAACAAGCACTGTCAACTTTTTATTTATCTTCGCAATGGTTTTATAAGCTATTTCAAAGACTAGTAGATTTTTGTTATAGTATGTGAGGCATCATATAATTTAATTTTTTTTTAAGATTTAGTTAATTTGTTTTTTAAATTTAATTATTATGCGAATTGTTTAGTCCACCCAAAAAAAAATTTAACTTGAAATTTTTATAAATCAAATTTTTTATAAGTTTTGGGTATTAAAATAAACTTTTTGTAATAAGAAGGTAATATGCTACTTTTATATTACAAACCCTATAATTTTAACAAACGCGTGTAAATCGAGCTAACTAAAGGGTGTTTTTTTATACAGGTATATAACTTTAAGTTTGCAACACATTTTGTCAGCTGTCAAGTGATTTATGTTTAGTTTGGTTTGGCATTTCAACATGAATAGGCTGACGCCTGAAGAACGCTTCCAAATTGTGCATATTTATTTTGAAAATCATGGTTCTGTTCGAAATACGTATCGCGCACTTCATAAGCGAATTTCGTTTAGCGATGAAGCTCACTTTTGGTTAAATGGATACGTCAATAAACAAAACTGCCGTATTTGGAGTGATGATAATCCTCAAGTGTATGTTATGACACCGTTACATCCAGAAAAACTGACTGTTTGGTGTGCTTTATGGGCTGGTGGAATCATTGGTCCGTACTTCTTTAAAAACGATGCTGATCAGAACGTTACAGTCAATGGTAACCGCTATAGAGTCATGATTGCTGACTTTTTCGTTCATAAATTGAACAAACATGATGTGCAGGAGCTGTGGTTTCAACAAGACGGCGCAACATGTCACTCAGCTCGTGCCACAATTGATTTATTGAAGGAAACGTTTGGTAACCGAATAGTTTCATGTTTCGGACCCGTGAATTGGCCTCCAAGATCGTGCGATTCAAAGCCGCTAGACTATTTTCTGTGGGAATATGTGAAGTCGCTAGTCTACGCCGATAAGCCCGTAACGATTGACCACTTGGAGGACAACATTCGCCGCGTTATTCCCAATATACGGCCACAAATGTTGGAAAAAGTCATCGAAAATTGGACCTGCCAGAAGTCATATTTAAATTATAATGCCAGAAGGTTATCTTTCGAATAAAGTAAAATTTCATACCAATTTAAAAAATCCATCTTTGTTTTATACCATTTCAAAGTTAAATAATCTATATATTCATTATTTGTAATGAATATATAGAGGTATGAGATTTTATTTGTTCGGTTTGAGATCATGACAAATTTTTCTCTAAATTAACAGAAAAATTATAATTTTTATATGATAATTTACTTTGACTATTAGAAAAAAACACAGAAAAAGTTATTAGCCACTAGCATGAATGGAATGCATTTTCTGACCCACTACGGTCTTCATCAACATTCTTCGTGCCATTTAGTGTTAATCGTAAATATCTTCTATTTAACTCACACGTTAAAGAAATTGGGTAACGTTAAATCCCACATTACTCTGTGTGTTGAGTTAGAATGAAATTTACCACAAACGAGGTATATAATATATATTCATTAAACGGGAAATTTTAATGCATTTGTCTTCTTTTTAAAGATGCCACCATTTAGACAACCATCAGGGTTGTCAGATATGGGGATTTGTCGCCAAACGTGGCGATTTTAAAACTCGTTTGTCCATTTAATTTTCGAAATGGAGGCGGGCGATTTTCCAAGCGAATTTTCATACCAGAACACTTGAAATATATCAACAGAGTAAGATTTTTCGCAAAAATTAATTAAAAACTTGATTAATTTTTCCACAATATTAATTTAAATTGCTAAATTTTAGCATTTTGTTTTCGAAATAACTTAAGGTGATATTTTTTTTGGTAACAATTTTTTGTGCGTAAGCAATTTGGCGAGAATTTTGAGAATTTTTTCGGGGTATAAAATTAAAACTGACTAAACATTTTGTTGCTCTGCTTTACAAAATTTTTGGGTATAGAAATTTTTTTGTTATGACGTTAAATTTGTGTTATTTTGTTGTAGCTCCTTCTTTTTATAAAGAGACTGTTGTGAACTAGAATTATAGATGACGCACACAAAATTTAAATGCTTATTTAGAGCTTTGGTGGAATAAAAATTGTTAGAAATTTTTTGATAACCTGCAAGGTTAGCAAATTTTTAAAAAATAAATCTCTTTTAACTAACTATAGTTAGATATATCAAAAATTGCAAAAAAAAAAATACTCTCACAAATCATTGACTTTTTTTTATTTCTTTCTTACCGCGCAAAAAAAAAATTTTTTGGGTGTTTTACTTTTAACAAAATCTAAAACAAAAGTGTTTTTGGCGATTTTTAATGCAAAAATTAAGCAAACAAAACTGTTGGCGATTTTTCTTACTCTGTTTGCCGAAAAACGGCAAAATAAATCTGACAACCCTGACAACCATTGATGTAAGCAGTTGAAAGATACTTTTGTTTATGTTATATATATAATGATATATTCAGATATTACATTAATTCATGTCATACGTCAATGTGGGAGTATGAACATTTTTATATTTTCTAACTTATTGTAAATTATTTTTAAAAGAATCACAAACAAATGTTTAGGATTTTCAGCAAAAAAATTAACTAGAGTATATTTTTTCTACAATTTTTTTGAGTTTATTTCAGTCTACTAATATTAATAAAAAATTTTGTTAAGTTTTAGCAAGAATTTTTTAATTTGTAATCAACTAAGTGTTAACTTTTGCTGAATCTACTAATTTTGTTGTTAAAAATCTGACAATTGCTGACGTAAGCAATTTTTTTACAAGCACCCTCCTGACTTAAATTTTTCTGAGAGTATTACTAATTGCTGTGTTATATTATGTGGTCTCAGGATGAGATACTCCATGTCAATAATGCCATCACATGGTATTGGGAAATTGTGTTTCCATTATTGTTACCACGTCCTCTTCTATTTCTATAGTTATTTGTTAAATTGTTATTTCTATTATTGCGCTCACTATTATAGTTATTCCGAGAGAAGTTACCTCTACCAAGGAACCTTTCCCTGCCTCTACGGTAATTATTGTTAATGGGTCTTTGCCCGTAGTATAATATGTCATTTTACTGGCCTGTTGCTTCAGTGCAACTATTTACAAATTTGCAATTTGCATTCATACTATTGAAATTTTTAGTTAGTGCCTTTACAGAAACTTGGGTAGAGTATTTATTTGCCAAATCGCCATCTGCTATATATGCATTTTCAAGTGACTTTACAAGAGATACAATAAACATTTGCAGACTTATTGTTTGTATAATATTCATTATCTTAACCGACAATACTTCGACTGATTCTCCCTTTACTGAACTAGTCAGTTTATTTATAATCTCAGAGATTGAATCAATTAGAATTCGTTGTTATAAGGCACACCGCTACTTGTTCGTGAACCTTAAGTGAATCTACGAATCGAAGCGAGTTCAAAGATGTGCGTAGATTCTTGGGTTAACCATCGAAATCACAAATCAGCCTTGAGGCTGTATTAAGAAATTCTACAACCGATTGTGCCATTTCAGTATTAGTTGGGAAATCTTCGGAGTCAGAATCGGTTTCTCCCTCTGATATTGGTGCAAATTGTTCAATAGCGCCAGAAGCTAGTATAATAGTCTTATCAATTTTTAATGGTTGCTCAATTGAATGGGGTAATGTGTGATTTATATTATACTAGCTGGCCGGCAAACGTTGTTTGCCTTCAAATTTTATTTGTATTAATTAGCTGACCCGGCAGGTTGTCCTGCCTAAAATTTTATTTAAGGATAATAAGTTTTCTAAAAATATCACAGTTTAATTAGTCAAATAGACGCGATCAAAGTTAAAACAATAATGGCTGCAAACATAGCTCCCGTTTGGTGAAATGTATTTATTCTTAAGACAGCCAAACAGAACCTTTCTTAATTAGCGAAATGAATTGCCATATACATTATTTGAAAAAAAAATCCGTTTGAAAGGAATACATTTGTACAGAGGACAAAAAGATTAAAACTTTAAACAAAATATGGCGTGAAAGGGGTTGTGGCGTATGAAACGTTTATATCTACCTTGGCTGGAGTATATAATGTGTATACAATTTGAAGTAAATGTGTTAAAAACTATATGGCAGCAATTACATAATTCAAAAAAGTGGGCGTAAAAGTGGGCGTGTTCAAAAAAAGTTAATTAATCATGCCAGAGTCCAAGTTAAATACTGTGAAAATTTCAGGAAGATCGGTCCAGAGGTCTGGTCTCCTATAAGGTTCAAACAAACAAATAAACAAACACATTCCATTTTATATACATATATATAGATTTATCAAGTATCTTTGCCAACTGATCTCTTGGATTCCAATAAAGCTCTAAAACCTCTTCTTATGCTCTTTAGTAAATTTTTCCCTGTTCTTGTATACTATAATGAGAGAGACATTATTTCCAGTGAATTAATGATCGTATTTAAATGCTTTCTTACTGTTTCTTGACGCATATATTATACATCTATTAGTTTTTCTAAAGTTTTCTCCTTCTGAAGAGATTAATTTTTCTATTAAATCCATTTTCTCCACCTAAATATGTTGCTCAACTCATGATGATGAGTTGCCCGGAGTGCACCTACATGCAGAGAAAAAGTATGATTGAACATGACCGTCGACACAAAATTTTGATATTATGATTATGATTACCGAAGGTGATTTTTTCGTCATTTAGAATCATAATATGATTGCTACTATCATATTATGATTGTTACGAATTGTAGTCATAACATGATGCTCTAAAACTATCATAAAACGATGCTCTATTTTCTGCGTGTAGTTCTGCCTAAAAATTTTTATTCATTGTAAGTTTTGTGAATATTTAAGGCGTGATTGCTACTATCATATTGTGATTGTTACGAATTGTAGTCATAACATGATGCTCTTAAACTATCATAAAACGATGCTCTATTTTCTGCGTGTAGTTCTGCCTAAAAATTTTTATTCATTGTAAGTTTTGTGAATATTTAAGGAGTTTTTTTTATATAATGACCAACATGTGGAATATTATACAGAATTCATGTGATGTTGATGGAGGTCTTTCAGATGTATGCCTGTAAACTTTCTCTGAAGGAGTTTGAAGCTTCATAGCAATGTAGTTTGTGTTTGGATTTTATTTACCTATTATTAATAATTTTAATTAGTTTTTGTTTGTATAAAAACATTTGATAATTAATGAAATTGTGACAAATCCCCATTCTATCGATGCTCAATAAAGATGTGTAGATCGGCTTAAGTCATTGGACATGCCTTCTTATAATGAGGTAGTATCACATGTGCAAAATACCCCATGATACGTACACACTATGGTCCGAACCATAGCGGCTTGATGTATTTAAGATTTTTTTTTTATTACTAATTAAAAAATTTCTAAACATTTTTTATGGACGGTTACCCACCCTAACCGACCGAGAGGGCGCATCGCCATGACGTTGGGATACGTACACACTATGGTCCGAACCATAGCGGATTAAGATGTATTTTTAGTACTAATAGGAGGTATGCCCGCTGCATTGTTAGCGTGGAGATGACATTGTTTTGCCTTCAAGTTTAAAATGTAATTGATTTTGGATAAGAATTTAATCATTTAAGGAAAATAAACACAATGTAGTAGAGATGGTATCCAAACATTTAGGCAGGTATGGCCTGGCATTATCACTATTTACAATTTGGAGATTACGAATGAAAATATGTTTGTCTTAACCCCCAAATTAAAATGGGAGCTATATCTTACATAGTCATAAGATAGTTTTTCAAAAGAACATTGTGTGAATATTACAGTATTTCTGCGTAGATGGACTGCGGCCAGGTTTGGGCTTTTTCTATTCTGTGGTATGTCCAAAGCCTGCTTCCCTGAGTAAAACATTTAACATTAATACTTTATTCCGTTGTCCAATACAAATTACATTTTAAACTTTAAGGCAAAACAACGTGTTATATATGATAACAACCTAGTGGGCTTGCCGTTACCATAACTGATGTGTTCATTGGTGTATGCTCTAATTTACTGAAAAGATAATTTCTAAAATATGCAAAACATAGTAAAAATTGTATTCAAAAGGGAATTAGTACAGCCTATTTACGCTGCCTAAACCGCTGGAGCTTGAAATTTGTCATTAACGTTCCTTCTCCCTCGTATACATCTAATCACGATTTTAAGAAATTGTTAGTATGTGGCACAAAAAGATAAAAAGTCTTCCCATTTATCGTCCTGCTTAAACCCCTTCGACTAAAAATCTGAAATTTCTAGTGTATTAGCCAATAATCTATGGGCTAAAGCACTTAAAATATACCTTTAGGAATTTCAAATAAAACTTGATAAAAATGTGGCACAAAAACAAATGTTCACTTAATCACTCAGCCCAGAGTGCTTGATTTTGAAATTCGGCATGTATGTTGCTCCTCTGGCGTATACATCCACAAATATGGGAGCAAAAAGTGAAAAGGTTTCCTCTTGATTTACTGCCCAAGCCCTTTTTTATAGAAATCTTAATTTTAGAATATGTATGTATTCCTGGTTTATGGGCTAATTTATCGAAGATATACTTTTTGAAATTTCCAATAAAAACTTGATAAAAATTGTAAAAAAAATATTCAACTTCAAATTGGGACATCCACTAAGGCGGAAGTTTTGTAAACTTTTGCGGGCAGGGATAAAAGAAAAAGTCTCCTTCTGTCAAAAACACTTCGGTTAATACATTGAAGAACATTTTTGTGGAACTCAGCATAAAAACGGGGTTTAAATAAAAAAATTGAGATAAATCACAAAGCTTAAACCGTTGGAGTAAGGAACTTGAAATTTGGCTTAAAAGTTCCTCGTCTAAGAAGAAATTTAAAGAAAATTCTTGCCGTGTGGGGCAAAATCTTTCTTTTAATGTAATCCAAAATAACATTTGGCTAGAAATCTTACTTTTAAAATATGTGTTTCTTTGAACTTCTAATTAAAACACTGTAAAGGGGTTAAAAAAGGAAAAGTGTATTATGATAACAACTTAGTGGGCTTGCCCGTTACTACACACAGAAAAAATTAAGCTATTTGCCAACTGAAATTCGGTTACTACGATTCAAATTCGGTTATTACGAACTACAGTGGGTACCAACCCACTAAACATTAGTTTTCACAACAAAGCTCGGTTAATTTAACTGAATTTTAGTTGCAACACTCAAAATATTCAGAAATCTAATATAAATATCGTTGTACTAACTCAATTTATAAGTTGGTACCATTAAAATACACTCTTCAATTTGGTTGGCACTTTATTTCTCTGTGTGTATAAATTATGTGTTCCTTGGTGTATGGACTAATTTACTGAAACGATAATTTCTAAAATATGCAATAAAAACATAGTAAAAATGGTATTCAAATGGGATTTAGTATAGTTTAACCACCCAGTCTAAGCCACTGGAGCTTGGGAACTTCAAATTTGTCATGGAGGTTCCTTCTCTATCGTATACAACTAATAACGATCTATTGAAATTCTTAGGATATTGTGCAAAAGCATAAAACGTCTTCACTTATCGTCCTACTTTAACCCCTTCAGCTAAAAATCTGAAATTTCAATCTCATTAGCCCATAAGCTATGGGCTACAGCACTTAAAATACACCTTTAGGAATTTCCAATAAAACTTGATAAAAATGTGGTACAAAGGCAAATATGCTCCCTTAATCACTCAGACCAAACCGCTTGATTTTGAAATTCGTCATGTAGGTTCCTCCTCTTTCATAGACACCCACAAAGATGGGATTATAGTAAATGATTACGCAATTTAGCAAAAAGTGAAAAGATTTCCTCTTAATTTCCTGTCCAAACCCTTTTGTCTGAGGTATATGCTAATTTACCGGAGAGTTTCCAATAATAACGGGGTAAAAATTATAAAAAATATTCAACTTGAAATTTGGATTAAATCCACTAAGGCGCGGTTTCTTTTAGGGGACGGATAATAAGTCTCCTTCTGTTCCAAAAATTTTTTGGAACTCACCAAAAACACTGGGTTTAAATAAGAAAAATTGGGATTAATCACAAAGCTTAAACCGCTGGAGTAAGGAAATTGTAATTTAGCTTGTAGGTTTCTCGTCCGGCGCAGACATTATCTAAGAAGAAATTTATATGGTGAAATTCCTTAAGGTGATTGGCGAAATCTCCCTTTTACTATTCTGCCAAATAACATTTGGCTATAATCTGACTTTTAAAATATGTTTTTCTTTGAACTTCTAATTAAAACGTCGTGAAAATGGAGTTGAAAAAAGAAAAATATCCGTTAATACCCCGGCTCAAATCGTAGGAGCTAGGAACTTGAGATTTTACATTTAGGTTCTCTTAAGCGTAGACATCAACCCAGAGAGGAGCAAAAAGGGACAATCTCTCCTTAACATCATAACCAAAACCATTAGGTAATTATATCGTAATTTACTTAAGATATACTTTTTGCGTTTTTATTCAAAACTTGTCATAAATAGGGATTTAAATTCGAAAAGTGTCCTCTTAATGACATGTACAATTGCTTTATGCTTAAAATTTAAAACATCTTCTCGACCCATATCGAACCATTTAAAACAGGAAATCATTTTCTTTTTAATGTATTCCGACATTAAAAACTCTTTGTAACGATATCTCGGACTTTTAAGCTAGTCGAGTAAAAATAAAAATTTAATTATAAAATAATGAAAATGAAAATTATTCAAGCTCGAGGCCATACTCTATATTTCTTCATTAGGATATTGTCCTAACAAATAATCTATAGAGTTTTTTGTTTTCAAATTTATTATTTGACCCTTTCAGGAATGTGTTGATAGATCTATTTCGGGAATTTTCTAGGTTCCCATCATCAGAACACGTTTCGAAAGCGGTAATAATCCCATGCCAAACATCAAACATTCATATGAACTAGTTTACTCACTACATGAGAACTAATATACATATGAGTTTAAAGTTAAAGATGATCAAAAAATAAATTGAAAACTTGTTTGATGTGCAAGGTCCACCTCTGGTGGATATTCAATACACATTTTTTGTTTTTTCTCTCCTTTTTATATTTTTTTTAGTTTGTAAACAAAACAGGGGAAGTAAAATAGGCGGTACTTTGCCTTTTATACAAGTTTGTTATAATTTTTATTAAAAATAAAAATTATGTTTTTTTTCGACCTTTAATTGTGCAATGAAATAGATATATCAACACATTCCTGAAAGGGTCAAATAATAAATTTGAAAACAAAAAACTCTATAGATTATTTGTTAGGACAATATCCTAATGAAGAAATATAGAGTATGGCCTCGAACTTGAATAATTTTCATATTCATTGCACAATTAAAGGTCGAAAAAACATAATTTTTATTTTTAATAAAAATTATAACAAACTTGTAATTATAAAATATTTTGGATATTCAGAAGTTAACTGTATAAAAAGGGGTAAAAATTGGTACTAATTCATAACTTTTAACTACAATTACATATTCTCTTGAACTTTTAGATTCCAAGTGCTGCAAAATTATATACTCTTTTTGACAAATGAACACAAAACCACAAAATTTGTAAAAATAAATATTTGGTCCTGAACGATTTTTATAAGAAGTTAATCTTTTGGGGATCTACATTTTTAGGCAGGGATGACATGACATTATCCCAATTTCCGATTTGGGGATTATGAATTAAAATGTTGCTATCATAACCCCCAAACCAACATTTGAACTATGCCTAAGATGATTATGCTAATAATCCCCAGTAAAAAATAGACATATTCTTCATATACAAATTTTTCAAAAGAACATTGTGTGAATATTAAAGTTTTTCTGTGCAGCCGGCCTGCGGCCGGTTTTTTTTACTATATGGTATGTCCGAAGCAGGCTTCGCTGAGTAAAACATTTCTGCTAATCTGTAAAATAAAATAGGTAATACTTTATTGTATTGACCTACAAAAATTACGTTTTGAACTTTAAAGCAAAAATACGTTTTATCTACGCTAACAACCTTGTTCGCTTTGTCCGCTAGTATAAAATATGTATTCCCTGATGTATAGACTAATTAACTAAAAAGATACTGAAATAAAAACATAGTAAAAATGGGGTTCAAAGGTTAATAAGTGCCGCCAGCTTTACCCAGCTTTACCGCATGAGCTTGGAACTACAAATTTGGTATGAAGGTTCCGCCTCCGGCGCAGACACAATTTTCTAAAACATGATTTTTGAAAATAAATTAAAGGTTGCACAAAAAAAATAAAAAGTATTTTGCTTAACGTTCTGCTTAAACCTCTTCGCTAGAAATCTGAAATTTCAAATACATAAAGAAAATAGATTCGGTCGTAGTAACCGTATTTGGGTAGTAGCTATCGAATTGGTTGTTATCACCAAATTTCCGTTGAAGCAATCGAAATTTTATTGTCGTGTCAGAATGACTGTTGCTTCAGCCGAAAGGTTTTCATCACAATCGTACGATTAAGTTGTCGCGACCGAATCTTTTGATTGAATTAAAAATTATTCGATTGAAGCAACGGACATTCTGACGCGATAATAGTATTTCGATTGCCCCAACTACAACGGTAGCCACGACCGAGTATGTTTTCTGGGTGTAGAGTATGGGCTAATGAACTTTTTGGAATTTTAAACAAAAACTTAATAAAAATGTGGTACAAAGAAAAAAGTGACTCCTTAATCACCCAGTCGAAGCGGCTGAAGCTAGGAACATAAAATTTGGCATGTATGTTCCTCCTGCATCGTAGGCGATTTTTGGAACTTGTTACGATAAAAAATATCCATCTTATCTTTCTGCTTAAACCTCTTCTGCTAGAAATCTGTAATTTCAAATAGAGTAATGGCTAATGCACTTAAAATATACATTTTGGAATGCCCAATAAAAACTCAGTGAAAATGTGGTACAAAGAAAAATGTCCCCTTAATCACCTTGACCAAGCCGCTGCAGCTAGGAACTTGAAATTTGGCATGTAGGTTCATCCCCTCGCATATACATCCACTAAGATGGGATTTTGGGAAATGTTTACGGGGAAAAGTCTCTTTTTGTCCAAAACACTTCAGGAAATTCACTGAACTTTATCATAAAACCATAGTAATATAGGGCTCAAAAGGGATAAATGGCCATTAATCACAAAGTTGAAAACACTGGAGCTAGGAACTTGGAATAAAGCAAATAATTTTAATGTTTAATTATTAAAAGATGAAATCTTAATATATTCCGATATTAAAAACTACCGTTAACGGCCGTCTAGGATTTTTAAGATATAGAAGATTTTGAATATTCAGAAGTTATGGGTATAAAAAAGAGCAAAAGGTGGTAAATAGTACTCTTTACAACTCTGAAAGAAATTTACATATTCACTTAAAATTTGTAGGTTTCAATTGCAGCAAAATTATTTACTCTTTCAAACAAATGAACACAAAAGCATGAAATTGGGAATCTGTAAAAAAATAGTTGGTCCTGGACTACCAATGAACACAAAAGCACGAAATTTGGAACCGTAAACAAAATTTGGTAATAGACGATTTTTATCTCCCGATACTAAATTTGTTTTTAAAAATTTTCACTTTTCAATTTTAAGAGGACATCCCCATTATGAGCCTTCAAGATTTCGAGAGTTGTTTGCGTAAATCGATAGTAGAAACTTTTCCACAAAAACTGTTATACTAAAATTTCAGAACGAAATTCCATGTATTTCCAAAACAATAAACATAAAAAATCTATTAAATGTGTTTTAAATAGAGTTGACTATATTTGAACCAATTTTTTATTTAAAAACTGACTTAAGCATAGATTTAAGTTACCCTTATTTAAAAAAATAGTAAAAATTCCCAGTGGTTTATTAACCATTTTTGAGTGTTATTTTTCAAAAAAAATTTTAGAACTTATTTGTTAAATTTAAAATTTATTGTTAAAATAAAATATACCTAGTAAATGGCGTCATCAGCTAATCCGAAGTTTTCAAGACTGCGCTATTTTCTCTGATTTTAGAATATGACCCATAGCTTGAAAACTGATAAAGTTAAAGGAAAGTCGATGTCGATTGTATTATTTGTATTCACATTACGCCCGTGATAATGACATTCCTATCCAAAATTGGAGCTCGGTTAAGACCAGGAGCCTCGGAATTTTTTCGAAAAATATTCTATTTTATAAAACGGTCAAAATTTTCGTTTCTTCGGGGTATCCACAAATGTTCTTAATATATATGGACCGGGGCTGGTAAAGCTTCCGCGACCCTTTTGAACAAAGAGCCCAACATTAAAATGTAATGACGGAAATGAAAGACCAAATTTTATTATTATATTTCACATCAATGTAGCATTGTTTTTGCCTTGAATAAAAATTGTGTGTAAATATGCGTCTTAACCGGTTAAATTTAAAGAATGTGAATAAAATACTTTGTAAGAGTAGAAATAAAACTGTACCTATTTTGTTAGTTAAGAATTGTAAAAATTAACAAAAAATACTGGTTCTGAGCCAAAAAAACAGAAATACATTTTGTTAAATGTCATAAATTTTTCTGTTGAGGTAACAGATATATTATTTTGAGTGTAGGGTTTTGAACTCAAAAGTTTCAGTGAAGTTCTATGTGGTTTTAAATTTGAATAAAATTGTCTTGTTTTTCGAAAAGTATAATTTTTGTATTTTTTTTTCAATTTGGATTAAAATTGCTTTCCGAAAAATAAGATTTGAGAAAAATGCTAATGTAAATTAAAAAATACATACAATGTGAATGAAGTTTTGGAGTTCAAAAGACTATTATTTTGGAACTACTTGGAATATTGAAATTTAAATATAATATTTTTGTGAAAAAAATGGTATCAATTTATGCAAAAACTTTTCCGATGTCTTAAAGGCAAACATTTAATTATTTTAAGGGGATGTTTTCAACATAGGTAGACTTATTAGTCCTTCTGCGATTTTTTTTTTACATTTCATCTACTAATTGCAAGAAAGAACTTAAATTTAAGTTCGAAAAAACAGGATTTAAGACAGACTTTTCAGTGCGCATGTTTCTATAACTACATATAAAATTTAATGTTTCGACGATCAAGTAATCGAATTTCCCCGTTCTTATAAAATTTTTCAAAAACCAATTTTTTACTGATCCGCCCATTTTGGAAACAACTTACATTTTAAGTTTCAGATTTAGCTTAACATTTTGATTAAGATGAGCACTTCTTAAACATTTTAAATCCCGGTAATACCACGTTTCCAGTGGAAAATTCAATAAGTGCATTTTCAGTGTATTAGCCCACATCGACTTTTTCGCCAATGGTCGTAAAATGGGACTCTTTACTCGTTTCTACGTCTTTCAGTACTATATTAAAGATCCTGTTTTAGTGGAGGTCTATTTTTGGACGATGTTTAATTAGTAAGTACTTTTTTGTTTGAAGAACTTTTTGGAAATAACCCATCGTGCCATGATTATGAAAATTAATATAACATGAAACTTGTTATATGTATTCTTCAAATTTTTACAAACTTTCAGTTTTTTAGATTTTTTGAAAATTCTTGTAATTGGAAAACGTTGACGAAATTATTTAAAGAAAAATAGATTTTATTTAAAAAGAAAAATATTGATGTTTAAAACAAAACAGTTTACAAAGGAATAAAAATATTTTCAAATATTTTTATAAACTTGAAATACAAACAAAACAAAATTTCTATGATTGAAAAACTTATTTCAATACCCCTTCTCAATCATATAAACCTATGCGAGTACACAATTTCAGAAATGAATTAGCATCCAGTGATTTTGTACATATATTTGCTATTTGATCAGCAGTTCCAATTGATTCAATTTTAACAACACCTTTCTTGACATTATCTCTGATGAAATGATGTTTTATATCAATGTGCTTTGATCGTTTCGATTCCTCATTTGTTGCCATACACACACAACCACGATTGTCCTCATAAATAGTTACAGCTTCATTTATTATTACATGTAGGTCTTGAAGTAAGCCTCTCAACCATATGGCTTCAGACACAGCAGAACTTAAAGCCACGTATTCTGCTTCACTCGACGAAGTTGACACTGTTTGCTGCTTCTTGCTGGACCAAGATACGGTACATCCATATACTTTAAATATGTAACCACTCACGGATTTTCGATCATTAACGTCATTGGCCCAATCGGCATCAGCATATCCAAACAATTTATTTTCATCATTAGCTTCGTAAATCAATTTCTTCTTTATAGTACCTTTTAAATACCTTAGTACCCTTTTTAAACACTGCCAATGTTCTTCAGAAGGTTGTTGTTGAAAACGTCCAAGATAACTCACATGGTAACAAATATCAGGTCTCACACAGAGCATTACATACATGAGACTACCCAGAAGTTCCCGATATGGTTATCAATATTTCCATTACCATTATATTTGAGCTGTAATCCTTTTTCCATAGGCGTCTTGACAGGATTACATTCAGTCATTGAAAACTTATCCAAAACTTTTTGTATATTGGATTCTTGTGACATCCTTATTTTGTTGTTGTTGATTTCTATCTTATTCCCAGAAAATGTTTCAATATACCACAATCCGAAAGCTCAAAATTTTTAGAAAGCTCAACCTTTAAATTCTCAATAGATTTTAAGTTTGGCCAACAATCAGCAAATCATCAACGTACATAATAACATATAAGACATCATCTCGTGTTTGACCAACTTTCGTACATAAACAGTAATCGTGTTTAGATCTTTTAAAGCCATCATTTATCAAAAATTCGTTTAATTTGTCATTCCAACATTTAGGCGCCTGTTTTAACCCATATAACGATTTAAGTAAGCGACAAGACATACCTTTATCTGCAGTCACCCCTTCTGGCACTGCCATGTAAATTTCTTCATGCAATTCCCCATTTAAAAATGCTGTTTTTATATCCAATTGATGTAGATGATATTTATTCTTAACTGCAATTGCAAGCACTACATCACTTGGGATATCTTCCCCTTCTTGCTCGTTACTTCTTAGTACAATCGTAATTTGTTGATTATCACAATGAACGTCTATGCATGGATACCAAAACAAAATAGAAAGAAACTTGATGTCAAAAGCAAAGAAGCGGTAATGATTGGCTATGTCCCAAATGGCTACAAACTTTGGGATATGAAAACAAAAAGGCTGATCACTGCCAGAGATGTTAAGTTTGATGAATCTTGTTATCCGTATTTTGTTTTGGTATCCATGCATACGCTTTGCAACCAAAAACCCTTAACGTATTTAAATTTGGTTTTGTTCCGTACCACATTTCAGCCGGTGTACAATAATTGTTTAATGCTTTGGTCGGACTTCTATTAATCAAATACACACCAGTCAGAGCTGCTTCAATCCACATATTTTTCGGCATGTTTGATTCAATTTGCATTGTACGAACCTTTTCCACTAACGTTCTGTTAAACCGTTCAGCCACTCCATTTTGTTCTAATTTATATGATATTTCATAAAGACTTCCAATTACAAGAGGTTATGGGCGATAAAGAAGTTAATGGAATTCCACAGTTTAACGGTTGTGGTTATGACAAATGGCGAATTGCCATTCGTCATAACCACAACCGTTAAACTGTGGAATTCCATTAACTTCTTTATCGCCCATAACCTCTTGTAATTGGAAAACGTTGACGAAATTATTTAAAGAAAAATAGATTTTATTTAAAAAGAAAAATATTGATGTTTAAAACAAAACAGTTTATAAAGGAATAAAAATATTTTCAAATATTTTTATAAACTTGAAATACAAACAAAACAAAGTTTCTATGATTGAAAAACTTATTTCAATAAAAATTTGTTATCATTTGCGCTCAGTGTTGGATTTTTTTAAATAAAATTACTTTTTGTGGAATACGTACTGGTCGTTCAATACTATTGTTAAACCAATGATCACCTATGCTGCCCTTGCATGGTAACCAAAAGTTGAGCAGAGTAAGGCAAGGGATGCTCTTAAGAGAATCTACCGTCTTGGCCTTGGGGATGTGTTGGCCGACGGATGCCTTGGGGGTTATGCTGGGGATCCCGCCATTGCATATTTCTGTAATGGAGGTTGCCAGTATGGGTTCCTCTAGACTTAGTGAATTCGGTGGCATGAGGGGGCGACCTAAGGGGTCACATGAGGATCGCGCGCATCTTAATAGATGACCCGATTTCTAAGGTTGCGGACAGAGATTCACCGGAGTGGATCTTTGATAGATATTTTGATGTGTTGTTGTTTGACAGAGACATGTGGACCAATCAATCCTGGGAACCGGAAGATGGTTCTCAGTTGTGGTTCACTGATGGCTCTAAGCAGTCGAATGGGAACACGTGTGCGGGCGTCTTTGGACCAGGCTTTCAGCGTGCTTTACCTATGGGAAATATCCTTCCATTTTTCAGAGTGGATCTTTGATAGATATTTTGATGTGTTGTTGTTTGACAGAGACATGTGGACCAATCAATCCTGGGAACCGGAAGATGGTTCTCAGTTGTGGTTCACTGATGGCTCTAAGCAGTCGAATGGGAACACGGGTGCGGGCGTCTTTGGACCAGGCTTTCAGTGTGCTTTACCTATGGGAAAATATCCTTCCATTTTTCAGGCGGAGATTTGGGCCATATGTGTCTGTGCAGGGGAATGCCTGCGAAAGGGAACGCTCAGATCTCGCATCTACATTCTTTTTGACAGCCAGGCTGCACTGAGGGCCTTAATAGCTTTTAAGGTGTCGTCTGGGTTGGTCATGGAATGCATTCAGACTCTCAATAAGCTCGGTAGGGGCAACTCTCTAACCTTGGGGTGGATTCCTGGTCATGAGGAGCATGAGGGCAGATTGTCTTGCCAACCGCGGGGCCCGAAGGCCCTATATTGGTCCTGAACCATTCTGTGGAATACCTGCGGGGTATGTTAGGGAAAATCTCATTGCATGGAGAGAGTCTGAATTCTCTGGTTACTGGGAAAACTATCCTGGAAAGGGGGGTTTGAGGACCCTGGCGTCGTACTTAACTGGACACTGTAATCTCAGATACCATCTGCACAGGAAGGGTCAATCGGACACGGATATGTGTAGGTTTTGTGAGATGGTGTCTGAGACCTCTGTGCGAATGTCCCAGGCTTTGTGATAGGAGACTTAGGTTTCTAGGTGATCGCTTCATATGTAGCTTGAATCTGTAGGTAACTTTAGGCAGCACAAAAGACCTACATTGGTCGCGGTGCATAGTGCCTTCTGATCTAATCTCTAATCTAATCTACCATTGAAATCGATGGTGCAGAGTCTCCATTTGTATGGCGCGGATTAGTGCTCTATTTAACGTTAAACAAAGAATTGTCCTTATTGAACAATATCGAGCATAATTTAATGCTTACTTCGCAATTCTATATACAGTGTGAAATGTAGCGATGGACTAAATACTGTCAGTTAGATTTGTAAAGTACGAAACAACGATCCATGTACAACACCAAAAGGGTTGACTGTTCAAAAAGGTTGCCAACTCTTGATGTGAAAAAATGGCGAGATTATGGAGAAAAAATGGCTGAATTCGGAAAATAATACTAACAATCCTATTCCTACTTGGGGCCCGTTATGACTGTCAGAAGACAATTTTTAAGACTGAAAATCTTAACTTTCTATACAAACTAACAGTTAAATTCAATAATATTCAAATTTTATTTGTCATTTTATAATGATGTCTGGTCTTTATATTTTGTATTTTTTAAACAAAATTTCAAATAAATAATATTTTTTGTGACTCTTGCAACCCTCTAAATAATTTGAATGTAAATTATTACTAAAAAAGATTTTTAACATGAATTTTATGAAAGTACTCTTTAAATTTAAATGTTTTACTTATTTTTAAATATTTTCAGTAAAATGTTTTACTTTTAAATGTTAAAAAATTAAAACCAAAAGTTTATTTTTCTATCTTTTATCATAAATTATGATGTGAGCAAGATTATTCAAGATAATTTGTTTTTTTGTTAAACAAAAAAACTGTGTAATGTTTATTCATTAATTAAAAAAATTGTTTATTAGTTAAAATGTTTTATTTTTGATTTGACTTAGTTCAATTCTTCCAATCATCGGGTAAATAAAACAATACGGGTAAAGCGTTGATCTTTTTCCTTCAAAATTTGGGTAGAATATTCTAGCCTTTCTACATTGGTTCTCTGATGATTTTCGGTGACGCGAAATGAAATATGCTGCTATTGTGAGAACAACCATATCTGATCATTACACTATCTTTTGTTGTTTATATGGAGAAGAAGAAGAAAACCAGGGACAGGAAAACATGCATTTGCAGGTTGCCCAAATTAACCGTTTTAAAGTTAACAAACAAATTCAAGAAATAAACTGGAACTTTTTAATTAATAAAAACCTAAACACAAATGATTTTTTTAATGAAATTAATAAAACTTTTACCAATATATATGAAAATTCAAAAAAACAGCATGTTAATCCTAAAAAAAGAACTATAACTCCTTGGATAAGTGATAACTTAATAAAATTTTGTGATATTCGGGATAAACTTTACAAGAAATGGCACAATAACCGAAACAATAAACAATATGAATTCGAATATAAAAAATTTAGAAACAAACTGAACAAAAAGTTAAATTATGAAAAAAACTATTATTATAAAACAAAGTTTTTAGAAAATAAAAATAATATTAAAGTCACGTGGCAATTAATAAACGAAATTACGGGCAAAAAGTCAAATAATATTGACAGTACAATAGTTAAAAACTTTAAAAATGAAAACATATCGAATATAGTACAAAATTTTGCAATCAGTTTTAAAGAAAACGTACAAAAAATAATACACAACTGTGATATCAAAACATTACAAATAAATCAATCAAGAATGCAAAACTCAATTTACATTTCTCCAACTAACGAAGAAGAAGTATATAAAATATTAAAAAATTTAAATATAAAAAAAGGTCCCGGTGTAGATAACATCAGACCAAAGGACTTAAAAAATAATGCAAGTTATATAACCCGATTAATAACTGCTTTAGTCAATTCAAGTATTGACAAAGCTATCATACCAACATTACTCAAAACATCTCTAATACGTCCAATATATAAAAGTGGTAAAAAAAACGAATACAACAATTACAGACCCATAGCAATCTTACCGGTTATGGAAAAAGTTCTAGAAGAGATAATTGTTAGAAGACTTACGAAGTTCCTGAAAAAATATAATATTATAAATGCAAGCCAATTTGGTTTTCAAAAAGGTAAAAATATAAATCAGCTTCTGGGAAACTTCTCCAATTATATTAATGGGTGCTTAACAAAAGGCTTTCACTGCTTGACACTGTTTATCGACTTTAGCAAAGCGTTTGACACACTGTCCCATAAAAACTTATTAAACATATTAGAGAGAAATGGAATTAGAGGTAACAGCTTAAAATGGTTTAAAAATTATTTACAATTAAGATCGTATCGCGTCAAAGTGGAAAACCATTTAAGCGACGAAATGCCGCTGAACTGTGGTGTACCCCAAGGCTCTAAACTAGGTCCCGTGCTTTATTTAATATACGCAAATGATATGTTAAACCTACTAGGAAACAGCACCACATTTGCTTACGCAGATGACACAGCAATTATTGTGGCTCATAAAAACGTAAATACTGCTACAGAAATTATACAAAATGAGCTAAACAAAATAACAAAATGGTGTCATGACAACGGTCTAATAATAAACGCAACAAAAACAAAGGTAATGCACATTAAACCGCCTCATCTCACTCACAACAACATTTTCCTCAAATTTCACGATACCCAATGTCTGCACAACACAATAAACAACAACAATCTTTACAATTCCGATACGTGTACAACAATGATTGAGATGGTAAATTCATACAAATATCGTGGAGTATACGTGGACAGTAACTTTAAATGGCTCACGCATATACAAAATCTTCGGAAAAAGTTACGGAAAACAGCATACAGTCTTTACCATCTAAGTAACTGTGCTAATTTCAATGTGCTTAAACAGGCCTATTTTTCACTAACTGAGTCCTACATTCGACACGGTATAACCGCATGGGGAAGCGCTACATATTGTAAATCTCTACAATTAACACAAAACCAGATATTAAAAATACTACTTAAAAGTCAAAACCACAACAATATCATAAATTATGAGCTTATTTATAATGACACTCCCACAAACATAAACAACACCAACTCTGCAAACAACAATGCTCCGAACGACATCAATTCGTTAAACAACAATATGAACAATAACGGCACACCAAATTCAATTTCTACCAATATATGCAACAACAACATGCTCAACAACATTAACAGTACGCTAAACAACAACAATATTATCACCAACAGGAATTCGACCAACAACAAAATCTCGCCACAGAGTTACTGGTATTGAACATAAGAAGCATATATCATACAACTCTCATCAACGAATTCTTCAACGATCCTCGTTTCCTAAAAGTTATCGACCATGCCCATAACACTCGACTTCGATCCGATGGAAGGTTCAAAGTGGAGCGTCATCGCAACAATTACGGCAAAAACACCTTAGCCGTAGTATTGCCCAACATTTTTAACAAATTGCCCTTAGATATCTTAAACATAAACAATCCTAATAAAAGAAAAAAATTGCTGAAAGAACATTTCATAGCTTCGCAATGAAAAGAGAAGCCAATCAAAATGTGATTTTTTGAATTTTAAATTTAAATTTATAATAATGAGATAATAGCTTGTTTATTAAAAATCAAAAATCAGTAAATAATGAAATATATTTTTATATCTATTTTTAAAGACAGTTTTTTACATCCTACAGACAAGCCTAATGGCTTCGTGGGATTAGAATTCAATTTAAAATGTATATAGAATTTTACAAATAAAATGAATTTATTAAAAAAAAAAAAAAAAAAAAATGTAAGGACCTGTCAGTAGATAAAGTCTGCTATAAGTTAGCGGGCAAAAACTTTTTTGAGTAATAAATAAACATTGCACGGTTTTTTGTTTAACAAAAAACAAATGATCTTGAACTTGAATAATCTTGCTCACATCATAATTTATGATAAAAGATCGAAAAATAAACTTTTGGTTTTAATTTTTGAAAATTTTAAAGTAAAACAAACAAAATTAATTTTAAATAAAAATATGTAAATTTCTTTGCTCTTGAACTGCACTTTAATTGTATTTCTTGAATATTGTAAAAATGCATGTCGATGAAAAATGCATGTCATCTCAATAAGAGACCAACGAGATTGGTAAATTTTTGAAGTTGTTGTAGGAAAAATAAAAAGGATCTATTTTCAACTAAAATTGTTTATACAAAACATAATAAAAAAGTCACCGCGGATTTAAAAACGATTATTAATAGGGAATGAAATTGAATTAAAATTGAGATACATTTCGTTTATATCCCACAATTTAAATTTTTTTATAGCAGAAATTAAAAAAAGAAAAATAGAAATTTTGAGAATTTTAACAATTTATGAAAAACAGCCATGAGGAATCGACCTAAAATTTGGTTGGTTTTTTCAAATTTTATTTTTTTCAAATTCCTTTAAAACTGTGGGCTGTAGGCAAATTTTCTCAAAAAAAGTCCAAATTTTCACACTGTGACGTGGTGGGAAAAATTAAAAATGGTATTATACAAAAAAAAAATGTAACTTTAACAATGTTTAACCGATTTTAACAAACATGGACTTTAATTACTCAGTATTAAACGCACTTTCAAGAAAAAATTATAGTTTTAAATAATGTATTAGAAAATAAAGGCGCCAAAGTTAAAAAAATTAAAAAAAAAGTTGAACATTTTAAATATTTTGAATGTTTGCACATGGGTTTGTTAAAAGTGTAAACATGTATATATTTTTGGAAAGCTTAACTATTCATCATTCTAAATCCACTACAAATCGGTTCAAAACTGACTAAGTTAAAAATATTGTGAAATAGAGACCGAGGAGATTATAAAAATAAACAAAAATCTAAAAGTAGAATATTTGTGTTGTTAGTGTTGTGTAGTAGTACAATAACAGAAAAAGCTAATAGGAAAGAAAACTGCAATTTAGCTGCATTAGATCCGAGGCCATATTTGGGTGTGATCGCTAAACGGTCATGACTTGGTATTGTTACGTTTGTAATGTAAGAAGAGCGCAGGTTTGATTCTTACAGCCGCAGGTTGTTGTTATCATATAGAGACAATCTGAGAATTACAAATACACAATTTAAATGGAAAATCACTGATGACGCCTGTCCATAAAAAAAGTCAGAAACTAGTCTAGTCTGATTCAAAAATTAATAGTGTTTAAAATATTTAGAGAAAAACGCTTATTCTTCTTCTTAACCTCAACATTTCTAAATAAAAATATTTTAGTCCGTGGGGTTTTAAAAAAAAGTTTTTTTTTATCGATAACTTCAGATTTTGAGGATGTATTCAAAATTCTAAAAATTGAAAAGTGATTTACTTAACCAGTCCAACAACCTACACTAGGTCATTTTAAAAGTAAATTAAATTTGTTCTATTTAACACGGTGTTAGTGTTATTTAAAAATTACCTCAATATATATTACCAAAAGTTCAATTTTTGTATGAAGGTTGTTCATAAAAAATATCTTTGTCACTGACTATGACGGTCGTTTGAGAAGGGGGCGAAATTAACAACACCGACAATAAATCATAACCAATATATTTAAATTTGTATGTACGGTGCGGCGCGTTTATTTCTAAAAAAAATTACATGTAAATAAAAAGTTACAAATTGATACCACATTTGAACTTACCGCAGTGTTATTCCTTCACAAACTAAATTGTACAGAATAAAAATGTAGCAAAGAGCCACTGTTTGTTATGTTTCTACTCAAATGGAATAACGGTTTCTTTAATAAAAAAACCTAATGAAACCAAATACTGCAGTAAGATCAATGTATAAAGAGGAATACAAAAATTTATAAAAACATGCCAACAACAATGCATGTACATAAAAACGTTATAAATTTAACAATATTAAGGGTCATCCCAGACCACCAAACAAAGGGAAATAATAAATAATTTTAAATGAAATAAATAATAATTTTTAATGAAATAAATAATAATTTTAAATAATAAATATGAGCCAATTTGCGACAATCTTTCTTGAGTTAAAAACTAAAAAACGAAACTATAGACTTAAGAATATATAATTTTTATGTTCCTTTTGAGTTGTTCACAAGATTTTCAAATATATTCACTTTTCTAAGTAGTTTCTGAACCATTTTTTGGATTTAATAACTTAATTTTTGTGCCTTTATGGAGTTTCGATTACGACTCCTAAAATAAGAATCCTCAGAATTTTTTTTTTTAAATTTTTGTTTTATTAATCAATTAATTTAAAGACCCAACTATATTCAGTAAAGTTAAATTAAGGGACTGAGCTTTTGCACGAAAATGCATTGAAGCACTCATATTTAGCTCAAGAAAACTTTCGTAAAGTTCCATCTCTATTAACTTGGTTAATTTGTAATCGAAACTCATCGTCCCCAACTTAATCAAATTAAAATCATTTCAAACAAACAAACGAAATTAATAAATAACAAATAAATAAATAAAAAAAAATTAATAAAAACAAAAAAACATAAAATTTATTCGCAAATCTTACGAACATTTTGAAAATCAAATAATTGTAATACGGTTGTTATTAATTTCAAAGAAAATTTAATAAAAATTGTTAACCAAATTTACCAAAGGTAAGCCAATTGTCGTTGAAGCTTTAGCCAGTTTTAGTAGATATGTATTAAATAAATATAAGACTTATTTTTTTAATCGTCATATTAATTGTAGGGAAAAATACTTATAATCTGAAGATTTTAGTAAGCAAAACGCAGAAGTACATAAAATTTCTATGAATCTGAAATTTTTTTAAATGAAATGTCTAAAATTCTCGATAGTTTAAATTAAAAAATCCAGTAAATTTAATGTTTTTGATAGAAATAATAAAAGTCGAAGGTATAAAAGTCTGAGAATCAAGACAAGGTTTACGAACAATAATTTTGCAGTGATTACCTCTAAAGTTTAGGCTTATTTAACAAAGAATTAAAGCTCCGACTTAACTAAAAATGTATATTGTTGAGTTTGTTGAAATTTTTTTATTTGCGTTGGAGATATCCATAAAAAAAAGTGTAGGTCAAGCCTTGTTAATTGGGGTTTTTTTGGTGATATTTTTTATTTGTTTGGGGATATCGTAAAAAGTATCCGGCAAGCCTGATTCAAAATAAGAATTTGGGTATAAATCAGTTTTTTAGCTTTCCTGAAAAAATGTGTTTAGGTTCATAGACATCATTATTGAATATAATCTCTCTAAATGCATGCATTTTTAGTTATATGAATCGAACTGTTTTGAATATGGTAGAGTTGCATTGTTTGCCGAGAAAACTTCTCACAGCTATATAAAAAAAGATAGACAAAACTGTTACCTTATTGTCCAGTTCTATTTCGACAACGTCTATTGGCGCCGAATGCCCTCCAACAAGTGTCAATGCTGCACCCAAAATCGGTTTCGGATCGTAGGGTTCCCTATGGGCAAAACAAAAAAAACTTTAGTAATATACTTATAATAGGGAGAAAATTCATATAAAAGCATACAAGGGACACATACTGACATGAGTGCGCAATAGAACGGGCCCAAACCATTGCCGGAACCGCATGGCACAATACCCATTGATATGTGCTCTAAAACTTGTTCCCAGTCACGACGCTTTAGAAGACCATTCAATATTTCGTGAAAAAGTCCATCACCTCCAATTGCAACAATGCCACTCCACACAGACAAATCTCTTTGGCGTATAAAATCGCACGCATATTGGGAATGTTTTGTCACATAAAGATCATACGGCACTTCAGCTTCATTGAGTACTGGAACGACCTGTTGGTGGAAAAGTTCTCTAGCTCTTCCAGAACCTGATTTAGGATTCAATAGAATGAGAAGTCGCTTCTTGAGTAAAGCTCGACCACCTGTTTCTAATCCGTATCCGTTACAGAGATCGAGGTGCCTGTCTCTGTGTGACTTCAAGGTTTTATACCATTTCTCTGCTTCTCGCATATTATCCTCGTGACTATCGAATGATCGAAATCGCAATGTTATCACTGTACGTTCCCGACGTATTGTGTTCCTAATGTTTTTTTTTAGTATATAGGCAAAAACATATAAATATGCATCCTCATGCTCCTCGCTTTGGCTCTTTTGCTTCTCTGATATACTTGGAGTACACACACCGCACGCAACACCAGATCCAAAACGAGTTGGCTTTTGCAACCAAACACATCTTCCGCCAATAATATCGCAGATTTTCACCAAATGGTCTTTTTGGCTGCCAGGTGATGTATCTCGATGTAGTGTCAGCCCATTCGAATTAAGTCGAACATGAAAGACACTGCCCTTTTTACTATTTGAGTAAAACGTATCTCGTAGCTCATCAGAGAACACATAAAGATCTGTTATTTTCTGCGAGTCATCTTCGCTTTTCACTGAGATTCTTCTCATTATTTTCACAACAATTAAACGACCAATATAAATACATATACAATTATTTCTTCATTATTTTGTTTTAAATTTCTATAAATTGTTATTCTCTACTAGGTTGTGTAGTTCATGAACGAACTAGTTCAATTGAACGACTCACTCAATTGAACGAAATGAAATGTTCATGAATATTGGATCTAGTCGTTCAGTCCTTCCCAGCAAACAATCCGGTCCGTTTATGTGCCGTTTTCGGTACAGCATATACGGATCCGAAGTCCGTTTCCGTAACCTTTTCCGGAACAGTATACGGACCGGAAAAAGGAATAAAAGGAACATCGAATACGGATTCGAAACAGTATAAAGCACGCTAAAACGGACCGTTTTTGAACCGTCATGCTGTATATAAAATGGAGTGTACGAATTGAGTGTACGTTCAAAACGTACCGTAAACTGTCCTTCATTTATTTTAAAAACGGAGTGGACTCCGTTTTTAATAGTTGTAACAGAATTCGAGTACTGACATCAGGGATGGTAACACGGTGGCCACATTAGATATTAACTTGGCTATAAAATGTGCAATAACGCCAACAGAATAACGGAATTAAATTATCTGTGATCAAATTAATGTTTAGGGTCGAGAATACGTATTCATAATTATATCATGTCTTCTCATAATTTTCTGTCTCCCGTTGAGTAAAGTCGTCCGTTTTTTCTTTTAATTTTCAACTATGCGATTCAAAAACAAATTTATCTTGATTTATGACAATTAAACAATTTTTAATACACTTTTTCATCTTGTGTTTTTTATTTTTAGGCGTTTAACTTTTGTTTATTTTTTGTTTACAATCTTTTATTTATGTGTGTGGGTATTTAGACAGCTTATATCATGATATTGTTGTTTAGAGATTTATCTTAACAACTCTCTTTTGATATCAGATATAATACAAACAGTATCAGTAATGTTTGGTCCACACATAGCATATTTCTCTCTGCGATTGAATTTGAAGTTTGCTAACAGAAAAATATCAAAGTTAATAACTAGTGTTTACATCGTGGAAAGGATATAATATCTGTATAAAAATATTTATCACACACAAAAATCGTTTCCAAGTAATGAGGAGCATTTCAAAGTTTATTTACGAAAGTTATGCGAAAGTAATAACATTTACCAAGTTTTTGCTTGTTTCTACTTAATTACTGAATAATTTATGCGAAAAAACTTTATTAGTTGAAATGCTTCTAGTTACTTGGCAACGATTTTTGTGTGTGCATATACGCAGAGAAAATTAGACGTTTCTTATATCGAATTTACTTTGTTAAAACGTTTAGTACACGCAGAAAAAAGAGGTCGGACATTAATAAAAATTAGAGTAAAAGTTCATAAAGTTCCTGGCAATTAAACAACTTCATAAAATTAATTGCAAATTCGTCAAGACGCTTATATTGAATTTACAATATACCCGAAATCTGGTTAGCAATTCTGTAGGACGATCGACGACAATCGTCCACTTTTCGAAGTTAAATTATAACAATATTACATACAAATTTTAAATAATGTTAACAATTTTGGTAAAAGCAACAATTTTCCATCGTTTAGTTTAACGTTTTCGTAAGAACCATCGTCAAAACGATAGAAAATTAGGTTTCGTTTTGAACGAAACGATGTCGTTTTTGTTAGAGAATCTGTCCCCTGGCTTAAAACAGTATTTGATGAAAATTTGGTTATGAAACGTTATTTCAAACCAGATTTCCAATTCAAATTCATAACTAATGTTGATGCTGGCAATCCTGTTTAATAAGTAAAGATTAATAAAAGGTGGCATCTAAGCTTTTTCGAAGTATGTGTGGGTTGAAACAAAGCTTATGCCTAGTTTTTCACTTCCTATTTAAATGCCATTTGGACTTTAAGTTCTATTTAAATACAAACGTCAGTTTTTAACTTCAAATTTAAATCACATTTAAGTGACCAATCTTGGGCATTTAAAGTCTATTTAAATTGTACAAATAGAACATATGATTTTGACAGTTGTTTTTTTTCCGCGTGGTAAAACAAACAATAAAAAATAAATTAAATTACAGCAGCCAATAACAATTCAACTTCGGTTGCACTGAAATTTTCACTTCTCTTCATTTTTATTTTATTCATTTAATTATACTTTAATTATATATATTTTATATTTTCTGTTATTTTCTGTTTTTTTCTATTCTTTAAACAGCTGTTTTATGAATAATGATCATTAATTTTTGACATTTCATGATGCTACCATACTTTTGTCGCAAATAAATAACAATTATCATTTAAGACTGAAAAACTGAAACTGTATTTAAATACAACTTAAATTTAAATGGCAATTAACTAATTGCATATTTAAATACGAAGTTAAAAACTGGGCATTAGTAGATTAAAAAGAGCTAAAGATTGTAAACTAGCTCACTAGTTCAAAGTAACTAGTTCAATTGAACTAGGCGTTTCACGAACTACGCAACTCCAAACACAAAAAAAATTTCAGAGGGAATACCAAGATAAATTTATATAGGTAGTGCTAGTAGCCCAGCTGTATATCTTCCTCTTACCTTTTTTTATGTCTTCGATATGTCAAAATTTGTCCAGATATATTTTTTTGTTTACTTTAAATAAACTAAGGGCCATTATTACAACTTGCCAATAGCTAAAGTTCGGATGTTATCTGACAGATTATTAGTTTTTTCGTTATTATAAGTATACTTTAAGCTAAAAGTGACCGATAAGCTAAAGGGAAGACGTTGTTGCATTTAACTTTAACGTAAGGTTTATGTGTTTAAAGTTGCCACATTTTCTGCTCTATAAAGAAGAAACAGAAAATATCGAATTTCACAACCGAATTTCACAAATTATTGTTTGTTTGTAAAGAAATAAATAAAAGTACGTTGCCACTACGTATTTTTATAAACCAATTCATAAACCAATAATCGGTTTTTAGTTTGGTGCTGCCACATTATCAAAAATATTAATTTTATTTTATTGGGAAGTTGTAATAACGAAAAACATTATAGCTCACTTTATTCCTCACTTTAGCTAAAGTTACTTTTTACTGACATTTACTTTAAAGGCAAGTTGTAATAACGGCCCTTAGGGCCATTATTACAACTTGACAATAGCTAAAGTTCGGATGTTATCTGACAGATTATTAGTTTTTCGTTATTATAAGTATACTTTAAGCTAAAAGTGACCCATAAGCTAAAGGGAAGACATTGTTGCCTTTAACTTTAAACGTAAGTTTTATGTGTTTAAAGTTACCACATTTTCTGCTCTATAAAGAAAAAGAAGAAAATACCGAATTTCACAACCGAATTTCACAAATTATTGTTTGTTTGTAAAGTAATAAATAAAAGTACGTTGCCACTACGTATTTTTATAAACCAATTCATAAACCAATAATCGGTTTTTAGTTTGGTGCTGCCACATTATCAAAAATATTAATTTTATTTTATTGGGAAGTTGTAATAACGAAAAACATTATAGCTCACTTTATTCCTCACTTTAGCTAAAGTTACTTTTTACTGACATTTACTTTAAAGGCAAGTTGTAATAACGGCCCTAAAAGTTTTAAAATATTTTGAAAAAAATTGTGTTTTTGACAAAAACAAAAGCTTACAAAAACATAAAAATCTCAAATAAAAAAACATGCGGATGTGTTGCATATGCAAAACAAAAGGGGCAACGTGAAAATGGAACACTTTTTATGGTTCCCAAAGATGACAAAAGAAGACAGCAGTGTAGTGAGATTGTCCGTATGGAATTCACCCCAAACGCCTATATTTGTGATAGTCACTTTTCCCCGAATCATATTACAACATCGGGAAGCCAACGGCTGTTACCCATTGCTGCGCCTATTGTTCAGCCCTTACCAGGGCCTTGTATAATCTGTTAATTAATATTTAATTTTTAAAATTTCAGCACGAAACACAGAACACCTAGATGACACCGGAAATGTGAAAGACGACCACACTGAATGGCTCAACTCCACAAATGTCACCACTGTAGATTTTGCAACTAATTTAATGCTTGAAAAAGCACAAGATTTCGATGGCACTGAGGAGATGGAAGAGTCTGTGCCAGACAACATTAGAGAAGTACTCGATGACCTAAATATTGCTAATTTAGATGACAATTATATTCTTCAAGAGGATGGTTTAGAATACATATCAGGGTATATTATTCGAAAGCTGAATCTTGTAGAATACGAATGTCATGGAAATACGTTTACATGGGTTGACCAGGTGTCAAAGGGTTCCTTGAAAAAAACATCCACGCAATTTCTAAGCAAAGTCAAAAATCTAGAGTTGCCAAAGCGTACATTTTACTTTGTAACACAGGTGTGTATGTGGGAGAAGGTACGCTACATTACTCCCCCCTTCCGGTTGAGGCAAAACCGTACCTTACGACCGTAACTGGAAGTGATGATTCTGGTTCCTTAGCATGTGTTGGTTCATTGGCTTTGTTTCATTAGATGTTGGTTAATTAGATGTTAGTTCATTGTTTGATGACTCAGTAATTGTGGGCTCAGAATTTGGTTGATTTAAAATAAATGCAGCCTTTAAGCGGTCCAAACTTATGTTCATCTTTTTTCCTTTAACATCTACAGTAAAATATTTTTCGTGACGCTTTAAAACTGGATAGGGTCTTTCATACGGAGTTTGTAGCGGTTTGCAAACCATGAAATTACGTATAAATACTTGAGAAGTATGCAAATCTTTTTAAAATAAACTATCCTTAGCGTGGCAAGATGTTTTAGTAGGCCGTAGATTTTTTATGAACTATTTCAACTTGTTGACGAATTCAATTTGTGAAGTCTCGTTTTTTTCGCTTATCAAAAACTCACCTGGGAGGCGCAAACTGGATCCGTTGAGATGGCGTTGCATCGATACGTGTTTTCGAAATCCAAGAAGAATCAGCGGTAATATTTCTACCCAATTTTCAGATTCATAACATTTGATAGCAGCCTTCAAGGGACGGTGAAATCGTTCTATGAGACCATTTGCAGCTGGGTGATATGCTGTAGTTCTTAAATGTTGAATGCCAAGGATTTTGGTTAATTCTTTGAAAAAATTGCATTCGAATTGGCGTCCCTGGTCTGTGGTGACTCTTAATGGTATTCCGAATCTTGAGATCCAAGTTGAGTAAAAAGTAAAAGCGACATTTTCAGCTGTAATGTCCTCTAATGGGCATACTTCAGTCCATCAGGTGAAGCGATCGATCATTGTTAAGCAGTAACGAAATCCTCTAGATGGCGGGAGAGGACCAACGATGTCAATGTTGACGTGGTCGAAACGTTCGGCGGTAGTAAAATACTTGCATAGTGGTGCCCTATTGTGGCGATGAAATTTGCTTTTTAGGCAGGCTATACAAGCTTTTGCCCAAAGATGACAATCACTTTTCATACCTGGCCATACGACTTTTTCAGCTACTAGCTTCGTGGTTTCTTCGCGTAGCGTGACATAGATTATGTATTGATTCAAATGCAGTTTTACGAAATTCTTTGCTGTTTTACGAATAATCTGTTGATATATCACAATATATAGAAAAGTTGGTGTTGGGCAATACGAACGTTTTAATTTGCAAATTTGAATTGGATTCGAGTATTAATTTGATTTCCTCATCAATGACCTGTTGGCGACTTAATTCTTCGAAATCGATTGTATTGTTTACGTGGACGGCTTCAATACGTGACAAGGTGTCTGCCACTACGTTTTCCTTGACAGGTCTATGCCTTATGTCCGTTGGGAATTGGACCAAAAATGTAGGTGACAAATTTGTCGGGGGCTTGCCTTGTCTAGTTTTTGTTTAAATGCGAATTACAACGGTTTGTGGTTCGTGTATATACAAAATTCTCGGCCCTCGAGCATGTGCCGAAAATGTTTGACAGCTTTGTATGCACTTAACAGTTCCCTGTCATAGGTGCTGTATTTACGTTGAGCGTCGGTTAGCCGCTCCGAATAAAAGCCAAGTGGTTGAAGATGTTGTTTACCACTTGCTGTAAAACTGCACCTACGGCAACTTTTGAGGCATCGACTATAAGTGCAAGTTAACTGTTGGTTTTAGGAAAAGCAAGGCATGTTGCGTCACGTAGTTGTACCTTGCATTGCTCATTTGCATTTTCCTTCGTCGGTCCTTTTTCCTTTGTCTTTCTTTTATTTGCGCGTATAAATTCGAATAAAATTGCTTGTTGGTTTACTGCTTTTGGCAAAAATTCATGTTGTTTATGTTCCTCTAAGTTTTTTGAGGCGATCAATATGTCGTCAAGATGTGCATAGGCGAACTCCAAATCACGGAGAATGTGATCCATTAGGCGCTGGAAAGTTTGACCTGCATTACTGAGTCCAAATGTCAACTCAAACATGCTCAAACATGAACTCAAACATGCCGAACGATGTTGTTATGGCAGTCTTTGGTACATCAGGTGGCGCTACGGGGATTTGGTGGTATGCCCTTCGCAAATCGATTGTTGAAAAAATAGTGCTGTCCTCTAACCAATGCGTGAAATCGTGTATGTGTGGGATCGGGTATCGATCCGGCTCTGTAATGGCGTTCAACTTTCTGTAGTACCCGCAAGGCCTCCACTCTCCGTTTTTCTTTTTCAACATGTGGAGTGGGCTTGCTCAAGGACTGGACGAGGCACGACAGATACCGGCATCGAACAACAATTGTAATTAATTTTTAATTTTTGTTGTGTTTGTGTAATTCCGGGGAATTGATTAAGAAGTACTTGAAATTCATCGTTAATATTGATGGTGGATAATCCTATGATAGGCGATTCGATAGTTGCGATTTCACAAAGTCCAGCAATACCAGTGTTGCCATCAAATAATTTAAACTAATAAATTATAGTGATCTAAAAAATCTGCACCTAAAATAGGTTGATATACGTCAGCAATTGTAAAATTCCATGTAAAATTTCGTCGTAAGCCTATGTTGAGTGTTAAACTTTTTTCACCATATGTTTTAATGGAATTGCAGCAAATAAAAAAGTATTGTTGTCCGGAGATCTTAGCTGTTGGCGATTAGGAGTGATGACATCAACAAGAAATTTTAAATTTGTGTTTTTGTCAGAAATTATGAGACGGCGATGCAGTTTTGGCGGTCTGTCATTTACCGTCGATTGTTACAGACTGTCTAGTTTAAATTCGCGTTACATGGTTTTCTGCATTTTTTTGCTTTTGAGCCAAATTTTCTGTGGTACCAGCATATCTCATTTGTTTGAGTGTCTTCGCGAGAATAATTTCTATTACGATTATTAGAAGCGGATCTGTTACGGCTACGTGAGCGTTGAAACTGTGTTTTTAAACTGGAGATTTCTTTAGTTAGTTGCTGTATTTGTTTTTTCAACACATCATTTGTTGTTTCAGGTTTTGGCACTGAAAGTTCGTGAACAGATGCACTGTCGTTGACTTCAGAAATTTAATCGGCCATAACAGCAATCTTATCAAGAGACTCGCCACTAATTGAAACAATACTTCGCATGTGGTTTGGCAAACGAGTCATCCACATATATTTTAAAAAAGCATCATCGACCTGGTTGCCGGCCAAATTGTTCATCTCTCGGAGTAGCTGTGATGGACGTAAATCTCCAAGTTCAATATCTTGTAACAATTTTTTAGACGTTTTTGTTCGGAGACAGAAAACTCTTCCAGCATACGTTTCTTTAGAGCTGTATATTGGTTTACCTGTGGCATGTTTAATATAACATCGCTAACTTGTGACAAGATTGCACCATCGATTGCTGCAACAACTGTGTGGTACTTAGTTTGTTCAGCTGTTATGACTGATATTGCAAATTGCGATTCGACTTGTGCGAACCAAAGTTCTGGGCGAGCGTGCCAAAATGGTGGAATCTTTACCGAAATACGAGCTTGTTTTTTCACGTTGTTGACCTGTTGTTGTTGGTAAGGTTGGTAATCCTCCGCCAGATCCTGTCTGTTTTTGCGTTTGGGTATTTTTTCCGTCTTCCATTGCGTTTTCTTTCTTTGCTTATCGGGGTCACCAATGTGGTGGTCTTTTAGCTAATTGATCAAAATAAATGAAACACGATCAATTCTTAAAATAACTTAAATTAAACTTTATTTAGAAAATATCGTTTTGTATGAAAATGTATTTTTGCGTGTGTAAACTTTTTGCGAGAAAAACTAGAATGTTCTATGTATGCGTTATAAATCTAGAATTGCCAAAGCGTACATTTTACTTTGTAACACAGGTGTGCATGTAGGAAAAAGGTACGCCACACTATTAATTTAAGTTAATAAATTAATAGAAGACATTTACAAATACTACAAACGTTACGACCAGCGCAACTTTTATAACAAATTTTAGTTTATATATACTACAATAAAATTATAATATATCACAGATATGTCAGTAAAACAAAATGAATTTTGCTTTAACATTAATATTTTAAAATGCTATTCTAAGTAAAAATTAAAGATAAATGAGAAAATTGTAAGATCATTAAGTCACAATAAATGCAGTTATGATTTATTGTATTGATTTAAATAATTGATAAGGCTTTGTCCCGAAGACCTATCACCTTCAGGGCAGTGAAAGAGTAGATGATCTGCAGAATGGACGCTTCCGAAGAAACATAGTTTTTCGATTATAATGCTGATTTTAAATATCTTTAAATCGTGTGTGATTGAGTTTCAGCCTGTTTATTAGAGAAGTTTTGTGGCGTGGGAAATTATAATTTTTAAACCAGTGCTCTTTGTTAACAAAGGGTGCAATATCAAAAGGTGGGTGCCGAACTCTGAATCGTTCCAACGACGTTGCCACGGAGACAAGGCAGATGAGTGGTCCAGACCCCTTCGATCGCCCGCCAGGACATCATTCTGAATTCCAATGAATAAATGTGAAGATGCAATTTTATCAACGTGCTCATTTCCATCTATGACCATATGACTGGATATCCACGAGAAATGAACTGATGTATTGTGTCGTTTAAGGGAGTATAATACCGCATTCACAATCAAGATTTGTAAGTGATTTTGTGTAAATAAAACAAAGTCTCTTTACATATTTTCCGACGTTTCGTCTATATTTGTAGACTTTATCAAGGAAGTCGTCTATTTAGTGGAAAACAATACATTAATTTAATAAAATACAATTAAACTTACAATATGAAACTATTTTACTTCACATTAGAACCGCATTGTACATAAAACAAAAAACATAAAACATGAATTTAAATTAATACACAAAACTTAAACTAATATCACAGAAAATGTTTACTTTATAGCAACTCTATAACTAGCGCTTATATTGTTTGTGTCTTCTTTTGTGTTCATTGTTATTCCTATGTTCTGCTGTATTGTACGCTTAGAATACTATGTAGGTAAATGCAGTTATTTCCTTGTTTTTAATTATGTCCATTCTATGTTCTCCTATTTTGGTTTCAAGTGTTCTTTTTGTTGTTCCTATATAAACTTGTTTACAACTGTGATCGTCGTTGCCTTTGCATTTTATCTCGTATACAACGTTGCTCTGTGTTGTTTACTAATTGGCGCTTTAATATTAGAAAAAATGGTATTAAGAGTTGTGTTAGGTTTATAGGCAAAACATTTGTTTTCTGATTGTTTGTTCGTAGGTTTTTGGTGTCTGTTAAACCTGGAATATATTTTACACCGTAAAATTTTTTATGTTGATGATCATTGGGTTTATTTGTTGTTTGTGTTTTATTTTTATTTAACTTTTCTTCTTCGCCTTTAATTAATAGCGGTAATCACTCTTGATAGAAAACTTTTTCTTGGAGGAAACATTATCGATTTCTTTTTCATTAAAGAGTGAGCGTCTTTTTTAGCAAGTTTGTTTTCAACACTGTCAGCTGATCTTTGTTTACATTTGTTCTAGGCTGAACACGTTTTTCACCAAATGTAATTAAAAGTTAAATAAGCAAAATGCCAAAAACATCAGAATAAATTAAAATAATTAAATTTATAGAATTTTGTCTCCTCATCTGTCCATTTTTTGTTTGATTTTTCTCTTATTTTCTTTTTATTATCTTGTGACGCTTAAAATCAGTTGTTCTTCTGTCAAAAAAAGTTTTTCTTGTTTTCTACTACAACTTATAAAGATTTAGATATAAAACTAAACCAAGTTACAGATAGTAAATCCTGGTGGAAGCTTGCTAACGAAATAAGAAACAAAAATTATCAAGAACTCCCAAATATTCCTTCGTCTGTTTTTAAATCATATTTTATGAAATTACTTAATCCTATTCAAACTGCAAAAGATATTTATTATGCTGCACTGTATCAAACCGATGATTTATTGGATAAAAATATAAGCTCCACCGAAATTTACGACGTAATTGCAAAGGCCAAGCCAGATAAAGCTCCAGGTGAAGACAGAATTCCGTATGAATTTTTTAAAAATGCTCCGGAGGAACTAATTAATGAATTGAAAAAAGTGTACAACACATTATACAATAATATGAGATTGGATAAATCATTTGTTACCAGTGTAATATTTCCAATTTTCAAAAAAGGGGATTCCAATGAACCAAGTAATTACAGAGGTATATCCTTTATGAACGTTATTGCTAAAATTCTGATGGGTGTTATAACTGAAAGGTTATATAATTGGGTATACAAACGCAATATACTTTCAGAATATCAAGCAGGGTTTAGAAAAAACTATTCCACAGTTGATAATATCTACAACTTAACAACAATCGTTCACCTAAAGTTCATAGAAAAAAAGAAAGTATACGCATTTTTTGTGGACTTTAAAGCAGCTTTTGATACAGTTTCAAGGAAATTACTAATTTTCAAACTGCACGCAATAGGAGTGTCCACTAAAATGGTTCGTTTTATTGAAAATGTGTATCAAAGCACATACTCCACAGTTTGGAATGAAATTGAACTATCCGACAAATTTGAGACTGTATCGGGAGTTAAACAAGGTTGCTTATTGTCCCCATTGCTATTCTCGCTCTACATCAATGATCTCCATGAATATCTAGGGGGTGGGTTAAATGTTGGAAATCTAAACATAAGGCTGTTGTTGTATGCTGATGATATTGTGGTAATTGCGGATGATGTAAAAGTGCTACAAAACATGATAAATAACTTAGAAAACTACTGCAGTAACTGGAATCTAGAAGTAAATTTATTAAAATCAAAGATAATGGTGTTTAAAAACGGTGGAAGATATGCCACTAATGAAAAATGGACCTATGCCGGAAATGTAATAGAAAAAGTAAATGAATACAATTATCTTGGTATGACAATCACTCCAAAATGTATATTTACAAAACATGTGGAGAAGAAAACATATGCTGCAAAGAACTGTATTAACATGACATGGAGTAATTTCCTATGTAAAAACGATATTTCTTTTCAATCAAAAATGCATCTTTTTAAAGCGGTGTGTCGGTCAATTCAGTCGTACGGTGCTCAAATCTGGGGTCATTCACATTTTGAAGAAATAGATGGATTACAGAGATTCTTCATAAAACGGATACTAAAGTTACCAAAATTTACACCAAATTATGCCCTGTCGCTTGAATCAGGTATAGAAGATAGTCACCTTTTTACACTAAATTTGCATATGAAATATATAAAACGTACAATTTTCGAGTATTCAGAATCAAGACTGCCACATATATTAAGTATTTTAGCACTGGAAAGCAATATATCTTGGGTGAAGCGCCTGAATTCGCTGAGCTCTGAATATAATATGCACTGGTCACAAAATATATCTTTAAATGAGTGGAACGAACAACAATTCATGCTTATTAATTGTCTAAAATCCGATTATCACCGGAAGAGAATAGGAAACATGAATCGAACAGAATCTTTTTATAAAAACTTAGACCCATATGTGGGACGGTTTTATTTCCATAACGATGATCAAATGAGCATAATGTGGATTTTTAAAGCTCGTTGTGATCTAATTGAATTAAATGGTTCCCGGCACTCGAGAAGATCTTTTAAAAATTGTTCACTGTGCAACTCAAAAGAAATTGAAAACCTTCAACATTTTATTGGAAGATGTCCCATCTTAAATAGCTACAGACAGCAGTGGTTTAATAAGGTAACAATATCGGAAGATGAATAATTTCAATACTTAATGGTGAAAACAATTGGAACTACCTAGTACAATATATTATTAATGCTTTGGCTTATCGAAAAATATTAATCTTAGAATACAATAATTAATTAATTTTATAAAAATGAAATGCAATTTATATTGTTTAAACTCTTTTTTCCGGCTAACGACTATTGTCACAGCCGTATATTCTTTAAGAATTATGTAATGTTATTTTTAGTTATAAAAAAAAACAAAAAAAATGAAAAAAACATTTGTTAAATAAAGAATTTCTACTACTACTACTACTACTACTACTACTACAACTTACTCAAGGTTTGAGTCAAAGAAATTTCCTATCAAGAAAGGAGAATCGAAGAAAACGAGAAAAAACAAATCCCATACATTTTGTTTTTGTATCTGTCAAAAGTTTTCTTCTTTTCTCGTTTTCTTCGATTCTTCTTTACTTTTCTATCAAGAGTGATTACCGCTAATGTGTTAATGATTTTTTTAGGGAAACTATTATCCGTAAGTATTTTGGTTATTGTATTTAAATTTTTTCCGTGAAATTGTTTATCGCTTATATTTAATATTCTTGAAATTAAATTCTCGCAGTATTTAAGATTTGACTTTTGGGTTGGGTAGAATTGAAATTCATTAATCGCCCTGATGATGTTTCTTTGGAGCACCAGTTGTTGAACCTTTGTAGTTTAGTATCCAAATAAGCTATTGTTTTATCGGTTTCAATTTCAATTGTAAATTGAATTTTTGGGTGTTGATGGTTAAAAATTTTAAGGATCTCTTCCTTGTCGTCTATATTGATGATTGCAAAAATATCATCTACATACTTGACTATGTATTTGAAATGTATGTTTTTACGTCTTAAATCTGCGATCGCGTCATCTAATAGGGAATCAAGGACTATGTCGGCAATAGTAGGGGAGAGTGGGTTACCCATTGGCATACCGAATATTTGATTAAAGACGTTTTTATCGTAGATAAATAATTGTTGTCTCTTAGACAAAATTGTAGAATTTTTAGGAACTTCGCTCTTGGAATTTTTGTGAAACTCCGTATAATGTTCCATTTTCCCATAATATTCCTAATTGCAGTGTGAATAAAGAAATTACGTCAAATGAGACTAAAATTTCATTGTCCTCAAGATCAATATTTTCTAATTGTCTTTTCAGCTGTATAGAGTTTTTAATATTATAAATTTGCGACGTAATATGCTTTAAAATCTGTCCTATATATTTGACAAACCGTAACATGGTACCTGGACCGAGGACACTATAGGGCGAAGTGGGGTACCTGGCTTATGGATTTTTGGTAGTCCATATATCTGAGGGGCTGTTTCAGCCGAGCAGAATAACTGACGCTTCGTCCACGCATCTATAATTATTTTATGTTTTCAGTGAGAGAAAGCCCGCAGCTATTGAGCAACTATTTTAATTGAGCAACTAATTAATTCAAGGAAGGGTGCAATTAACGAGATAATATTTTTTTTTATTAACAATACCCTAATTAGGCAAAAAAACAAAACTTCTAACGTTTTTTAATGGATTTTTATTTTTTTTATTTAATTAAAGTAATTTATTTTAATATTCTCAATTTCTTATTCATCACTATTATATTGAACTATTATAGTCTTTATCATCATTACAGCAAAACACAGTTGTACAACAGCCTTAATTGATGTATCCGAGAGTATACGAGAAAACATTGATGTTGGTGATATATCGTTCCTTATTCTACTGGACCATTCCAAAGCGTTCGATACTGTCGATCACCAAGTTCTTTGTTGGAAATTGGACAAAATGTTTAGTTTCTCCCCTTCATCCATCCGTTTGGTTGCTTCGTATCTTTCTGGCCGTAGTCAATCTGTTACTGCTAATAACATAACCTCAAAATCGTTACCAGTTCTTAGGGGAGTGCCACAGGGATCAATACTTGGGCCACTACTATTCTCAATTTATATAAATGATCTAGATAAACAATTATTACACTGTAATGTTCACCTATATGCTGATGACGTACAACTATATATTAGTAGTCCTTTAATAAATATAAATGATTGTGTTGAAAAAATAAACCTAGATTTAAAACGTGTTCACACATGGGCAAATGGTTTGTGTATAAACCCCACGAAGTCCAAGTGCTTGATAATAACGAAAAAAACACTAAAACTGTCGCTTGAACCTATGATTTCTCTGAACAACAAACGAATCGAAATTGTACAAAAAGCTAAAAATCTTGGCATTATTTTTAACAACACACTCACATGGTCTGATCATGTAACCGCTGCTGCTGGGAAAACATATTCTATGCTGCGAACGCTATGGAACACTCAACACGTCACACACCGCTTAATATTCGAATGTTACTTGCAAAAACGTATATCATGCCAATTTTATTATATGGATGTGAACTGTTCGCAAGTTGCGATTCAACAACCCAAGGAAAACTTGAAAAAACTTTCAATGCAGTATTGAGATATGTTTTTAATCTGAGAAAGTATGATCATATTTCCCTATTTATAAATAAACTTTATGGCGTTTCTCTAAGAAATCTATTAAAAATCAAAACCCTAATGCTATTACACAAAATAATATTCAAACATGAACCAGTGTAGCTTTTTGCTAGAATATGCTTTACGCGTTCAAGAAGATCAAATGATATAATACATACTAGATATAGAAGTCAGGTTTCTGAACGTCATTTTTATATAAATTCAATCCGCCTTTGGAACTCGCTACTACCGCCTAATAAATCTATTAGCAACGCCTTGCATTTTGAGAGAGAGTTATATAAATTTTTTAGTTCAAATTAATACTATTATTCTTTTTATTATGCTTGTTTTTTAACAAAACTTTATATTCAATAATGTAATTACAATACAAAAATCCAATACTATAATTATAAGATTTGTATCTTGTTGTATTGGAAATCAAATAAATAAATAAAAAATAAATTACTGTCATCTGTATCATCATCATCATTATTATCATCATTATCATCATTATCATCATTATCATCATTATCATCATTATCATCATTATCATCATTATCATCATTATCATCATTATCATCATTATCATCATTATCATCATTATCATCATTATCATCATTATCATCATCATCATCACTATCGTCATCATTGTTGTCATCATCACGATTTTCTTGAGAAATTTTTGGTAATATTAATAGATCTAATTCTGACTTCGATAATTTTTCTTTTTTTTTTGTTCATATTACCTGCTAATGCTCGATATAAATGGGAAATCTATTAAAAATATCTTCATTCGACTTTTCCCGGCTGCATTTTCGAGCAAAATGCTCTCTGTAGTTTTTAAAGTCTTTATTCCTTGCTTCTTGAGCTTCTTCTGATAATTCTCCTATTGGTAAAAGCGCGTGTTGTACTATCTCCGGGCCGTGCATTAAAAATTTATGTAATGTGGGAGGCATGAAAAACCAGGGATATATATTTCAACAAAGTACTTTGCTGTGTTGTGAGCGCAATTACGAAAACTTTCCAAATTAATCTCGTGACCACATGAAACAACAATTAGTATTGTGTGCATTTTTTTAATTAGTGTTAGGTCCACTTTTGTTATTTCAGCTGATATTTCAGCATTTTTAAAAAACGTCTAGCGGTGTTTCCATCGTTAGAGTTACCAAAGCCCGGCTTTGGCTGGTCGACAATTAAACCTGTTCTTTCACGAAACTCTTTCTGAATTTGTAGTTTTGTCTCAGCAACAATTTTTTTGTCCTCATCTGATCGTGCTTGCCATTTTTTAATTGGAATTTTATACGATAAGTGCAGAATTCACTCAAAAAATCAAATCCACCCGTGTATTATTGATAGCCCAAACTCTAAAGTGTCTGTTGTAACTTTCCTAACAATCATGCTGTCAACTGAGTTGAACATCTTACTTGTAGCGCCACATACATACCACTTTTGCGTGGAATTCGTACCCGTTATTGCGTTGCACACTTTTCCATCTATCATTACTAAAAACAAATCGTGATGAACCTTTAAGGAATTTTCTCCAACTAAAACTAACGTTTCTTCAAGATTTTCTTTTCATCCTCGACCCTAATTTTTTCTAAATTAGATACTCTTGTTGTTTCTTTGGTGTATTCTATCTTTAAAGGCCTACAAAATCTTGTTGATGAAGGACGAGGATTTTTCCAAACTACTTCATTTCCACTAACAAGTTTAATTGGTACGATGGATGTTATAAACACTGAAGAGTCGCTTGCATTAGAACTATAAAAAGCCTGTTTATACGAACTATGTTCGGAGCTTCCATCAAAACCCCACTTTGAAAAGAAGGTTAAGTTTGATAATTTTTTTTTCTGTTAAAATATCATAATATTTTGGCAGCATAACTTGTCTTTCAACCATGTGATTTAAAAGTCCTTGAAGACTAACTTGTGCTGATCTCGTTTGGGATAACACCTTTGTTTTGCTTGTTGAACTTTATTATACGAAGGAAATTTTTCCGGAGCCACCCTTCTTATAATATTACAAGAAGGGTGGCGTTTTAATTTTGCTTCTATTAAAACGCTAAGTGCTTCTTCTGCACTTAGTTGTTGTGGTTTAGCCTGCTTAAAGCTTTTTCTATATTTTGCAGCCCTTGTAGGTGTTGACGTTGTTATTTCTTTAACTAGCTTTGCTGCCTCAATATTTCCAGAAGCTCTTAAACTCATTTGTGTAGCATGAGTCAAAACTGGCAATAAAATACTATCTCTTATGCTTCTAGTTTTCTTTGATTTAGTTTTCGCACTGCAATCTTCGAATGAAAGTTCCTTGCGACCTCGTTTATTTGGTGGAGGAACAAATAAGATAGAAGCATTTAGCCATTCAGTATTTAATTCACAAAAACGATCATGGTACCTTTTAATTTACTATATCGAGACTTAAACTGTTTAATAAAATTATCAAACGTTTGGTTGAAAAAACTCATATTGCTGGGGTTTATACGTTTAATGGTTTTCATTTTAAGAAAATTGATTTTATCCTTCCAATCATTTAAAGCGGCATTTCTCATAAAGTTGTATAGTTCTAGGCGCGATATAAAAATAGTTTTGGGGCTTATTCCTAAAAATATTAAATTTTTTCTTATTTAATTTAACTGTTTAATCGGTTTTAAAATTACCTTATACCGATTACCTTATTTAAGGCAAAACACAATACGCACTTTACAAAAACTTCAAATTTTAAAACAGCAAAAAACACCACTGAAAAACAAGCACAAAAATAACGGCAATAGAGATGGGCGCGTGAAACAGTTTATTCGCAAACATTATTATTTATAAATTACGATATTCAGTTTAATTTCAAAAAATATTAAACGTCAAACGCATTGGTAAAAAAAAAAGTTGATTGCCCAAAGTACGTGATTGAAAACAGTTATTATATAGGCGTGACTATCTCGGCACGGGCAAATTAGTATAAGATGTAAAACCATCACTTGAATTTGGTAAATTATAAGAAAGTCCTATTTTTTCGCTGGAATTGAGTGTTAATTTTCTTCTTTTCTGGTAAATTGGTAACCCTCGTGAACAAAGGTGATCAAACGCCACTCATGCAGCCATCTCTATTAAATATCAAAATATATTGACAATAATATCAACAACAACAAAAATAGCTAACATTGAGAGTAAGACAATAGTAACAACAAAAACACCGTGGGTATGGTAAATAAAGGAATTTTGAAAACAAGACTTTTTACATCAAATTATTAATATCTTAAAACGGGGCAACAAAAAGGCAAACTTTTTTGTTTGTAATATCAAGTAGAAATTCCATACTTTCAAAAAACACAACTTCAAAGCCGGCACTTTACTACTTTGTTACTTCTATTCCATCATATATGGAAAATACCCCGATTTTAAAGCTTTTAAAAAAAAAAAAAATTATAACTATTTCCACACATATTTTTATAAACACAACATCATTTTTTGTACACTTAAATACCTGAAGTTGAAGGTTCCATCATAAAAGTTTAACTTTATTAATTTTAAATTTAAAAAAATAAGCAATTTTTTCAATTTTTGCACTTTTTAAGAAAACAGCAGTAATTAGCTAAATTTGACAGCTCACTACGGATGAAGTAAACAACTTAGATGGTTCAAATTTTAAATAGTGATGTAGAATGTTATTTAGTTTTATTCGATACCAATCATTATGGCAAAAACTTAATTCTAAAATTTCAATTAAGCGCCACTTTGGACCCAGTTCAACCCAATGTGAAAAGCCTTGAAAATAGGGATATATGTCAAATTTGACCGTTAGATGAAAAAAAATTGTTTTTTTTTTGTTATTCAATTTGGAAAAAAAAAATTGTTAACTAAGTTCGATGACAACTATTCACAAAAAAAATTAGCTTTCCAGGACATCGTTAACCTATTTTAACTTACGATACAAAAAATGGTAGTTAGTTGTAGGGTACCCAAAAGCAACATTTTTACATATTTGAAAATTTTATTAAAGACAATTTTTGGAAATTTAAATCACTCTCCACTAGTTTTTTATGTATATCGTAAAAATAAAAACTTTGAAATATTATAAATATCCGTTAGCTAGTTTTTTTTAGCGGATTTCTAGGAAATTTAATTTTTGGCTGTAATTTCTTTAATTTTGGAACTTATAACTAAGTTTTAAACAAAATTGACGAAATTGGCTTTGCAAATAATTTAATTGGATTATAAATTTTAGTAAGTAAATAATTTTTACATTAACCCATGTGAAGATGACCCACAGCGCAAATATTCCCCTTTGTATGACGGCTTATACATATATTTTTTTCAATATAATAAAATTAATCAGTAAAAATAAATGTTTTAATCCAGCGCATTTTTTTTTATATACGGTGGGTGACAATACAATGGAAACTTTCCTATTCTAGATGCAATTTGTCAGAAAAAAATTTAACAATACTAAACGTTATTATTATAAAAGGAGTATTATTTTTAAAAATGTTATGTAGGTAATTTATAGTGTCCGACCAAACAGTTCGGCCAAAAAACTATATTTTGTCTGTTTTTTGATATCTAGATGCAATAATGACAAATTTTGGTATTGGAAACATGTTTGTTGAGCCGATTTAATTCGAATTTTTGTATAAAATTTAAGAGAAAAGCCGAAGTTTAGCTATAAAGTTAAAAGTTCGGCCGCCGAACTGTTTTCAATTTGGCCGAACTTTCTGAGGCCGAACAGTGAATTTATTGCTTAACTACAGACTTTTCACTCAAAATAGCATCTAATCAGCCCAATAAACATTTTTCCATCCGCCAAATTTGTCCATAATGCGTTAAAATACCGAATACAGACCAAATGCATTTTCTGGCCGAACTGTTCGGTCGGACACTAGTAATTTATAAAGCTTTAATTTAAGTTAAATAGCGTGCAGATTGAGCAAATATTAAATGAGATACTAGGGTCGCTCTGGAAAATTAAATTATTTTTAGACATTTTTTAGAAAATTTTTTAAAAATATTTCCAAGTCGGTTTTTTCCAAGTTCAAAAATAAAAATTTAAAAAATAGCCCAATAGTTTTTATTTAGTCATCAACTAGTTTTTCTGACAACCCAAACAAAAAATTAAATTTTTTAAATGAAGTAGGAGAAATCCGAATTTTTTGCCTTCAATTTTTTTCTTTCATGAAAAGCTTCATTAAATATGCAAAAACTTCATAAAAAGTCTTCAATTCTTTTAGTGCATACACGATGAATTGTTTAAAACTATTTCCATTTAATAATTTCATGATTTAAGAAAAAAATAGCATAAAGGGTAATATTTCCAATGTGGGACATAATTGACCCGGGTTCACATGGGTTAAAGCTGTCCTGTAAAAATGATTTACTTACTAAAATTTATAATCCAATTAAATTATTTACAAAGCAAATTTCGTCAATTTTGTTTAAAACTTAGTTATAAGTTCAAAATTAAAGAAAATACAGCCAAAAATTAAATTTCCTTGAAATCCGCTAAATTTAAATCGCTATGAAAAAAAAACTACCGAACGGATATTTATTATATTTCACATTTTTTATCTTTACTATATATATATATATATAAAAACTAGTGGAGAGCGATTTTAATTTTTAAAAATGGTCTTTAATAAAATTTTTAAATATGTAAAAATGTCGCTTTTGGGTACCCTACAAATAACTGCCCTTTTTTGTATCGTAAGTTAAAATAGGTTTACGATGTAATGGAAAGCTAATATTTTTTTTTGTGAATAATTGTCACGAACTTAGTACAAAATTGAATAACAACAACAAAAATTTTTTTTAAACCTTCCATCCCATAGAGCAGGAGGGTATATATCACTCTGTCAAATGTTTGTAATTCTTTAAAAAAAAATCTGGGACCCCATAAACTATATATATTCTTGATCAGCATGAATAGAGAAGTCGATATAGCCATATCAGTCTGTCCGTCTGTCTGTGTTAACTCAAAATACTCCGCCAATACAGCAGAGGTGTTGCTAATTTTCAGTCAAATTGTTTGTTGATATCATGAGCAGTTTTCTAGTGAAATTTTAAATTATTCTATTTATTTCATTATACATACTACGTACATTCAATGCTTATACACAAGAATATACTCAATCAGGGATGAGCGATTCTAACACCTTTCAACTGACTATCGTTATCCCTAAAATACCATTACCGATATAATTGAAATACCGTTATCCGCAAAATACCGTTACCGATATAATTAAAATATCAGTACCTTAAAATACCGTTACCGAAATAATCTAACAAGATCTGAACAAAAAAACTTCTGTAAATAGATATATTTTCCCAAAGTATGATCATAAACTAGCCAGTCATTAAAACTCGGGCATAATGGGGCTAAAAATTGTGGTGTGCATTAACGTTAACTGAAGAAATAAAATAATCTTTTTCCCTAAAATAACGTTACCGAAATATCTAAAATAACGTTACCGCTAAAATAACGCTACCGTTAGCGAAATAAATAAAATACCGCTAACGCTAAAAGCCCGTTACCGAAACAACTGAAGTATAGTTACCCCTAAAATACCGTTACCGAAATAAAAGAAAATAGCGTTACCGGGACCAATAACCACATAGAATCGGCTACCATCCATGGTCATAATCAACACGTACAAATACAACACATACAAACCCACAAAATATTGTTGTTTTTTTGTTTTGTTTTGTAATACAGGGTGGCTGATAAATGCCACTACAAAACAAAAACGTAATAACTTTTTTTCTGAGTTATTAATCGGTTCCATTTTTTTTGGTTTCATTGATTCGTCTTTCAATTTAAGGAAAATGAACGGGGCAATGAAACTAGCATTTTGATTGTGCGCCACTACAATGCTTTGGAGGCTGGCGTTGCCGCCTAAACAAACTTAAGGGGTACATTAGGCGGCAATCCTCTAGAGTTTCGACAAGGAATATTTTTGCTCAAATATGTATCACCAGACAGTCAATACGGACAGTTCTGCTTAAGGATTTTCATTTCATTCCTTTAAAAAATCAAATAACAAGCGAATAGAACGCAGTAGACTTGCCCCTTAGCTTGAAATGTTCTCTGTAATTTGCACGGAATTTCGATTGCATTTGACGTCATCGGGCGTGGAAGTCATTTTAATTACATTGTTTTTTAAAAGCCATTAAAAATACTTAATAAAAATGTATTGCTTTTCAAATGAAAAAATAAAAAAATATTCATATGTATTGAAAAAAAAAGTTATTTGATTTTCTTAATGTAGCAGTATTCATCAGCCACCCTGTAGCTATGTAGGCTTTTATAAATGGTATGTATTAGTAGCAATCGCATGCAGTACTGCCAGGTTTGACGATTTTTCGTTATGTTGATGATATTTAAAATAACTACCCAGCAAACAATCCGGTCCGTTTATGTGCCGTTTTCGGTACAGCATATGCGGATCCGAAGTCCGTTTCCGTACCGTTTTCCGGATCAGTATACGGACCGGAAAACGGAATAAAAGGAACATCGAATACGGATTCGAAACAGTATAAAGCACGCTAAAAAGGACCGTTTTCGTACCGTCATGCTGTATATAAAACGGAGTGTACGTTTTATATAAACTGTCCGTCATTTATTTAAAAAACGGAGTGGACTCCGTTTTTAATATACCGTATACGGTCCGAATATGGTCCGTATTCGTACCGTTTTTTTTTAAATGGTCCATTTTTATTTTTTTTTATTTATTTTATATAAATGATTTCACCTTTTTTAATTTTAAACAAAAGTTTGGTTTTATTTTTAATTTTTTTCATTTATAAAGATATGAATTACATTTTTAAAAACAATATGAAACCACATAAAAATTCAATAAAAATCAGTAAAAATATGTGGTTTTAACATTTTGATTTTTTTTTCATTTTATCTCTGGTGTTGTTTAACATCTTCATCATTAAAATTTTCATGAGATCTGCGTCTCTATATTTAATTGCAAAAACATCTGAAATACAAGTATATGTTAAAAAATGGTACATTTAAAAATAACCAAAAAAATTACCACTAAAAGTCTTAAATACGTATTCAGCCATTTTTTATTTTATGCAGCCGTTCTCGAGTTATGGAGTGACAATCAAAATGTAAACTTCTTCTTATATATATAGATGAAAATGACTAATGTTCAGAAAAATCACCACATCTGGACCAAACAAAAATATTTTTAAAGATTTTTTTTTTAAAACCATCCTCATTGCATGTTCTACAAAACGTATTCAGCCATTTTTTATTTTCTGCAGCCGTTCTCGAGATATGTAGTGACAATCAAAATGTACACTTCTTTTTATATATATAGATTTTATTAATATTTAATTTTATTAAAAATAAAACTTTGATTTTTTTTAAACAAAACACACTCCGGTAATACCGGAAGAAAAACGATAACGGTTGTAACGGAGTTTTAACTGATGAAAATCGGTGTAGTCCGCTTAAACGGCACACTGTGGTCAATATTTTGAGATAGCGGCCAAAACTCCTTTTGGTTTTTGTTCTCCGATTTTAAAGTTATTAGACTCATATGAAAGTAGACAGTAGTAAACCTCGGAAGCCAAAAAATTAGAACTCTATTTCAACTATTTCACTGAGAACAGGGTGGTCCAAAATGGGCTTTTTCAGAATTTAGTAAATTTATGATATTTTTAGTTAATTTTTAAAGTTTAAATGATCATAACTTTTTTGTTTTTCAAGATTTTTGGACGAAATAAATTTTGTGTTGTAACATAACTTATTTCCTATTACTGGTAAAAAAATTGAAGCTCTACTGTTTTCAGAACAATTTAAATATTTTTTTAAAAAAGGTCAAATTTCTCGGAAATTTCCTACTTCATAGAGCACAACTCCTGTGAGTCAAGCTGAGTCAAAACACAAATTCACTATTTTGTAGTCCTAACTCTCCCCTACATTCCTATATACATATCTATGCATCGGGACTGCACTTTTTGAGCTATAGCAATTTTTCTGACCCAAGGTAAGATATTCGGTACAAATGCACGTCATATTTTTGGAGAAGTTATTTGTATGTGAAAGTGGCTATTATGCATATATTTTGATGAAATTTTGTACAAGAGTTCTTATTGACCCAAAAAATAATTCTGTTGAAATTAGGAGAAGTTGGCCCATATTTGGACCTAGTCCACATAGAAGGGTATATCAAAATTTTGACAAAAATGACAATAGAACTCTTAAATTATGTGGTATCTAGGAATTCATTTGGAAATGTAAAAAATGATTTTATTGCCATCTAATATTACATAACTTAAATACCTGAAAATTGCAAATAAATTTAAAACCAATGGAAATAACTGGTAAAACCAAGTACCTGTTATATTATTACCAGTACCTGTTAACTCTCAAATTATGTGGTATCTAGCAATTCATTTGGAAAAGGTAAAAAAGATTTTATTGCCATCTAATATTACACAACTTAAATACCTGAAAATTGCAAATAAATTTAAAACCAATGGAGATAACTGGTAAAACCAAGTACCTGTTATATTATGTTTCAAAGAGATAAAAAAGATCATGTTGAAACTTCGAGCAATAGTATATTAATCCATGCATTCATTTTTTTCTTCATTATTATTTAAACAATGGCTAAATTCAGTTATAGTGTTCTATCTGATATATATTTTGAACGGAAAGATGAAAACGACATTATTTTACATATAATGAATAATCCATTCTTTAAAATATGCGACAAACAAGAAATTAAAATTCATAACTTAAAAATAAAAACTTTTTAAATACTTTAAGAAAACGGTACAATCAATGTTCCAGAAACAAGAAATTGTGTTACTCACGCAACCAAGAATGGCTAAGAAATAAACTTATTTTTAAAAAGCCATCAGTAACTACCACGGAAACTGGAAAAGGTGGTCGACCAGCAAAGCCAATTGATAATTGTAGTGAAAGATCACGAAGACGCAAGCTTAAACATATCAATGAAGAAGTTTCTTGTAGCATCATAAAGGATTCATTTCTGCATCAAATTCAACCATCGAAAACTAAAAAGAGTAAAATTGCTATCATTGAAAAAATAGTGGAAGCAAGCCCCAACGCACAAAAAGGATTTTAGAAAGTATGCCGACACCAACTGAAGAAAATAAAGTTACTCCAGAAGAAGCATTTGCACTATTTTTGGATTTGAAAATGACTAAAAACCAATATACAGAATTGCGGAAGCTAACCAAAGAAAAAAATTGTGGAATTTTTCCATCATATCGAGATATAGTTTCTGCCAAAAAAGATTGCTTACCTTCACCAACTGCTATTAGTGTAACTTCAAGTTCAGCAGAAATAAAATTGCAGGATCTTCTTGAACACACTGCAGAACGATTATTAAAGACATTTGATGCTGACTATTTAAAGAAGTTTAAAAATTGCAGCATGACTTTAATTTCTAAATGGGGATGTGATGGGTCCTCTGGCCAGAAACAATACAAACAATGTAATGCGGAAAATTCACCAGATGCCAATTTATTCATGATTTCTTTCGTTCCATTACGTTTAACAAAAACTTATATTGGTTCAGAGCCGTCAACTAGTAGAGCTGCAGAGATAGATGTATGGAAGAATGAAATTCCCTCGTCAACAAAATTTTGTAGACCAATAAAGTTTGCTTACACAAAAGAAACTAAAGATGTCATAACTGAAGAAGTTGGCAAAATAAGAGATGAAATTAAAGAACTTCAACCAGTGATATTTGAATTTAATGACCAAGGCATCGAAGTTAACTTTAAAATGTCACTTACAATGATCGATGGAAAAGTTGCACAGGCTTTAACCGAAGCAAAGTCTTCGTCAAGCTGCACCATATGCCAAAAAACATCAAGTCAATTGAGCCAACCACCAACACAAGACGATAGTTTTAATGAAGCATATGAATTTGGAATGTCACCTCTTCATGCTAGAATTCGTTTTATGGAGCATATGCTTAAATTGGGATACGATTTGGAATTTGGCCCGTTAGGCGAAACAGTGAGAAACAACAAAGAAAATTTGGAAAAAAGAAAGCAAAAAAAAAAGATATTCAAGAAAAATACCGTGAGATAGGCCTTATAATTGACCAGCCAAAGCAAGGAGAAGGAAATTCTAATGATGGAAACACAGCAAGGAGATTTTTTTTCCGATCCAGAAACTGCAGCTTCTATAACTGGAGTAGATTATGATTAAATACGACGATTCCAAATCATATTAGAAGTTATAGCATGTAGCAAAAAGATAGATGCAAAAAAATTTGGTCAGTATGCTAATGAGACAGCAACCCTTTATAACCAAAAATATTCTTGGAGACATATGCCAACCACAGTTCACAAAATTTTGTTCCATAGGGAACAAATAATTCAGCACAATATGCTTCCAATTGGAGATCTCTCAGAAGAAGCGCAAGAAAAAGGAACAAAGGCTACAGATTCTTTCGCGAGCACAATACAAGAAAAATTTCCAGATATTGTACTAATGAAGATCTTATTAATATTTTGTTGTGCACATCAGACCCATATATGTCCAGTATTCGACAAAAATGGAAATCAACCTCATTACAGTTAGATGAAGAAGCTAAACAACTACTGCAAAATGAAAATCAAAGCTATTTGGAAGAAATTTTTACTAATATTGTTTAATTAATACTAGTTTAAAGATTTGTTTCTAATTTTAGTATAAATTTTTATTAATACATTTAAATAAAATATATGTGCACTTTAAATCAATAGTAAAAGATTACTTAAAATTTTATCGATGTTGTGTTCTGTATATAATATATCCAAATGGTATTGTTGGGAATTTCAGTGTTATTTTTCAGTTTAATCCTCACAAGAATTAGCTTTCTTCCAAAAAAAACCAACCCATGGCCCCTGTGAATATTGAGACTAAATAAATGTCAGGGGCCAAATGTTGGCATTTTCTGACCAAAATTAAGTTTAGGAATAATAAATAAGTATTGGTTGTAAAATACGATTGAAGAAAATAAGAAATTATAAAAAAATACCTATTTAAAATGTCAAAATATTCAACTTTTACATGGAAACTCAACAAAAAATTAAAATGCATTTTTAACTCCACATTACTTACGTTCCTATCAGTCGATTTTTACGTTTGAACACGCGAATTGAAGCTTAAAGTCCCTCCTATTGAACAAAACAAATTGCGTAAAAAAAATACCAATCCGGTCAAAAGTTATAGAGTTTTGACCGCTATCTCGCGAAATTGACCACTGTGCGGCACTGAAACGGATACAGCAAAACGGAGTTAAAACGGATAATTTTCGAAACTTTGAGTAATCCAATTTTACTGTACGTTAATGGTCCGTTTTCGTACAAGCTTCGACGGATACGTCAATTCCGGTCCGTTTTCGTACCGTCAATGCCGGATTCATGAATCCGTTTGTAACGGACAGTCCGTAAAGTTGTTTCTTGGGTAAGACTATTGGACGATTTTTGCTTCCGATTTTTTGACAATAGTTTAATATGTCAGCAAGACCTATTTATTTATCATTCTCATAAAATCGCCGGATCTATTATTAAATTTATATTATTTCGTTAAAAATTAAAAAAAAGAAACATTGTTTTTTTATAGAAAAGTAACCGATATTTGCTAATATGATGTGAAATACAATTTTGCAAAAATGCAAATCCTAGAATTAAATAAAACTTAATCCAAACCGGATTTATTTTTTTATAAATTCATTATGGGTTTACCTTAATTTTGTTTCTCTGTTTATATTTTTAGAACATTTTTTTACATTTTTATAAAATTTAATTGGTGTTAGATTTAAATAAAAAAAAAAATTTTTATTAAAAAAGAAGGCATGGACTTTTTTGCGAAACAAAAAATCTCTAGCCCGAATATATTTCATGTTGAAAAATTATATATATATAACTTTAAAGGAAACCAATTTAATCCGGTGCTTAAAAAATAGGCCTAACAATATAAATAAAGTGTCAATAATAATTAAAAAATATAACATTAAGTTTGTTCGATAACACAAAAATTTGTACAAGTGTTTACTGGAAGGTGTTCGTTTAGACAAATACTGAGTAAAAACTGGTAAAAAGAGAGAGTAAAGTGACAGTTTGATGCCAAAGAACTTACAAGTTTTTACTGAATAATACATTTTTGACAGTAAAAATTTGTAAGAAGAAAAAAACATATGATTGCAAAAATATGCTTGTATTTTTAGTAAATAAAAACAAATATTAAATTAAATTATAATTGTTTATGGATTTAAAGTGAAAAATATTAAATAATTAACTATGGAAGAAGTTAAAAAACATTTAAATTATTTTTGGTCGATATATTCAATTAACTTTTTCCTTTTCCATAATGACCAGTTGATTTTTTTTTTATAATATTTAAAACAAGCTGTTTTATCTAATTTAATAATTCCTACAAATTTTCTGTTCGTTTACTTTTTTGTAAATTTGTCTTACTCTTTATAATTTTGTTACTGTGTAATTTTTACTGAACTTTACTGGAAAAGTAATCGAACAGACATGTTAAAGAATTTCCAAATGTTGTAAAAGAATTTAAGATTTAAAAGTTGTGCTACTGAAATGTTGTTCACAGAATTTTGTAGATATAAGTGATTAACAGTTAAAGTGGTAAAATTTTTTGTATTTATTTGATCTTTCAACATTTTATAAATATGAATATCGTTGTAAAATATAATGATTTTCGAAGTTTAAGCCAAAGAGAAGTGTCAAAAATCGTGTTATATTACAACGATAACACGTTAACATTTGAAATGTGAATTTCATTATTGTATTTCATTTTTTATTAAAACTTTATCCCTCTTCTAACAAATATATTTTATTTTGACGATTTTTCAAATATGATGACGAATTTTTCTAGAAAATTTGACGTTTTTATGCTCTACAAACCTGGCAACACTGGTTATGAAGCAAATTTATAAAGTATTCTTTTGTTTTCCAGATACCAGGCTTGCCAGATACCATTATATATACCAGATACCATTATATATAATGTAATCCACAAATACGGTCTCTTTACAATACCGTAGGGACGCCGTCTGGTGTGTACACACCGGCAAGAGTCTACACACCAGCAAATGTATACACAATGACAAATGTATATTACGTAACTCTAAAGGAAATTTACATAAGTAATACCCTCTTGTTTAGAGTGAATTATATTTTAAAACCAGAAAAACATTGAATATTTCAATGTGGAAAATAACAAGTGCCCATAATTGGATGATTTGTGTTACGTTTGTGGTCATACCGTCCCAAAAATAAGGAAAAAGGATCGAAAAAACTTGTTTACTGATTAATTCAAAACAGCGTATTGTAATTATTTTGATGAAACAGATTTAAGTGGTGCAAATTTTACGCCGAACACTGTGAAAAATTTGTTATAATACCCTTATAAAGAGGATACATGGAAAAGGTGTACAGTTTTCTTTTATGAAGCCAGTAATTTGGGTGCAAGATGGATTGAACAGAAAAAAATTTAAAACAAAAGTATACTGCCACACTTCCAGAACAACGAGCTGCTGTTACCGATCCACCTAAACCTCCGAGTCTGGATACTATGCCCTAAAAGCCGAAACCGTTTTCACAGAAGCAGATTGGACACCCTATATTGAAAATAATGCACCACAATCGCTAACACAAATCGAAATGGATTACATTGTGGCTTATATTTGACTATCACAACAAAAATCCGAAATGTTGACATCATTTTTGAAGCGTAGAAAACTGGCACAGCAAAATGTCAGCGCAACATCATACCGAAAACTCCAAACTGATTATCAGAAATTTTATTCCGTTGAAGAAGCAAATATTTCCACTTACTGCCATGATATCCCAGGTTTAGTGAACAAATTGGGAATGGATTACATCGCTTGCGACTGGCGTTTATTCATCGATGGTTCAGTTTTAAGTTTGAAGGCTGTGCTGTTGCACAAAACAAACAAAAAACCGTAGATTCCATTGGGATTTAGCACAACTATGAAGGAAACGTATAAAACATCGGACGAAATTTTGGAAAAAATCAAATACAATGTACACAAATGGAAGATTTGTTGTGATCTGAAGGTTGTCAACGTAATACAAGGCATTACAAGCACTTAGAAATAAGAAATAAATCGGCAAAGAATAGTATAATGTCAACGTGGAATGTATTCTTCTGCAAAAATCATATAGCTTTGTCTATGAAATGGAAAATGTTTCAAGCCATTTGCAGAGCAGTTCAAAGTTATGCGGCTCAAATATGGGGCTACTCTCTTTTTGACGAAGTTGATAAATTACAACTGTTCTTTGTTAAGAAAATATTTAAATTACCAGACTTTACCCCCACATACGCAGTAATGCTCGAAACAGGGATATTAAATGGACATTTGTACACCCTTGAGCTCCATCTTCGATATGTATACAGAACGCTGTTTGATTACCCAGCAAATAGACTACCCAACCAATTATCATTAAAAGTGCTTGAAAGTAATGTTTTCTGGGCAGAAAGCCTAAATAACCTAGGAACAAACTATGGTTTGGAATGGAATATTTCAAACTTAAACGCAGTAAGTTGGTCAAACAATTTTGCAAACCTTTTGATTCAAATAACAGACGGAAACCGTCAGAAAATGTGGATGAGGTGCTTGCAAAGCGATGCCAGATTGTACAAATATTTAGATCATAATATGGGACATTCTTACTTTAATAACACATACGATCGTAGTAAAATAATGTGGATTTTCAAGGCAAGATGTGGTCTTATAGCTCTAAATACCAGCTTCAACAATATCCAAAGTATATGTACATTATGTAATATGAACGATCCTGAAGATATCCAACACTTCCTAGGAAAATGTCCTATTCTAAAAGAATATCGAATAAGATTTTTTGGAAAAGTAATTTTATCAGAAAACGAAATAATTAATATATTAAATGGTGTAAATGATGAAACTTGGGATAAATTAGTTAATTATATTAAAAACGCCCTATTATATCGCAAGGCTATAATAAATGAATTTGCCTAATTTCTTCCTTTTGTTATTAAATTTAAATACTTTAACAAATGATTTTATAAAAATTGTAAAATTTCAATCAATTCAAACCTCCGACAGACGACTTTTGTCATTGTCGTAAGTTCAATTTCATTAATTTTAAGAAAATGTTGTAAACAAACTTAAATGTATATTTTGAAATAAAGAACATTTATCTATCTATCTACAAGGCATTATATTAAAGGGAGGTTTTCCAAAATACTTCTGCTTCCTTTGTAATTGGGATTCGCTATACACAGGGAATCAATATCAATGTAAAGATTGTAAAGCAAGAACTCTTGAGCTCGAGAAACAAATAAAATTACGTAATGAACCTTTGATTAAGGATCTAGATGATATTGTGTTGCCATCGCTCCACATGAAATTAGGAATAGCTGGGAAATTCGTCAAAGTGGTAGTCAAAGATATTGATGACGCCTTTGACTGTTTGAAATCCACCTTTCCAAAACTCAGTGAAGCTAAAATTAGAAACGGTACGTATCGTTGTCTGTTTTTAAATATTGTCATATCTAAATTTGTTCACTTCGATATATTCGCATTACCAATAATTTTTTCGCAAATGCCTTTTTTTATTTCAAACAGGTACTCTCAATGAACCGGCTATAAGAAAATTAATGAAAAGCGAATCTTTCACAAATATGCTTTCGAACCATTATAACACCCTATGTGCATGGGACACATTGAAACAAGTCATCGAAGGCGTTTTAGGAAAGAACCGTGTACAGCGAGATGACATACAGACACGAGTGGACAACTTGCTGTATTATTTTGAAAAAATCAATGCATCTATGACGTTAAAATTACATTTCATGCATTTCCACCGACCGAACAAGGAGAGAGGTTCCACCAGGTGACCATGCCAATGGAAAAGCAATTCAAAGGCAATAAAGAAGATGCATTGGATGAGGTGTAGTTCTAAAATTATATTTGTTTTTGGAGTTCTGAAATTATGCAGTTTGAAGATGAAAGCACCGAAGATGAAGATGACACTGAAATTTGTGGACACACTGAACAAAACATGCCTATGAACATCAACAAAATAAATTAAAAAATTTTTCTGGAGAAAATTTTTTAGAGTGGTGCGGTTTTTCAAATTTGGAAAATTTTTTTGATGAAATTTATAAGCAGTGGTGCAACACAAAAATAGAAGACCAAAAATTTTTTTCTGGAAATTAGGGTGGCACAAAAAATTGTTTTAAAAAAAAAATTTTTTTTGGATATTAATGGGCCAAGTAAACATTTATTGCAAAATTTTTCAAAAATGATAGCATCAAAGAGAAGATGTAAGTTCGACCTGCAACAACTAACGGGGTTCTGCGCGAACTTTAAAAAAACGAGTTCGGAAAGCTATACGTTCTCGTTTCTAAGTGTAAAACGCGATGAACTAGACAGAAGATGGCTCAAACTAGTGGGGTCATATGAAGAATATGTGGTAGGGGAAGAAAAAGTAAAGGACGAAGATTTAAAAAATGAATTGGTTTCGAACTATGAAGAGGCTAGTGAGTTATACCAGAAATATAAGCAAAGATTTTAGATCATTTGAAAGCAATTGAAACAAAACAAAACAAAACGAGCCGGTGATGCACAGGTCGTCTTTCAAGCTTCCAGCTTGTGACAGCCAATCCTTTGAAGGGGAGTATGCAAAATGGCCAGCCTTTCGGGACATATTTCAGGCGATAGTAGAAAAGGAAAAATTCCTTTCCGCAGCAGAAAAACTCAATTATTTGAAAACCAAAGTAAAAGGGGACGCTTTTAATGTAATAAAAGATTTTGATTCTGTTGATGACAATTTTAACTTGGCCTGGGAGGCCTTGAAAAATAGGTTCAAGAACAAAAGACTGTTGGTAAATGACCAAATGAAAAAGGTTTACGCATTACAGGCATCCCAAACGGAAACTCTAAAATCTATTAGATATATTAAGAATACAGTGGTCGACTGTTTATTGATTTTAAAAACCTTCAAGGTTGAAGTAGCGGATAATGATCCCTTCTTACTGCATCTAGTAACTGCAAAACTTCCTGAAGAAATTCTACGCGCCTGGGAATGTACAATAGAAAACCATAGGGAGTTGCCATCATGGGGTCAACTTAGCGAGAATAGAATTTTTTGAAACAATGAGCGAAGTAAGAAAGCCCTTAGGCAGGGATAATCAACCATCAAAACGCCAATCATTTTACGTTCAGGCTGAAACAAATAAACAAAATTAAAGCTGCAAAAAGTGCAACCAAAATCATCCGCTGCAAATTTGCAGTCAATTTAAAGCGCTTTCCCCAAAGGAACGTCTCAGATTCGTTTTTACGAACAAATATTGTGTCAACTGCTTGTCGACTACCCATTTTAAATCAAAGTGTTGAAGTAATTACACTTGTAGTATATGCAATCAAAATCATCATACGTTATTCCAGAAATTCCAAATCTCAATCGCAGCCACCTATCCAAGATAATGAAAAGCCTTCATATTCAGGTACTCAATCTCAAGTTAGAACGTTTAACACTCAAGTTAGCAGTACAACTTCATCAAATAAGGGCATTTTAGAAGAGATCCAAACTCATTTTGTCCAGAAAGAGGGAACTACAGTTTTGCCTACAGTGCTAGCACAAATTGAAAATGCAGGGGAATTATTAACCATTCGAGCTCTAATAGATACCGGTTCCGAAAAAAGTTTTATAACTACAGATATACAACAAAAATTAGTAATACCCTTTGAAACCAAAAACTCGAAAATTTCTGGTCTAGGTGGAGCGGTAGTAGGAAAATCAAAGGGAAGATGTAATGTAATGGTAAAATCTAGAATTTCAGATTTTAAAATAAAAGTTAATGCCTTGGTGGTGCCAACACTATCGAGGCTTTTGCCCTCACGGCCTTTTAAGCTTAAAGGCTTTGACGAGATCAATGATTTAACTTTGGCTGATCCATTTTTCTATAAACCAGCTAAAATCGATATGATTATTGGAAGTAATTATTTACCCTTTATTAACCTTAAAGTGGTAAGATTAAATGTATTGGATACATTTGAGGATAGTGAATCTCATTTTGGCTGGTATTTATTGGGTCCAGAGCCAGCGAGCGATATTAAGGTATTTTCGACTTTAGTGTCCGCATCTGATGACGTAGTTTTGGACGAGCAGATGAAAAAGTTCTGGAAACTGGAAGAGGTCGAAAGAGACACCACGATAACAGAATCCGATAGTTATTGTGATCATTTTTACAAAACACAACTATTAGACGATCCGATGGTCTCTATATTGTGCGACTACCCTTTAAAGAAGAATTTCCTACTGATATTTATTTGGGTCCCTCAAGGAACATGGCTTTAGCGCAGTACCATCGAATGGAAAAAACGCTACACAAAATTCCAGACTTGAAGGAACAATATCGTCAGGTTCTCCAAGAATATATTGACTTGGATCAAATGGAACCAGTTTCACACTCTGAAACAAATGGTGAAAAAGAATTTTCATTTTTTCTACCCCACCATGCGGTTGTACGACCCGAAAGTAAAACAACAAAGGTACGAGTGGTTTTTAGCGCATCAAAGAAAACCAATAGTGGGTTCTCCTTGAATGATGTTCTTCATCAAGGCCCAACTCTTCAGACCGATTTAATGCAAATTGTACTTAGTTGGCGATATTACGAATACGTCTTCACTGGCGACATTGAGAAATGTTCCGCCAAATGAAACGGATAATTTCGTAAAATGTTATCAAATGAAAACAGTCACATTTGGAGTGAACTGTGCGCCCTTTTTGGCTATACGAACTCTACTGCAGTTAAGTGAGGACTGCAAAAATGTATATCCAAAGGCATCCACTATTTTAAATATAGAAATCTACGTAGATGACATTTTATCTGGGAGACATACTCTTGAAGAGGCAAAACTAAAACAAAGTCAAATAACACAGGCTTTAAATTCAGCAGGCTTCCCCATGAAGAAAATAACCGCCAATAACAACTTTCTTCTTGAACATTGAGCCCGGGAGGATATTCTTGACGAAGATTTCTTGAAGTTCGACGATTCTAGCACCATAAAAAGCTTGGGTATTCGCTGGAATGCAAAATCAGACTTTTTTTATTACGTAGTAGAACCTAACCAAATTGTGCCCTCCTCTACAAAAAGGCAGATTTTATCATGTATTGCGAAGCTATTTGACCCCCTGGGCTGGTTAGGTCCAATTGTCGTGATTGCTAAACTTTTGATGCAAGAGTTGTGGGAAAGAAAATTAGATTGGGATGAAGGTGTCCCACCCATTATTTTAATATGATGGAACGAATTTCTTAAAAATTTACCCATAATTTCTACATTGAAAATCCTTAGATGGGTACATTTTTCGCCAAACCACCATATATAGATACACGGATTTTGTGATGCGTCTGAAAAGGCGTATTGCGGTGCAGTCTACATGATATCTGCGACTTCAGACCGAGAAATCAGCAGCCATTTGTTAGTGGCAAAAACAAAAATCGCCCCTATAAAAAAGACCACAATCCCCAAACTTGAATTATGTGGCGCCTTATTACTTGCAAGGTTAATTAAAGGCTTAATGAAAAGCGCCAAGTTCTCTTACAAACTATACTTGTGGACGGACTCCTCTATAGTCCTCGGGTGGCTACAAAAACCACCTAACACTTTAAAAAACCTTTGGTTGCAAATAGGGTAACAAAAATTATTAGTATTGCCAGCAATAAACACTGGAAACATGTAAAAACCGAAGGCAACATATCGGATTTAGGTACCCGTGGTTCCACACCTCAAGAACTCATCGAGAGTAACCTATGGAGAGCAATGGCCCACTTGGCTTCAACAACCTACTGAACTTTGGCCAAAACCACGCGTTTTTGATCCAACAGACTTAGAAACCAAAAAGATCTCAGCTTTTCATCTAAAAACTACCCCAGTCGACACCAGCAGCGCAGATATCTTTTTTCAAGCTAGTGAATCTGACAACATATGAGAAAACTTTTGATCTCTCCCTCGAGCCTTAAGGGTAGTGAGTTATAGTTTTCGTTTCATCAATCGAAGCAGAAAACTCCCATTTAAAACTGAACAGTTTATAACTACAGAGGAAATTCTATTCGCGAAAAGGCGACTAATTTCAATCGCTCAAAAAACTCACTTTTACAAAGAGTATGAATGTCTTAACGGAAAACGAGTATTTTAAATTTACTCATGGAAGAGTAGACATAAATTTTTTTATTGTCCATAAAAGTTGAAATGGCGAAGAAAGTTTTATTTATATAAAATTAAATTCCAGTTCATATTAAAGAGCAAAAATTCTGCATTTTCCTAGCTGAAAATTGTGAATCTACAAATAAAATTTAATGAAATAATAAGAATATAAACATTTTTCGGTAAAACTATTTGAAATTAATCTCAGTATTTAAAAAAAAAAAAAAAAAAACAAAAAATTGAGAGTTTTTCAACATTGCTGAATAATTTACTCTCTGGTTAAAATTAATAACAAAAGAAGAATAATAAAGCCAATAAACAAAAGCAAACGTCAAATTAATATTAAAAGAAAACTAACGGTTTAAAGAAATACTGCAAGACAAAACAAATTAAAATTAGAACGAAAAAAAAAAAAAATAAAATAAAAAAGAAAATAAATAAGTCAATTAAAGCTATAGTAGTAGATATTTTCATCATGGTTATAAGTTGCAATTACTGTAGTGAATCTTGCACCAGGGCTAAGGGCTACGTTCTCTGTGTGTTATGCTCCAACAAATATCATATTGATTGTGCTAATAAAGTAAATCCTAAACTAACCAAAGCAATGCTCGATGATATTAGTAAAAGCAATGGAGGCTTAGTGTTTCGGTGTGGAGATTGCACAAATGATCCTCCTGCAAAAATCAACTCCGATTTAAGCGAATTATTACTTCGATTTACGGCTCTTGAAAATCAAATACAAGGTTTAAAAGAGCAAGTAACTAGAGATGTTATTGGTCAGCTTACGGAAATTAAAGGAGACTTAGTTAGCTGTACATCGAAGATGGCAAAGTTTGAAGAAGTCACTAATTCCAAACTTATTATCTTGGAGATGGAAAACAATTTTCTGCATAGGCAGCTTAATCGTTCGGATATAATTATACGTGGAATTCCGTCGTCAGATGTGTCTAATGAACAAATGATGTTAGCTGTTATTAATATAGGCATGAAATACACTGATGACTTTGGGAACTCTGATATAAACTTCTGTTCTTTCATAAACAAAAGGAAAGCAATTTTACTCAAACTAAACAATATCCATAAACGTGATTATATAATGATGAAATACCGGAGTGATTTAAAGAAAAAGGATGTAGCAGATTTAAAAGTTTCTGATGTAATGCAATCCAATTTAAACAGTCGCATTTTTCTTGATGATAACTGCACACCGCTTGAATCTAAATTGCGCTATGTTTGTCGTGATTTGAGAAGGAGAGGAATCATAAATGGGTACAAAATATTTTATAGAAGGAGCTACAAGGTTAATGTATTCCTAAAAGACGGCACTGAGAAGGAGATATCGGCCGAAAGGGTTGTTGCATATGCCGATAAACTTTTATCTAGAGAAGATTTGTTGTCTTAATATTTTTAAATAACAGTTATCATTTTGAATGCATGATTATTACATATATGAAAATGTTTCTAAAAGAATATATATATTTATTTTTCTTCTGTAATTAACCAGTGTACTATTTTTATAGGCATATGCATGATAGTTTTGAGTACTTTGTAACAGAATTATTAGGACACTTTTTTTAAGAAATTTACTTTTATGAGTCTGTTATTGTGCAAACTTACAATTTTCGTGCATAATGTCATTATTCTTAAAAGCAATAATTTGTTTATTAATATAAAAATTAGTGCACAAACAATTTTATTTAAAATTCCTTATTTAATTTGTCCAAATTTACCATTCTTGTCAGGCTCTTTTTTTATATAAAATCAAAAATATCCCCAAAAACTACCCAAATTCAACAATGTGAATTTGTAGTTAAGCCAGAGCTCGAATTTACTTTACAGGTAAACTTGGTGTTTAATTGATAAAAAATACCATGCAATCCAGTTTCGAAAAATAGTCAAATTCAGAACTATTTTTCATTCACTTTTTTAATTCTCAAATAATAATATAATTATAATTTCTATTGTAAAACCAATTATATTTAAAGGTCCTTTGATTTCAAACGTTTTTCATATAGAAAAAAGTTCTGAATAAAGATTGCAGGTACATATTGTGGGTACTTCTTTTTAAAGTCTTCAGATTAAACGCATTTTTTTTTTCGCCACAATTGCTATGATTATAAAATAATCCAAACTTTTATTTAGTATATAAAAGCAACATCCAAACTGAATTATTGATGGGCAAAAACTGGAATGTTTTCTTAAAATTGGCTCAGAAATTACTCTGAAAACTAAATAGATTTTAACATTCTGATAATAAGCTTATAGATTTTTTTTTTTTTTTTTTTTTTTTTTGATTTTTTGAGTTAAGAAAAATGTTTTTTTGTATGAACCACCTTTACACAAAAATTTTAACGTTTTGAAATATATATTTAGCAATTCTTTGATTAATTTAATCTTAAAGTTTTTCGTTTAGGGTATGTATGACATCGGCTTTTTTCAGACAACTTAATCAGGGGTTTCCTTTAAAATGTTTTAAGAAAATTCGAAATTTGTTATTTAAAAACCCTGGTTAAGTTGCTTGTATAAAGCAGGTGTCATATAGGCTTTAACTTGACCAATTTTATTGTAAATCTGTATTTAAATTAAATATTTAAAAAAAAAAAAAAAAAAAAATTTTAATATCCCCAAAAAATCCCCCCAAAAAATGCTCTGTCCCCAATTTATAACTTCTATCCCCAAGACCAACAAAAGATCCCCAAATTTGGGGACTAAACTGCAAGCCTGGCAAGACTGGTTAGAATGAATTTGAGAGTGAACTAAAAAGAGATTGTTGTAACATATCTTCTGTAATTAAACTATATCTTTTGAACTAATAACCTTCGTGTATATGAGAGAATTATTGTTTTTTGAGTATGAGTTGAACGTAGCTAATTAATGAAGTCATTAACCCTTTGAGACCTACCGAATTCTGAAAACACAGAATATTTGAAGTTGAAATATGATGTTAAATTACTTGAGGATATATTTTGTTATGAACATTTTGAATTGTATAATTGATAGGAGGACTTATAGTAAAATACCTGAATTTATAGTAAAATATTCTATGTACACATATTATTATTATATATATATTTTTTTTTTTTTTTTTACAAACTTTGATATTGTAATGTAATTTAAAATTTTTTTATACTTTTCCCCCTATTTTTTGAATGGAATTATTTTTGTGATTATTAATTTTAACTTTTTTTTGGACAATATTTGTTCATGTTTATTAAATTATATTAAAGTATTTTTGATTTTGGTATAATTATTTTTTAGTATAATTTGTGAAAACTTGGTACTATCGTTGTATTAATGGATTTAAGTTACAATTTAGGACATGTAGTCAGTAACAGGAATTATTTGTCAAGGTTAAGTTCTGATTATTTAAATGTTGCGCATTTCAATGCCCAGAGCATAGCCCCTAGTGGTCGTTCAACAAAATTGGATGAAATTCGTGAAATTGTATCTGGTGAAAAGTTAGATATTATAGGTGTAACTGAATCTTGGCTTAAAGAAGGAATATCAAATTCCGCCGTTTCGATAAATAGTTATCATATACACCGAAATGACCGTCTGTATGGCAATGCGGGTGGTGTTTGTGTTTATGTGTCGGATAAATTTAAGTCGAGGGTGATTTGTGAGCATCGTGGTGATAGAAATATTGAGGCATTATTTGTTGAAGTAACATTATCAGATTTAGTGTTGCTAGTTGGAGTTGTGTATTTACCAGGTGGTATTTTTAGTGCTTGTGAAGAAATGCTAGGTGATTTTGCATCGCGCTACGAACATTTTATATTTATGGGAGACTTTAACGTGAACCTTTTGGGAGGGTGCAGCCGAGTGCAATCGTTTTGTGATACACTGGGTATATCTGTAGTACATAATTCAAGGCCTACTCACTATTGCAATTATAGACAGTCATCATCGTTGATTGATTATTTTTTTGTTCCAAATATTGATTTAGTGATTAATAAGGGACAATGTCTTGTTCCTGCTCTAAATTCATGTCATGCATTGATACACTTATCGTATAATATTCCGGTTTTGGAGGAGATTGAAAATGTTCCATTCAGGGATTATGCGAACATGAACATTGCGGCGTGTATGGACTATTTAGATACTATTAACTTTGATGTTATTTATGATACTTCAAATACTGATTATCAAGTTGAGGCTTTGAATAGGAATATAATGGAAGCAGTTGATAGGTTTGTACCACTGAGGTTTGTTGAGAGGGGAAGTGGGAACCAATGGATGAAATGTCGGAAAGTATTAGTTGCTAAGGAGTATCGAGATTTGGCAAAAAGGGCGTATATGGAGGAAAGAAGTGATGAAAATTGGAGGGTTTATTGTGTCTACAGAAATCGAGTGAAATCAGCAATTAGAAAAGAACGAGCGAAGATTATGAACAGATTATTTTGCAACTGTACGAATGCGCAATTATGGAAAAAACTTAGGCAAATTGGTTGTATTGGAAATGATAGTCCACGGGAACCTTTAGATGTTGATGATTTCAATAGATCATGCGTAATGCCATCGTTGCCTAATACGGAGGAATATATATCATTCTTAAATAATAATAATGAAGGTGATTTTTTATTTAGGTGTATAAATGAGGCTGAACTCTGCGATGCTGTGCTAAGTATAAAGTCAAAGTCAATAGGATTTGATGGCGTGTCTCTAACATTTTTAAAGAATGTTTTTCCAGCTTTGTCTCCGCATCTGTTGCACATTATAAACACGATAATTACCTCGTCAAGTTTTCCCTCTGCATGGAAAATAGCGCGAGTAATACCGATTCCAAAAGTTCGTAATCCTAGATTCCTGTCTGATTTTCGTCCAATTAGTATTCTGCCCATATGTTCAAAAATCTTAGAAGTTATATTAAGAGGCCAAATGTTAGAGTATTTTACTAGTAACAACTTGATAAATGGGTATCAGTCTGGATTTAGGGTGGGTTGCAGTACGACAGCTGTTATGTTGAGTATCACTGATGAGATTCGGGAGAGCTATGATGAAGGGAAATTGTCTACATTAATATTCTTGGATTTTACAAAGGCGTTTGACTCTGTTTGTCATAACCTACTAATAAATAAGTTGTATAACAAATTTAGATTTTCAACTTCGGCTTGTCGACTTGTGCACTCCTTTGTAAATAGGCGTAAGCAGTTTGCCTCTTTCTGTAATGTAACGTCAGCCATGATTAGTTTGCAAAGAGGGGTACCTCAGGGATCTGTTTTAGCTCCCTTATTATTTATGGTGTATATTAATGATTTATTCGACAGCATTACTATTGGTACAACCCATATTTTTGCGGATGACGTTCAGATAGTTTGTTCTTGTTTACCTGATAGAATTAATGCTTTCACAATTTTATTAAATGAGAACCTTCGTCGTGTAGGTGAATGGTGTTTAATTAATCATATTGTGCTAAACTCCAGTAAGTCTAAGGCCATGTTCTTTTCCAACCGTATAGTAAATGAACCAGAGTTGTTTATTGGGAATTCGAGAGTTGAATATGTGGAGCACTATAAGGCGTTAGGGTTCTATATAGATAAAAATTTGAAATTTGATAATCATATAGTTTTTGTTACTTATAGAGTGTACCAATCATTGAGGAAATTATATAATGTAGGTGTGGATTTGCCCTTTAATGTCAGGAAAAAATTAGCCCATTCACTCCTCATGTCAACGATAATATATGGCTTGGAGATTTTTAGTGGCACATCTGATGGGAATTTGGTCAAACTTAAAATGTGCGTTCACCGGATTGTAAGATTTGTTTATAAATTAGGTAGGACTGATCATGTTTCTTTATATGTGCGCGACTTTTTAGGTTGTAGTTTTGAAGATTTTGTCAAACTAAGGTGTCTTTTATTTTCTACAAAATGTATAGGCAGAAGAAACCAATATATCTAGCGGAAAAATTTAGATTTGGAAATTCTGAACGAACACACACTTTAGTGCAAATACATTTTGAAACCCAGATATTGCAAAGGTCATTTCAAGCTCGGGCTATAAGACTATGGAATAGTGTAATACCTTATAGTGAAAGGACTTTTAATAATTCCGATTTTGTGTTTCGGAAAATTGTACTTGAAAATTTGTGAATAATTTAGCGGTTACTGGCTACATTAGACAATATATTCGAAATTTGTTTGCTACATGTATATTTTAGATATTAATTAATGCTTATTGTACCACTTTATTTTTATAAATTATATTAATTATAACCTAAATTCTTCCATGTAAAAATTTATCTTTAATCATTTGGCCCATTGGGGCTTAGATTATAAATAAAGAATGAAATGAAATGAAATGAAATGAAATGAAAAACGGCATATCAACAAAAAAAGCAGACTTCTTACTTTGAGTCCGTTTCTCTACAAAGATGATTTATTACGTGTTGGAGGTAGACTTAATAACTCAGGATGAAGTTATACAGAGCGCCATCCTATAATAATTTCCGAAAAATCACGCTTTGCTAATCTTTTTGTCGAATATACCCATACAATTTTGCTTCATGCTGAACATCACATCATGCTATGGGCTATAATACAAGGGTTTTATATACCTAGACTTAAAAATTTGGTACGAAAATGTATTCGAAACTGCAGGGCATGGACTATTACAAGCACAAAGTTCAACATCAAATTATGGCCGCTTTCCCCCCTGAAAGAGTAAATTTTTCATTGCCTTTTACCTACACCGGAGTCGACTTTGCCGGCCCGTTCAATATAAAATCATCAAACCTACGAAGTGCCAAGTTAATTAAAGCGTATGCAGCCGTCTTCGTTTGCTTCTCTACAAGAGCAGTTCATTTGGAAGCCTGCTCAGATCTTTCTACAGACGCATTTCTTGCCTGCTTTGACCGGTTCACCGGACGTAGAGGATTTCGTAAAACCATGTTTTCGGACAATGGTCGAAATTTTCTTGGGGCTAGTGTAGCCTTGCTAAAAACCTACAACGAATTCTGGAAAACGACAGAAAAGTCCTTAGTAGAAAAATATGGTGCCCACGGATTTACCTGTTCATTTATTCCATCATATGCACCCCACATGGGTGGCCTCTGGGAGGCTGCCGTAAAAAGCATGAAATCTCATCTTAAAAAGTAAGCTGGTAATCTCAACTTTACTTTTGAATAATTTGCTACAATGCTAATCAGAATTGAAGCTATATTAAATTCGCGTCCAATGTCTCCATTGACCGAAAACCCGTCCGAACTACGTCCCTTGACTCCAGGTCATCTCTTGGGAGGTGCCCCACTCATTGCTCCTCCTGAAGCTCCAGAAGAACCTCCGTTAGAAAAATTAAGTCACCTAAAACGATGGGACCGATTAAAACACACTTCAACACATCTTTGTCCGTCGTTGGAAAAAGGAATATATTACCGAACTTCAACGAAGTGTTAAATGGAAAACTGAACAACACAACATAAAGCCAAACGACTTTGTCATCGTGAAAGCTGATTTGTTACCACCCGCCGATTGGCGTCTGGGACGCATTACCAAAGTGATATATGGAAAAGACAGCAACGTACGTGTAGCCGAAATCAAAACACAAAATGGAATTATAATGCGCTAGTTATGTTAACACATCCAGCACCACCAAGACTACAACAACAACCGTAATAAACCCGGAGAAAGTCGAACTTTAAAAGTTTCTTTTCTTTTCTCTGTTTCTTTTCTATTTCATGCGTACCGCCGATCCAGAAAGGACTACAACAACAACAATACTTTAATGCAACAATACTTTGTATGTAATTATTAAGCAATAGTCCAGACAAAATTATTTGAAAATTTATTGAGGTTGACAAAATATTGCAGACAAAATTATTTGGAAATTTATAAATGTAAATTAATCCGAATTTAATAAAATTACAAATATACACAAAACAATAGAATACGCACTTTTATATTTTGTTAATAAGTTTCATTATAAAATCGAAATAAAATAAAAATAAAGCAGAGTTGGAATCGAAACGTGAAAAGGAAAAGACGTGTCTTTTTTCTTCGATTAATAAATTAAGAACATAACTGGCGCAGTCGAAAAAAAAGTTGACGGTATATCAACTTTCGCTCTCAAGTAGAGATAATCAGTGAGTGAATATAACTGTTAAATAAAATAAAAATAGTGACCTAGAACGTAATCAGTTAGTGAAAATAACTGTTAATTAAAAATAAAAATAGTGAACTAGAACGTAATAAAGTAGTAATAGACAATCAGCTAGTGCAAATAACTGTTAAATAAAAATAAAAATGGTGAACTAGAACGTTATAAAGTAGTAATTGACAATCAGTTAGTGAAAATAACTGTTAAATAATACTAAAAATAGTGAACTAAAACGTAATAAAGTAATAATAAGACAATCAGTTAATAAAAATAACTGTTAAATAAAAAAAAAAAAACAATATAATAAAAGTTAGAACTAAAACATAATAAAATAGACAACCATAGACAGTGAGAAAATTAAAAATCTAAAATAGACAATAAACCCAAAAAACCAGCAAGGATAGAAAATAGTCATCAGCAACGGAAATCAACAAAAGAAAACATCAACTACAACAAGACCATCAGATCATCCATAAAAACATCAATCAACATGAAATTATTGCTTATAACACTAGGGTAAATAAGTTATATTTTAATCAGGTAATATATATATAAGAAATCTATTTTAAAATAAAATTGCTTTATTCATGCGAAAAACATATCGAACCAAACCATACACAAACATTTTTAGACACCTAACACCCATTCCGGAAAATAGAATAATGTCACTAAATAACAATAATCCCTCGGGTTCCACACGCCAGATTTCAAATCCAATTCCATATCAGAATCAAATATTCGACTCATTGAGAGTCCCAGACGCGGTGAAAGACCTCCCAAAGTTCGACGGAAACCCTAGATCGCTGTACGAATTTTTGACGAATGATGAAGAAATCTTGGGATATTTGGTTAACGTAGACGGAACGAACTATGCGAAAATTATATTGACGACAATTAGAAATAAAATAGTAGGACAAGCTAATGAAGTACTCGACGTTTTTGGTACCCCTCTAGTTTGGGAGAATATCAAAAATAATCTAATTTTACACTATTCCGATAAAAGGAATGAAACATCTCTAATAAAGGATCTACATAACCTAAAACAAACTAATCAGTCAGTAAAACACTTTTATAGTTCAATCATAGAAATACAGTCGTCTATCAATAATGATATTCGCCGAGATGTGTTTAAACACATTCTTATAAGGAACCTTTAGGTTCCAACATTAGGTCAATGAGACCTAAAACAATGGCCGAAGCCCTTTCCTTTTGCATTCAGGAACAGAATATATATTATACTAAGAAACCTTTTACAAACACGTACCCCGTTTTCCAACAAAATGCTAGACAAACCCCACCAAACTATCAGAGTAATCCACTTTATCAAAATTACCAACCAATAATGAATAATCCAAACAGATTTACACAACAGTTTTCTAGACAGTACATCCCAACTATACCACCATATCAGAACAATATAATTAGATATCAGAATCCAATTGGCGACAGCCAAAGACCCCAAGTTAGCGCACCTACTAATGCATTCGCACAGAATAAACATCTTAATACACATCAAGGGAATATACCGAATAACAGATTTGAGCAACACAGAACATTCTATAATAATAACAACAATTCATTTAATCCTAACTTTGGACAAGAACAATATCGTAAACAAAATTTACCACCCCCAGAACCAATGGATGTAAGCTCGGGTTATACTCACATGAGGAAACCACCAAGCATGCAAACACAAAGAACGACAAGTGGTTTTAAACCTCTTGAAATACATAACATTGACACGGAGACACCTCCCTATACAAATTTAGAAGAGTACTACTATTATCAACAGAACGACTATGTCCAACAGGATAATATGTATGCTCAGTATGATTTCAGTCAAAACTCTAATTTTGCACAAAACAACCAACCTGACCTAAACGGTGGTAACACAATTGATGACAGTGAAAATTTTCTAGTAAATGCCTCCCCGGACCAACCGAATACTTAGACATAAATAAACACGGACATACACTACCATATATAAATATATCTTCCCCTTTTGGTAGGCCACTAAAATTTCTGATCGACACTGGAGCATCCTCATCATTTATAAATCCAGAATTTGTTGATCAAAGCGAATATCAGAGTTGCGAACCAGTTACGATCACCACAATTTTAAATAAACACTCTTTGGATAAGAAAGAAGAAGGTAAGATGGAACTATTCATCTTTAAATTCCACAACTATTTTGACGGACTAATAGAACTTAATATTTTAGATAAACTGAAGACCAAAATAGACCTCGGCAATAGGGCTCTAATCACGAATAATTCTATAATACCATTACAATTTAAACCTAATCTGACTTGAGGAAAATTTATAACCTTGTTCAAAACTTGTTGTTAAAATACCAGTCGATTCTCGAAACGGCGATTTCGTCATACAAAAAACCTTTCTAGAACCTGACTTATTTATTTCAGAAGGTATTTACTCCTCAAGAGAATGGTATAGTTTTGTTGAGATAGTGAACACATCTGACCGGGAAAAAATTATCTATATCGAACAACCCGTAAAAACCATTCCATATCAAAATTTCATTGAAGTCAATAACTTCACCATAAACTCAGATGCACCCCACCAAGAGGATAGTATAATTAAATATCTGAGAACAGACCACTTGAATGGAGAAGAGAAAAAAGCGTTAACGAAAATCTGCAAAGATTTCGATGATATATTCTTCAAAGAAAGGCATCCCCTTAGTTTTTCTAACCAAATTAAACATAAGATCGAAACCACGGACGATATCCCTATTTTTACGAAATCCTACAGATACCCTTATGTTCATAAGGAAGAAGTACGGACACAAATAAACAAAATGCTACAACAGGGCATTATAGAACCAAGTTTTTCACCTTGGAATGCTCCTGTGTGGATAGTCCCGAAGAAAAAGGATGCTAGTAATGTACAGAAATGCCGACTAGTTATTGATTATCGAAAACTAAACGAGAAGACAATTTGTGACAAGTACCCCATACCCAACATTACGGACATACTAGACAAATTAGGAAAAAGCATGTACTTCACCACCCTGGATCTTGCCAGTGGATTTCACCAAATAGAAATGCATCCAGAACACGTGGGAAAAACTGCATTCTCCGTGGACGGAGGCCATTTTGAATTTCTCAGAATGCCCTTTGGTCTTAAAAACGCACCGTCCACATTCCAAAGAATAATGGATAATGTGTTGAAAGACCTAATAGGTACAGTTTGTCTTGTATACTTGGACGACATAATCGTCTACTCCACGTCATTACAAGAACACGATAAAAAATTTTCCCTTCCCGAAAACTCAAAAAGAGATAAAATCATTTCTAGGGCTATTGGGTTACTATCGGAAATTTATACAAGATTCTTCGAAGGTAACAAAACCCATGACTGAATGTTTAAAAAAAGGAAAAAAAGTCATTTTAAACGACCAATACCTAAGAGCATTCGAAACGTGCAAAACCCTATTAATCAACGACCCTTTACTTCAATATCCAGACTTCTCAAAACCATTTATCTTAACAACGGACGCAAGCGACTTTGCTCTAGGAGCAATTCTTTCCCAGGGTCCGATCGGAGGTGATAAACCGATATGCTACGCTAGTAGAACACTAACGAGCAGCGAAATAAACTACTCAACAATAGAAAAGGAGTTGTTAGCCATTGTTTGGGCTACAAGATATTTTAGACCCTACCTTTTCGGACATAAATTTAAAATTGTAACCGACCATAGACCATGAGTCTAAAGGAGCCAAACTCCAAATTAGTAAGATGGAGGGTCAAACTCGAAGAATTTGATTATGAAATCATTTATAAAAAGGGCAAACTTAATACGAACGCAGACGCTCTAAGCCTCATCAAAAGGCCCAATCATAATGCTTTAAATAATGAGGAAGTTAACATTAATACAATTCACAACGACTCCATTCAAGGAACTGCGGGAACGACCATAAACTCTGCAGACGAAAATTATGACGATGGTATTCCAATTTCGGAAAGAGCATTAAGCACATTCAATATTCAAATTATCCTACAAGTGAAAAATGAAGGTTCTCTTCTTACACTCGAGACCGTGTTTAAGAATAAAATGAGAAAGACAATACGCAGACAAGAATACGACGAAACTATAATGACTGATATATTTAAGCGATATCTCGCCCCCAATAAACTCTCTGCGGTAATGGCAGACGATGACACATTTAAAGTTGTTCAAAACACATACTCTAAATATTTTGCAAACAGTAAACTTTTTAAACTCGTTCGCTGTAAAATCTTATTACAGGATATTCGAAACACCGACGATCAAGATAAACTTGTGAATGATCATCATATCAACCAACCACAATCATAGAGGCATACAAGAAACATTTGAACACTTGAAACGAGAATATTTGTCCCTTACATGAAGGAGAAGATAACCAAATGTATCAACCATTGTAATGTATGCCAAACGCTCAAATACGACAGAAGACCACCGAAACCTACATTTGAAACCCCGGAAACACCAAGAAAACCATTAGACATTGTCCACATTGACATATACTGCATAAATAGCACATTCTCACTCTTATCGACAAATTTTCGAAATTCGGAAATTGTCGATACACGGCATACACCCTAGAATCCAGAAACAGCATTTCAATCTTAAAAAATATTAAACATTATATAAGCCTACACGGCCCCCAAAAAAAATTGTTTGTGAGCAAGGCTCGGAGTTCAGTGCATCTATCATAAATAGGGTTGCCATATTTGAAAAGTGAAAAAAAGTACATTGATGAAAAACAAAACAGACTTTTCAAAAAAAAAAACAGTACATTTTTGTATTTATTGTTAACATAACTTTTACTTCAATACATCACATATTTACTTAAAATAAGTTAATACACCGAACCAAATAGCGTAGGTAAAATCAACAAAAAAAATTTTGTAGATCTTTAACGAAATTTTGTCAATTTTGTTTTAAGATTTAACAAATTTTATTCAAATCAACAAAATTTCGTCAAGTTTACATCCTCTAAAGAAGTAAAATTGACTAAATTTCATCAAATTGAATAAATTTCGTCAAATTGGCTAAAATTATTGGTTTGGACGTCATTACTTTTTGCTTTGGGCCATTACTTTTTGCATATGTACAAAGAAACGAAGTGGAATTAATACAGGGAGATTCAAAAAATTTATATAAAAAACTATTGTACACACAAAAAAAAAACATGGTTAAAAAATATATATTCTTTGTACACGCAAAAAAACTTGTTTATATAAAAATATGTAAAATATACAAAAAAACAGTACAAAAACAGTACAAATCCAAAAAAAAACAGTACTTTTGCGTACTGTTTTAGGTGTACTGTACTGTACATGTACTGTTAAAAACAGTACGAATGGCAACCCTAATCATAAAAGACTTTTGCGAAACCAATAGAATTAATATACACTACTACACCTCATTTCAACAAAGCACTAGTAATTCCCCAATCGAAAGACTACATTCGACAATGACAGAAATTTATAGAATCATTATGCAGAAATATAAAGAATCAGAACTACAATTAGATCACGATGAAATACTTTTCGAAGTGATCAGCACATATAATAATTCTATACACACCGCGGCAAAACTGACACCATTTGAATTGTTCTATGGAAGAACACCCACATTTGAAAAAGACTTAATTTATAACACACACAATGAATACTTGCAACGACTAAAAGAATTTTAAAACAAATTACATGAATCAATTAGGGAAAAACTGACACATGACACAAACAAACGCATCGAACGATTAAACCAAAATAGAGAAGAACCCGAAACCCTTCTAGAAAACGACATCATCTACAGAAAAGAATGTAGAAGAAATAAAATGACCCCTAGATTTTCGAAAAGAAATGTAAAACAAAATAAGAAAGTGACCCTTTTAACACTAAACAACCAAAAACTCCATAAATCCAAAATAAAAAGAAAACATAAAACTTGAAACTCACTTTTCTTTTAGATTTATACTGGCACAGGCCGACGTTGAAATTGTAAGCGTTTCCCCAACACAAAGAATCATTCCATTGAAATTAGGAGATGCTAGCACATTATCACACAATCCATAAAAAACATACAAGATCAAACACGTAATTCACTAACCCAGCAATTAACACAATAACACAAATTCAACAACTCGATCAGATAAACTATCACATCGATATACTCACACAACACCTGAACAATATCGCAGAGGCAATAATATTGTCCAAATTAAATATCATTCCTAAATTAATATTAGATCCTATAGAACTAATTCAAATTCATAATACACTAAATAACACAATAAATATACTTTCCTCTGAACACATATTTGAACTCCTCGAATTAACTGCATACTATAATAATACTAACATCATCTTTAACATAAAAATTCCAATAATATCAGACAATAAATTTACACTATACCATATTATTCCAACACCAATTAAAACCTTAGAAATTATAAGCAAAGAATACGCATTAATGAATGAAAATAGTTTCATATTTTATAAAGAAAAATGTAAACACATAGAAAATCAATTTTATTGTAAGAATATTCATGAAACAGAATATAATATGAACGGAAATTGTATTAGAAATATAGTATATAAACACAAGACTACCTTCTGCCATTTACGAGATATAGGGCAAAAAGTTGATATTATTCATCCAGAACCCAACTATATTATCCTCATTAACCCTCCAATACAACAGATTACTACCATATGCAACAACGTCACCAAAGAACACACGATTAATAGCACAACCCTAATTCAATTTACCAACTGCAAAGTCGCCATCAATAACATCTGGTACAACAACGAAAATAACACATATTGGCACAACGCAAAACTCCATCGAAATGCCACCCAACTTCAACAATAACATTACAACCCTTTCAAATACAAATGAAATAAAACCCCCAAAATTAAATGAATATAGATTCGAAGTTCGAAGAATAATCGAAAACCTACAGACAAATACAGAAATACATGAAAAAGTTACATATTCAGTATTCGGGTCAACAACAATCTTCATCATAATACTAGCAATCGCAATAATAAAAAGAAAACCAACGACAATAACATATTCGCTTGACCGAAAAATTAATGAAGTGCCGACAACAAATTACGCAGAGCCCCTTTGGCCGTCACTTCATTTTAAGGAGGGAGGTGTTATGTTAACACATCCAGCACCACCAAAACCACCAAGACTACAACAACAACCGTAATAACAACAACAACAATACTTTAATGCAACAATACTTTGTATGTAATTATTAAGCAATAGTCCAGACAATATTATTTGGAAATTTATTGAGGTTGACAAAATATTGCAGACAAAATTATTTGGAAATTTATAAATGTAAATTAATCAGAATTTAATAAAATTACAAATATACACAAAACAATAGAATAAGCACTTTTATATTTAGTTAATAAGTTTCATTATAAAATCGAAATAAAATAAAAATAAAGCAGAGTTGGAATCGAAACGTGAAAAGGAAAAGACGTGTTTTTTTTCTTCGATTAGTAAATTAAGAACATAACTCGCTCGATAGCCAAATTGTGTATTTTGCCAACCTATAATACCCTACTTAAACAAACCCCACAGAAATCCTCAAATTAATCCACCCGATTTAAAATCAAAAGCCCTGATAAAAAGAGAAACAAAATTTCTAATAACACAGTACATATACATTCTTTTCTTCCTCTCTAGCCATCATCATGCCCCGATGCAATTTGTGTCAAAAAAATCACGCCGTCCGGCACTGCCGCACTGTTCGCCCCTGACGAACAACGTGGGGGAATCGAGTACGGGGTGTGTTCGACGTCTCCACAACCTGCACACCACGCGCCCATTATGGACCGATCGCTCGTTGGCGACTACCGTTGCGCGAAGAAGCCATTCGGGTACCACCGCCTATTACCGATCCACTGTTAGTGGAGCATTTTTCAACCGTCAAGGTCAAGGCACATCCCGGCTTCGCGACTTGCAGTGCCATTGATGGAGTTATTGGTCATCGGACGCTGGCAGCAGAAACCCTACCCAAGGCGCAAAGATACATCTTTGGGTGGGTTATCCATGGAGTTTGGAACGGCTGCTGCTGCCACAAACATCCTCGCGCGGGAGTATGTTGAACCGTGTTCAACAGGAATTTTATATACAAATATTTCCTCTATTTTTTGTATCTATTTTTTTATCTCAATTATGTTGTTTTTATTTCTCTTATTTTTTCTCAGTTCTCCATGAACAAACCCCTTTTTTTCTTTATGTATTTTTATTTAAATATCATTTATTTTTTTTTTCTATATATATTAACGGAGTTGGACTCCATATTTTTTTCTATTTTTTGTAAAAACCAGTCAGTATTATAATACTTTTTAATAAAGCAAGAAGCTTTTTATGTCATAAGGAAGAAACCCCTGTGTTCTTTTTTGTAATACTCACCGACTCATAATCTAATTGGGAAAGGGAGTTACCCACACCCCAACAAGGACCAATTTCAAAATAGTACTGTTTCCCAAAAAAGAACACTTTCCCTAAAAATAAGTATCTTTTCCAAAAACAAAGTACCTTTTCTAAAAAAAAGTAACAAATAAGTTCCAAAAAGGTACAAATAATTACCTTTTTACCAAAAGGTACCAAAAAATGTACCTTTTTAAAAAATTAGCAAAAAATTTTATTTTTCTAAAAAAATACCAATTTCAAAGAAGTATCTTTTTGAAAAAAGAACCAACAAGTATTGGAAAAAATACAAAAACAAAATTAATCTAGAAAAGTACGAATTTCAAAAAGTACTTTTTAGAAAAAAAATTATCTGTTTCAAAAAGTTAGCTTTTCCAAAAAAAAAAAAAAATTACCAAAAACATTAAATTGCGATTTTTTCAAAAAAAAAAAAGTAATTACAGTTTAACCACTGTATCGGGTATTTGAAGTGGCTCTGCCGCAAATCTGTGGCATGCCAAAGTAAGTCGTATTTGATTGGTTCACTCCAAAATAAATGGGTTTACAAAAAATTCTTGTTTTTTTGTCGAGCAAATTTAATTAAACTCACATTATTTTTTATTGAAATTCATCTACAAATATTAGCTTTTATAAAAATCACGATGTGAGCAAGATTATTCAAGTTCAAGATCATTTGTTTTTTGTTAAACAAAAAACCGTGCAATGTTTATTCATTAATTAAAAAAGTTTTCCATCCGCCAATTTAAATGAGATTTTATCGACTGACAGGTCCTTACATGTTTCATTTCGCGTCATGACTAGAGATTCTAGCCTATACACGAACAATGTTTATTAGTTAAAAATGTTTTATTTTTGATTTGAATTAGTTCAATTCTTCCAATTTTGTTTTTTACTTCTTGAATAATCTTGCTCACATCATAAGGAAATAAAAAAAATTACAATTATTTTATAAAAACTAAAAAATTAATTAAAAATACTTACTTTTAAAAAATTTCACCGTCCATGTCTTTGAACTACTGCTTTTAAAGAGAGATTTTAAAAGAATGGTTTTTGTTACAATTTTTTTATATATATTTACCATCTTACGGTATAACGAACACTCAATGAAAAAAATTACCAGTCGAACAAAAACAAAACATAAGTAAATTTAAAAAATATAAATAATAATTGCATGGTTGTTGTTTTTTATTAATAAACATCAAAAAGTACATCTTTAGTTAATTAGTCTATACATCAAGGAAAACAAATTTTATACTAGCGGACAAAACCCACAAGGTTGTTAGCGTAGATAAGACGTTTTTTACGTTAAAGTTCAAAATGTATTTTTTTTGGACAATACAATAAAGTATTACCTATTTTAATTTACAGATTTGTAGAAATGTATTACTCAGCGAAGCCTGCTTCGGACATACCACAGAGTAAAAAACCCCTAAATGCAGCAGGCCAGCTTTTACTATACACACAATGTTCTTTTGAAAAACGGTCTTAATGCCCATGAAGAATATGTCTATTTTTTACTGGGGATTGTTAGCATAATTGTTAGCACAATCACGTTATGCATAGTCCCCATTTTGGTTTGGGGGTTATGATAGAAACATTGTAATACATAATCCCCAAATCGAAACTTGGGATAATGTCATGTCATTCCTGCCTAAACATGTAGATCTCCACTCTCTCACTTTAAGACGTGTCACTCAAAAAATTCGTGTAAATGAGTTAAGAAATTCATTTTGGGGTTTTGTATCGCATATGTCACTTTGAATTGAGTGAAAACGTAAGAGTTGTCGTTTTCGTCTCTTTTTTTGGTTTTCACAATGCGATTTGAAACGTCACAAACGTCAAAAACAGACGTTCACAAAAAAGTATTCGTCAAAGAAAAAAGGCAACACAATTTAATATTAAAAAAAATACAGTAAAACTCGCTTAAGACGAACTCGGTTAACCCTCGGTTAATACGAACTAATTTAAAAGTCCCGACGTTTTGACAACAATTTCCATATAAAATACATCTTTTAATACGAACTCGGTTAATATGAACCCCCGGTTATTACGAACTGTTTTACGCAGTCCCAAAAACTCGTTTTCATACAAATTACCATGTTTAGTACACTCTTTATCCGTTTAATGCGATAGACCTAATATGAATTTCATATCCGTGGATGACTTTCTAGATATAGATGCTAATGTTTTGACGTCACATACTTTATCAGGTGAAAAAATATTGGAAATTGTTAATCCTCCCGATGTTGAAAAATTGTCAAGTGATATATTCGAACAAAATCGTGTGCCGAAGAAGCTGACAATCATATTTTGGTAATAGAAAAACTTATAACGAATGAAATCGTTAATTCAGTCATTCAGAAAAAAATAACAGATTTTTTTTTTTTTTAATGAAGAATTTTAATTGAATTTTTAATTGTGAATGCATGAAATGCTAATTTTATTTTTTATTTATGTAAAAATCTTGTTTTTGTTTTAATAAATACATATTTTTTATCGTTAAAAATACCCGCTTAATCCGAACCTCGCTTTAGACGAACTAATTTATTTGGTCCCTCGGAGTTCATCTTAACCGGGTTTTACTGTAATACTTTTTAACGAAAAATTGTAATAAAAAAAAGAATACTGATTTTTATTTTCATTTATATTTATATTTATTTACATTTTTAGTTGTAAATGTTTTTGTTTTTTTTTTATACAAATTATATTTTTATATCCACTTTTATTGTTTTCTAAATAAAATAAATTAGTTTTTTTTAAGCAAAAATCAGCTGTTTTTGTTTATATTTCAATTATAGTGTTGGGTTGCCATCTAGCAACATGTATTGTAAAAACAAGCCGTAACTTCTTATAAAAATCGTCCAGGAGAAAATATTTTTTACAAATTTTATTCTTTTGTGTCTTTTTTTTTTTTTTAAAAAAAAAGAAGCAACACTCAGGAAATTCTTCCTATTTATTAATGTGTTGCTTTCTTTGGAAAGGGGATAGTGGAGATATGAAAGGTGGTGAAAGATGAAGGGCTTCGAACATGGCAACACTGTAATTGCGCGAGATGATAAGCCTTAGAACAGCAGTTGCTCGCCGCCTGATGAAGAGTTGGCGAATTTATTGAAGCATTTTGTTTCATAGCCCTGATTCATTATTTTACTTCGGTGGGGTTAAGTGATATGGGAACACCGAAGGTGGGCGCAGCGATACATATAAGTGATAGAAAACTCATACATATTATTTTTCTAAATTGATGTTGTCGTCACCGGGAATCGAACCCGTGACCATCTGTGTAACAGTCCAACGCGCTAACCATTGCACCACAACGCCCACAGCACTTGGAACCTAAAAATTTGAAGAGAATAGGTAAATGTATTTAAAAGTTATGAGGTAGTACCGAGTTTACCTCTTTTTATACAGTTATCTTCTGAATATCCAAAATATTTTATAATTTAATTTTTATTTTTACTCGACTAGCCTTAAAGTCCGAGATATCGTTACCAATAGTTTTTAATGTCGGAATACATTAAAATGAAAATGATTTCCTGTTTTAATTAATTTGTTTAACCATTTCGAGTAGATGTTTTAAATTTTAAGCATAAAGCAATTGTACAAGTCATTAAGAGGACACTTTTCCCTGTAAATCCCTATTTATAACAAGTTTTGATCAAAAACGCAAAAAGTAGCTTGTATATATTTTACAAAAATTTGTAAATATTTTACTAGAACTTTGTAAAACTAACTAGAATCTTATGTAGTTGTATAATTACTAGTCACTTCGATAATATTCCTCAAGTTTTTTTTTTTGCGTGTAGAAATGCCATTTTGCAGTTAACACGGTGACCACACTAGGTATTAAGTTTGAGTGAGAGAACGGCAACAGAAAAACGGAATTAAATTATCAATGTTCATATTAATGTTTATTGTGAAGAACACGTACATATTCATATATTATATCATTTCTTCTCACAATTTTCTATTTTCAGTTGAGTAAAGACGCCCGTTTATTCATTAAATTTTCAACTATGCGATTTTGTGACGGTCCATGAATTGTCAAAGGTGTGCTGCGATTTGTTTTAATTATTAAAATTGTGTCTATAATTAGTTTTTTTAAAGAAATTTCATGTTTCAGTGATAGGCACAGATAAGATTTAATTAATATCGTATAGTATGCCACTTAAATCCATTTATTACGCGCACTTTGTTTTTTGTTCAGTTGTCTATTGATCGTGTAAGGGGTGTGTTAAATCTAACCTTTGTTTATTTGGAAAAATAGACGTAATTTCAACATTTTGTAAAGGGTGTTTTTTATTGACGTATAGAACTTTGAAATAGAATAAAGATGCATTTTTAAAATTGACATGAAATTTACTTTATTTGAAAGATAATATTCTGGTGTTGTAATTTAAATATGACTTTTGGCATATGACCTCCACGGCTGGCTCGGACGTAATCTAATCTAAAGGTCGTAATCTAATGGCAGCCAGTTAAAAAAGTGTTGCCAACTTAAAGTTCTATACCTGTATAAAAAAAACCCCTTTAAAAGTCAGCACACCTTTGACAATTTCACGGATCATCACTGATGCGATTATAAAATAACTAAAGTTCGGATGTTATCTGACAGATTATTAGTTTTTCGTTATTATAAGTATATATATATATAAATTCCTGGGATTCCTAGTTGGAACATAGGGCCAGATTATAAGTATACTTTAAGCTAAAAGTGACAGATAAGCTAAACGTAAGGTTTAAAGTTACCACATTTTCTGCTCTAAAAATAAGAAGAAGAAAATACCGAATTTCACAAATTATTGTTTGCTTGTAAAGAAATAAATAAAAGTACGTTGCAACTACGTATTTTTATAAACCAATTCATAAACCAATAATCGGTTTTTAGTTTGGTGCTGCCACATTATCAAAAATATTAATTTTATTTTATTGGGAAGTTGTAATAACGAAAAACATTATAGCTCACTTTATTCCTCATTTTAGCTAAAGTTACTTTTACTAACATTTACTTTAAAGGCAAGTTGTAATAACGGCCCTTAATCTATTTTCAGTACACTTTTTCTTGTATTTTTTTAATATTAGGCGTTTAACTTTTGTTTAAAATCTCTTATGTATGTTTGTTCGTTTTTTGACAGTTCATATCATGATATTGTTGTTTAGAGATTTATCATAACAACTCTATTTTGATATCAGATATAATACTAACAGTAATGTCAGGTCCAAAAAATATTAATTTTAGTAACTAGTGTGGACACCGTATAAGAAACATGAACTTTACACTGCAGCCACACGATCAAAAATTGACAGCTGTGACGTGGGCTGCACGCAAGTTGAAAGCAATTTAATTTTTCAGGAATATTTGTGAAAGGAAAAACAAAAACAACTTCAAAAGAATTGTAATCAGCTGTTTTCTTAAACGTAAATTGATACACTCCACTTGAAAGAGAAATCTGAAGCAAGTTCGTTTTAATTTTAGAAAGTGTGAGTGTATTGGTAAAAAAGTGAGTGGATTAAAACTTGATCGTGTAACCCTCAAGTTAAGGTACCCATACACTACGCAATATGCTTGAGCTACTTTTGCTATTATGCAAAATATTTCCAGTGTGTATGTCATATATATTGGAAAAATCAAAACGGTTTAGATTCTTATAGTGTGTTGGTCACATTGTGCAATTTTTATGTTCCTCCACAACAACAAAAGAGGCGTGCCATATTTTGTGCAAAGGTATTATACATTTTATTGCACTGTGTAGGGCAAAATGACAATAATACTATTTATCAATAATATTTGCAATAATATTGCAAAGTGTATGAGTACCTTAACGTCTTGAGAGCTTTCCAAATTCTGAGTCGTAACAAATCCTACATATTATGCCTGAAATAAACAATACAATTAGTATTTACATTTTTGTATTTATATATAAGATTTATATATATATATGATTTGTATTTATATACAATTTTACATTCTTTTTATTTAATTAAATTGCATCAGAAATAAAATACTAAAGAAACTCCGCCTCCACTATGCTTTTAAGTTCTATATTGCCAAATCTAACAAATATTGCCACATTGATTTGTGTATTTTAAACTAAATTCTAATGCCCAGTTTTTAACTTCCTATTTAAATATGCAATTAGTTAATTGCCATTTAAATTTAAGTTGTATTTAAATACAGTTTCAGTTTTTCAGTCTTAAATGATAATTGTTATTTATTTGGGACAAAAGTATGGTAGCATCATGAAATGTCAAAAAATTAATGATCATTATTCATAAAACAGCTGTTTAAAGAATAGAAAAAAGCAGAAAATATAAAATATAGAAATAAAAAAAAATAAAATATATACATATATATAAATATATATATAAATAGAAATAAAATATAAATTATAATTAAATTAATAAAATGAAAATGAAGAGAAGTGAAAATTCCATCCGAAGTTGAATTTATATTGGCTGCTGTAATTTAATTTATTTTTTATTGTTTGTTTTACCACGCGGAAAAACAAACTGTCAAAATCATATGTTATATTTGTACAATTTATATAGACTTTAAATGCCCAAGATTGGTCACTTAAATGTGATTTAAATTTAAAGTTAAAAACTGACATTTGTATTTAAATAGAACTTAAAGTCCAAATGTCATTTAAATACGAAGTGAAAAACTGGGCATAAGTGTTTTTTGTAATTTATCTTTGTTTATTAGAAAAATATATTGTAGCTCATTTAATTTTCAAAATTTCATCAATGTAATTTTTACATAACATGTTTTGTATTAGTGATCATGAATGAAATTTTTCATAGAATAAACATGAATAAATTACAAAAAAAATCAACTTTTGTAATTTAACTCAGCTTAGCATATTACCCAAGCATTTTCGGCGTTAAATCAACACTAAGTAAATTTTGCAAAAGAAAGGCTTTAATAAAAACACAACATTATTTCGTGTGGCCCGTAATCATAATCTCGCACTAAAGTCGGCTTTTTATAAAAGCGCCTTTAAATAAAAAACCTGTTTTTAACTATTTTGCTACTATAGTCAGAAATAAAGTCGGGTTTAAGTTGAACCGGCTCTAAATGGGTGCCACATCAAAAGTAGGAAGTGTTTTCACACACCTTGTACTAAAATATAACCAAGTTTCAACTTTGAACAGCTGATATTATATTACTCTAAAAAAAAACAATAAAAAAGAAGAAAAGTTTAATTTTGTAAAGTTTGTAATGCCATTTTGTAAAGTTTGTAATGCCATGTCCTGAAAGTAAAAAATTTTATTATAATTGTTTCTTTTTGGCGAAGAATACATTAAAAGTTTTTTTGGGAGCTGAAGAACCAAGGCAGATGGAGCCGAACTGGAATACTGCTAATAAAGAATTCCTCTGGAAATGCATCACTTTGCATATTTTGAATTTTTTAATTTAAATACACAAGTTTGGCAAAATACATTTCAATATTTTTCGATTTAACCATTTTTCTTTTTTCTCAAAAAGTTTCTTGCATAAAAACAGCTGATAGCGTTTTTAAATGGGTTAAAACCAACTTCAGCTAGTTTTAAATTTAAAACTGACTTTAACGACTAAAATATACTTGTACTTGTATATAGTAGACTTAAAGTAAACTTTTTAGAAAACTACACTTTTGAGCTCCGAAAGCATTCTTTACTATTTACCATGATTACGGCCCACTGTTAATAAAAAATATTAAAAATGGTTTAATCGCCTTGTTTAGGGCTTGATTAAGCAGTTTATCCCATTTTTAGGAAATTAACTTGTCTATTTGAATGCCCTATAACTGCTTAATCACGCACTAAACAAAGTGATAAAACCATTTTTTATGTTTTTGATTAACACGGTGGTTACACGTTCAATTTTCGCTTTTAATGTTTCAATACTTTTACTACATTTACTAACACACTCACACTTTTCGAAATTGAATACCAACTTGATATCAATTTTTCTTTCAAGTTATGAGGCAACTTGACAGTCAACAGCTGATCGAAATTCTTGTAAATAAGTTTTATTTTTTCTTTTTACAAATATTATGCCGCAATAAAGCCCATCGTGGATAAGTGGATAAAAACAGCTGACAACAGCATCTTGAAAAGAAAATTGGCTATCAAGTTTCGTGACAGCTGTCTATTCAAATTATTTTGTCAAGCAGTATGTGTGATCAACTTGAAACAAAATCTTGATTGTGTAACTGTATTCACATTGCTAATTGTGTGCAACTCTGTGTTTTTATATAATTTCGGTTGGCAACGATAAAAACTCACATACAAAGTACGTTAAAAATTAATGTTAAAAGGCCGTCGCAAAACTTTTGATTCCCTTATGCCGGATCGCTATTGGCCCCATTAGAACTAATTTTAATCAACTAGATTAATTTCGCAATCTAAACTCCCTATAAAGGTCTTTGAATTAGAGAAAGAATTGCCAACGTTTGTTTTTTTTGGATTAAATTAGCTTTCAGCCAGACTAGATAATTCTGTGGTCGGTCTAGTAAGTCTGTGCTCAAAAGACTTCTTGAGTATGGCAATATTGCAAGATGTTGCCACTTAAAACATTTCTACTGACATCTGGCAGCATGGATAACCAACCAGAGGCATAACTTGACATGTGCGAATTTTTTTTTTCCTGAAATTTAAGTGCTTCGGACTCATTGTTTTAATAGAAAATGGCAGATTTTGAAGAAATTATTTGTAATTTTTTAACAGTACGAAGAAAAGTTGAAAGAGTTGGACCAGCCTATTTAATTTCAAAAAAAAACTATCACTCTGAGCATATTGAACGCAGTGAGTCTGAAGAAAAATTGCTTACAGATGAATTTGTGGTAGATATAAATTATTTGAAGTCCTTGGATCCAAAAGAATGGAAAGACCAGGATCATTATGCCGTTTTAGGTTTGGGGAAATTAAGGTAAGTGTTCCAAACGAAGATTTAATTTTAGTACACTCAAATTATCAATGTTTTACACATCTTTTAGATTTAATGCGACTGATGATGACATTCGGCGTGCATACAGAAAAATGGTACTACAACATCACCCTGACAAACGCAAAGCTAAAGGAGAAGATGTTAAAACAGATGATGATTATTTTACTTGCATAACTAAGGCATACGAAACATTAGGTAGGACTGAATTTGAATCCATTTGATTCGTCTGCATCTGGTACATTTATAAATGTTCTCGTCTAACAGGTACACCCAAGACGCGACGCTCATACGATTCTGTTGACCCCGAATTTGACGATGCATTCCCTTCAACGTCAGATATCGAGAATAATTTTTATGCATCCTTCCAAAAGTATTTCGACTTAAATGCCAGGTGGAGTGAGAAGAAAGGTGTACCATCATTTGGTGCTGAAAATGCTGTTCGTGAGGATGTTGAACGATTTTATAGTTTTTGGTATGATTTCAAGTCGTGGCGAGAGTTCAGTTACCTGGACGAAGAGGACAAAGAGAAGGGACAAGATCGTGACGAGCGGCGCTGGATAGAGAAAGAGAATAAGGTGGCTCGGATAAAGAGGAAGAAGGAGGAAATGATGCGTATACGCGCTCTCGTGGACTTGGCCTACAATAATGACAAACGTATTCAAAAGTTCAAAAACGAGGAGAAAGAACGAAAGCTGGCGGCAAAAAGGGCGAAGATGGATGCCGTACAGGCGCAAAAAGCCGAACAAGAAAGAGCAGTGCGTGAGGCTCAATTAGCCAAGGAGCGGGCTGAAAAGGCCGAACAAAAACGTATCGAACAAATACGCATTGAGAAGGAACAAATGAAAAAAGTTTTGAAAAAGGAACGCAAGCTGCTGCGTGACAAAGCCAAAGAGAGTAAATATTTTGGAAACAACGACAAAGAAGTTCTTAAAAATATGGAGGGTGTCGAAAAGATATGTGAAACATTTTCTTTGGTCGAACTACAAGAACTGAACAAGAAAATGTCAGAGAAATCGGTAAGAGATACATTTTATGCTGCCCTCAAAACGGCCGACCTGAAAATAAAGGCCGATTTGGAGGAATTCAATCAATCGCAAAATAAAAATAAACCCACTGTCAAGACCGAAGCTGTGGTTAAGGAAGTAAAAAAAAAGCGAATTGTGGTGCAATGAAAAGGTCCAATTGTTAATAAAAGCCGTAAATCTATTTCCGGCCGGTACCTCGCAGCGTTGGGACGTTATTGCCTCGTTTATCAATCAGCACGCGTCGGGTGACGTTAATGTCACGGCACGTGACGTACTTAATAAAGCGAAAGCACTGCAGAACAGCGACTTCTCGAAAAGCACTCTCAAAACTCAGGCCAATGCAAGTGCTTTCGAAAGTTTTGAAAAGTCAAAAAAAGATGTGGTCGTCTCCCAGGACATTACCGTTAACTCAGAAGTCCCCAATGTTTCTGGTGGTCCTGATTGTGCTGTTGATGGCAGTAACAGTGACACCAAAGAAAACCTGACAAATGGCAATAACGTTAGTAACAGATCCAATATTACAAACTCGACTAGCGGTAACGCAACGAAAACATCCAAATCTTCCTCAGCCGCAGCCGCCAAAGCTTGGACCAAGGAGGAGCAAGCCTTATTGGAACAAGCCATAAAAACTTATCCAATATCGACCCCAGACCGCTGGGAACGCATTGCTGAATGCATACCGAATAGGACTAAAAAGGATTGCCTACGCCGGGTTAAAGAACTCGTTGAGTTGGTTAATTCAAAGAAAGAAGCTCAACAATCTGTAAAATGATTTCAAGCCAGAAAATATTATAACTATTATTTTAATTGTATTTAAATAAATCGTTTACAAAAATCGAAATCCAGTCTTAAAATATATCCTATAATTTATTAATTTTTCTATTTTGACTTTGTTTAAACATAGACCAATAAAATCTTTGTTTAAACATAGACCAATAAAATCAGTAAACAATTTTTCAGTTTACGAATAATTTTTGAAATCTAAATAAATAAAAGAAAGAACAGTTTTTTATGTGTCAGATAAACGGTTGTTGTCGTTGGCTTGCGCTCAATTGCAGCTATCCACAAAAAATACAAGTGTCCAGACTAGGCATACTTAACGTGACCAACTGTTTTTGATCAAAAAGCGGGCTCGGCAGGAGAAAAAAACTTTTTTTGCAAAAAACTGTATTTTTATATTCGTTTGTCTAAAAATACGAATTTTATTAAATTCTTAATTTTTTAGTTTATATCGCTTTGCAAGTTGTGTGGAGTTGTTGTTTTAAAAATTTTTAATCTTAAAAAATTGTTCTTGTTTTCTTCAGATTTTTTTTTAACAAATTTCTGAATTAAATTTCAGAATTTCGGTATTTTAAATGAAACATATTTGGCTGCAATGTGTTTCCGAAAAGTTTACCAATCGTTTAAAGGGCTTATGCAAAATTCTCACAAAAAAAATTGTTCATCTAATTTTGGAAATTACAAAAATTTTCTATTTTTTTTTTTTTTACTATTTTTCGTAAAAAATTTAAAGTTTTTAATAATTGTATCATACACAAACTCTTAATAAACTTCACTAGTAAAAAGACTTTGAATTTGCTATATTTAAGCCTACATAACCTTAAAAAAAAATAAAATTTATAGTTTCTTTGAATTAATAAAAAAAAAATCAGCTTTGTCTCAACAAATGGACACATTTTAGATGTCGATTCGAATTTCGAAATACAATCACTGGCTCTGATAACTTTATATCTATCATAAACTCTAAAATTTGTAATATGTTGAACGTTTTTAAAACATTTTATTATCCCTTTCACAATCGAAATAAAACTGCTAGAAAATTTGAAACATTTCTAAAGAAAAGTGTGTCAAAAATATTTTTTTGCAACTCCTTTCATGAAAAATTCCATGCGACATATATATCCCATTGGTCGTCATCGGTCAAAATTAGTGAACAAAGACCGCACCTAAGTAATATCCAAAGGCGTGTAGAGTTTATTTCAGTTATCTTGTTTACGTTATATAGCAGGTGTTTTTTATTGTTTATTTTGCTATTTTAAACACGAATATGTCAACAATTTTAAAATAGCTTGAGTCGTTAATCTATTTTTGACTGTAGTCCTAAAATATCCTTTTTATACGATATTTAGAAATTGTGAAGGGATAGAAATTTGGAGACCAGATTTGGAATCAAATTTACTTCTGACTTTTTGTTTGTGAATATATTTCTATTTTGACTTCAGATTCGTGTTGTTCAGTGTCACGTGAAATTTATTAAATTTTCTATACCGAGATACATTTACGTCTGACTGATTCAGCCTTAACTTTTTTTTATACCCTCCATCCCATAGTGCGCAGGGTATATTCACTTTGTCAAATGTTTGTAATTCTTTTAAAAAAATTCTGGGACCCCATAAACTATATATATTCTTGATCAGCATGAATAGGGAAGTCGATATAGCCATGTCCGTCTGTCTGTGTTAATACAAAATACTCCGCCAATACAGAAGAGGTGTTGCTAATTTTCAGTCAAATTGTTTGTTGATATCATGAGCAGTTTCCTAGTGAAAATGATCAAAATCGGTTAACGCCTTCAAAAGTTATGAGTGAAAATGTGGGAATACCTCTTAAAATTTTGAATCAAATTTTAAAATATTCTATTTATTTCATCATACATACGTACATTCAATGCTTATACACAAGAATATACGCAATCAGGGATGGCAGTCAATATCGCTAAAATACTGTCTCCGATACAAACCCCTTCCAACTGACTATCGTTATCCCATAAATACCGTTACCGTAATAATTGAAATACCGTTATCCGTAAAATACCGTTACCGATATAATTAAAATATCAATACCATAAAAATACCGTTACCGAAATAATCTACCAAGATCTGAAAAAAACTTCTTTAAATATATATATTTTCCCAAAGTATGATCATAAACTAGAAAGTCATTTAAACTCGGGGGCTAAAATTTGTGGTGTGCATTAAAATTACCTGAATAACTAAAATAACGTTACCCTTAAAATGCCGTTACCAAAATAACTAAAATGTAACGTTATTTTATATCTAAAATACCGTTAGCGAAATAAATTAAATACCGTTAACGCTAAAAGCCCGCAATCGAAATAACTGAAATATAGTTATCCCTAAAATACCGTTACCGAAATAAAAGAAAATAGCGTTAAACAAACCAATAACCACATAGAATGGGTTACCATCAGTCATTTTTGACGATATTTAATACCCAAAACAACCAAATGATGATTTTATGATTTTTGCTGCCAACAAAATTACGAATTTTTGCCAAAAGTTTAATATATCAGCAAAACATATTTGTTTGTCACTGGATCAATTTTTTGATTTATATTATTATCGATTTATATTATTTGAAAAAATACCAGTTTCTTTCTTTTTTGTGTCTCGAAAACACTCCAAACACATAAAATATTTCCTTTTTTAATTTTTTGACAAACTTAATTTTATTACACTTTTTGTTTGATTTATGTGATGTATAGTATAAACATATGTGTCGTAATGTAAATGGGTATTTAATAATTATTTCATTATGTATGTCTCCGCAAGCGTGTTTGTAAAAATAATTGTCCATCCCATAGTGCCGAGGGTATACACACTTTGTAAAATGTTTGTAATTCTTTAAAAAGAAAATCTGGGAAATACCCACAAAATATTATTGTTGTTTTTTTTTGTTTTGTTTTGTAATACAGGGTGGCTAATAAATGCCACTACAAAAAAAAAAACGTAATAACTTTTTTTCTGAGTTAATAATCGGTTCCATTTTTTTTTTGTTTCATTGATTCGTTTTTCAATTTAAGGAATATGAATGGGGTAAGGAAACTAACATTATGATTGTGCGCCACTGGCTGGCGTTTCCGCATAAACAAACTTAACGGACACATTATGCGGAACTCCTCCGAGCAGATTGGGCTCGTAAATTATTTTGTCAATCGTGGGACAATTATTAGGACGACTTTTCATTGAAATTCCTCAGTTCGGATGCAAGAAACAATTGTTGCCATAGTTGCTCCAATGCAAGTCAATTCTAGAGTTTCGACATGGAATATTTTTGCTCAAATATGTATCACAATACAGTCAATACGGATAGTTCTGCTTAAGAATTTTAATATCTTTCCTTTAAAAAATCAAATAACAATCGAATTGAACGCAGTAGACTTCCCCCTTAGCTTGGAATTTTCTCTGTAATTTGCACGGAATTTCGCTTGCATTTGATGTCATCAGGCGTGTTAGTCATTTTAATTAAATTGTTTCTTAAAAGCCATTAAAAATACTTAATAAAAGTGTATGGCTTTTCAAATGTAAAAACAAAGAATTATTTGAATGTATTGAAAAAAAAGTTATTTGTATTTATTATTGTAGCAATATGCATCAGCCACCCTGCATGTATGTATGTATGAAGGTTTTTATAACTGGTATGTATGTATGTATGTATGTATGCATCACATGCAGTGTTGCCAGGTTTGCGAATTATAGTCATATTGACGATATTTAATACCCAAAATAACTAAATGACTATTGGACGGTTTTTGCTTCCAAAAAATTTACGAATTTTTGAGAAAAGTTTAATATGTCAGCAAAACATTAATTTGTCACCCGATCTATTTTTTGATTTATATAATTAGAAAAAATACCAGTTTCTTTAATTTTTTGTGTCTTGAAAACACTAAACACACAAAATATTTTCTTTTTTAATTTTTTGACAAACTTAATATTATCACACTTTCCGTTTGACTTATGTGATGTATATAATAAACACGTGTGTTGTAATGTAGACGGGTATTTAATAATTATTTCATTATGTATGTCTCAGCAAGCGCATTTTTTTAAACCTTTTTTAAATTCGCGTATGCTTTTTAAACCCTAAATTCACTAAAACTAATTCACTAAAACTCTAATTTCCCTCTGAAATTCAATGAAAATAAAAATTGCAAAATGGATCTTTGTTATAAAGAATTCATTTTATTTAAATTGTTTGTCTCGTCAACAAGCCTCCATACAAATGATGTCTGATATAACGAACTTCTTATATCCACAGATTTCATAAATACTTCAATTTGCATTTCCCTTTAATTCTGTCCAATTCGCTGAATATATGTAACTGAAACGATTGCCACTTAAACTATGTTAATGTAGTATTTACAAAACAGTTCAAAAGTTTCTACGTAATCACCTTCTTGGACCTCTAAATGTTTTTTTAAAAGTCCATGTGAAAAAAGCATAACTTTGCTTAAAATGTAATATTAAATTCCTGTCAGTGCATGCAAACGATTTCTCAACTCTTTCCACAGTTTTTATCAATTCTGTAAATTGTCACTACTGATTTTAAAACCAACTATTATCCCAAAAAAAAACTTCCTTTATTGAGAACAAACCTGTAGAATAACTTTGAACATTAAATAGGTGAAAAATAAGTGAAAAATAAGATGAAAAACATTTATTAAAATATAATATTCCTAGTATGTTTAGATCAAATCGGTATGTTTTTCGCTAAAATTAAAGTGTTTTGGTATTTTATACAATTCATTTTCGTTACATTGCTAAAAGTCTATTTTGTGGCTTTTTTCTACAAAAATCACGGGTTTTGTTTTGTAGAAAAATAATTATTTTAGTACTACATTATATGCAAATATTTCATGTACGGATAATATTATTTTCTACAAATATTGATTACTTTGAGACATCGATTTGTGCTTTTCCCCTATTTCAAGTGTTATAAGCAAACTGCATTTAATTATTGCAATAAGCTGAGTTTATTTTTGTCCACATAACCCTCGTTAATCGAGTGTTAGATTTTTTTCTACTAAATTCGTTTCAGTTACAAAACAAAAGTTTTTTTCCTAAGAATATTTTTTTTCTATTATTTTTTTTTTCTATAAACTTCCCTTCACAATTTAGAAGGTGGAGCCAGTTATTCTTCCATTTAGGTCCTTTCTCAAATACAATTAGATATTAAATTAAATTACTAATTCACAATATATTTATTATTTTTAAAAATTTTTTTTTCTTATTACTGTCCGTTTAAACCTATCCCTTTATAACTTAATAGATGGCTCTATTGACAATTTTCCCAATTGGACGTTTCCATCAATTGCAATTGGATTCTTAAAAGAATATTAATTGGATTTTAACTCCCAATTGAAATATATATTTAATATCATAGAAATTAAACATAGCGATTTCAGCGCCTGAATATCCACGATTTTTTATAGCGAAGACACAAACCATATATATTGAATTGTGTAAATCTTTATCTGTATTTATATACAGTGCAGTTCGGTTTTAACGATAATTGATACAACATTTTTTTCTTCACCCCAAATACATTAATTAATCATATTTTATTTTACTTATAAAAACAACATTGTTATTGTTATTTTTACAAAGAATATAGATATATATATATATATATTGTTTGCACTTTCACTGGTTAATTCAAACATTGAGATGGAGGGTATCCAAAAATTCGGCACAGCCGAATTTAATCTTTTTTATACCAAATTCGGCACATCGGACTTTAATGCTTCCACTTGTTTGTATTATTTTTTTTTATTCAGAAAAAAAATTTTTACAAAGAAAGATGCTTAGATTTTTATACAAAAAGAAAGAAAATAAAAATAAAATAAAAAAAGTTTGAAAAGACAAGTTAAATTTTTCAAAGTCAATTAATTATTACAAAAGAAGCATTTCCAAATTTTGAAGTAAATATTCTTTTAGCTTTCTCTTAAAAAGAGATATTCTTTCAATACACTTTAAGTTATGAGGCAACCCATTGTACTCCAAACTACCCATATGTTCCACACGTTGCGTTGTTGTTTCCAGCCTACATATTGTTATCCAAAGATTCGTATTGTTTCTTGTATTAAATACTGATTGATTTCGAGAAAAATTTATGGTATGATGGCCAATATTATGCAGAGCTTTAAAGACATGTATTAATAGTTGCATTTTATACAATCCATGTACAGGCAGCACTTTTTCAGCAACATTTTTATAAAGAGATAACGTTGAATACATTTGAGGTAGATTAAAAACAGTTTTTAGCGCTTTGTTTTGAACTCTTTGTAAAGACCTAAGCTCGTTGCTTTTTTTGTAACCATATATGTATAATGGGTAGGTAATTGAGATGACTATGTATCAATGCATTATAGATAAGTAACTTAGTTCTTGTGTTAAACTTGTTCTTAACTTTATAAATTAAACCAATAGCTGGCCCAATTTTTGATTTGAGGCTTTGAATATGTGTATCCCATGACAAATAACTTTGCAAATACACACATAGGTATCTCGTTTGAAAGGTTTCAAAAACTTCTTTCCCATCTATAAAAATACTGAAGTTTAGGTTATCAGAGTAAGGCTTAACTCGTATTAACTAAGTTTTTTTCAGCATTTAGAACCAATTTGTTTAACCTTACAAACTCTGTTATTAAAGCTGAATCTCGTTCCATATGCACCTTCAACGCAATTTCGTGTTTATTATTGTAAAAAAGATATATATCATCAGCATATAAAAATAGATTCCCAAATAATCCCAGATTCATTAAATCATTAATATAAATGTTAAAAAGTAGTGGGCCTAACACACTGCCCTGTGGGACACCATTCTCAACAACACCAATATAGCTTTTTTAGTTATTAATTTCCACATATTGTCTTCGAAAAGTTAAATAATTTTTCAACAATATCACTGCTCGCGTGTTTAATCCATAATAACGAAGTTTATCTATTAAAATCTTGTGATCTACAAGGTCAAAAGCCTTCGAAAAATAATAAAAAAACACCAGCCACACCTTTAAAACCATTGTCTAATCCTTGGCAAATATTATTTACAACATTTTCATATTGCATCTATACAGCAAATTATTTTCATCTAAATATGACGTCAGCTGTTTGTACAATATTTTTTCAAAAATTTTTGTCAATCAATGGAAGTAACGCAATTGGTCGATACTTATCAACTTCAGTGACATGACTTTGCTTTGGTATTGGTATGATTGTGGCAATTTTCAAATCATCTGGATAAACCGAAGGATCAATCATATTGTTAAAAATCTTGGACAAATAGGGAGAAACATAATCTTTACATTCAAAAAGCATTTTTGGCGAAATTCCGTCATAATCACAGCTTTTTGTTAAATCTAGTTTAGAAATTACCTCAGAAATTTCCGAATCGGTTGTATAAAAGAAATCAAATGATTGCTGACTTGTACTTAACGTTCTTAGCCCATTGCAAGAATCACCTGGTAAATGTTCAATTTGCTGCTTAAGAGTCCTTGGAATTTCCAGAAAGTATTTATTAAAAAAAATCACATTTGTCTTTATTGTCTGTTATAAAATCTCCATTTAAGCTTTTAATATTAATTTGACTTTTTAATTTCCTACCTAGATTTTCATTTAGAAATTTCCAGCATTTTTTTGGCTCTTGCTGAATAGTATTTAAGTTGTTATAGTAGTAATTATTCATAGAATCTTTACAGGCTTTTCGAATTAAATTACTTATTCGTTTTAGCCTAACTTTCACATCATCACATTTACATTTTTTTTTAAATAAAATCAAAGCATGTAGATTTTTACTTATCCAAGGTGTTATTTCATTTCTAATAAGCCTTTTATCATATTTTTCTACTGTAGAACTGTTAGCTGCATTTGAAATATAATTTATTATTTTAGAAGTATATATAGAAGGATTACCAGTTACCTCAAAATTAAGTAAAGAATTACGAAGACTTTCTGTAGCAAGTGCATAATTACAAACTTTTCTGACATTTTCAGTAAATTCATAACTAAAAGCATTGTTTTTAAGCTTACAGGATCTCAAATTATGGTCTGTCAAGGAGCATGAAATGGTATCACTAACAACAGTTTCATAGTATTAGTGTATCAATGGATGTCCCAGTTGTAGCTGGACAACGAATTTATAAGATTTTCAGACGATGCTTCTTGTAAAACATCGACATTGGAATCACCAACAACAATATTCGGCAATCAGCCATTACTACTACACTCTAATTAATTTCTGTTGAAATTTACCCAACTTATAGTAGGAAACTGTACTCCTACTATAAGTTGGGTAAATTTACTCTATGTGTGTAAATGAAAAAAAAAATACGCACATTGAGAGTAAGTTTGTGAACACAAAGTTGGTAAATTTACAATGAAAGTGCGTAAAATTTTGATAAAATTTATAAATAAATGAGTAATTTTTTTCGTGTAAAAAAAACATGATTTACGTGCAATTATACGTATAAAATGCGTAAAAATACATATTTATAAGCGTAAAAACCCATTAAAAATTCGTATCTTTACCTTCCGGTAAAAAAGAATAACAGCCGAAAAAATTTTTCAAATAAAACAAAAAAATAATTTTTAGAAAGAGTTTTATTAATGTGTTGTATAATAATAAATTTAATAATAAATATTTGTATATAAGTTGTTGTACATATACAGAGCTTCAAAGATTGAATTATATTTAAAAAAAAATTAAATCAGATTTTTTTAAATCGAATGATTTTTTTTCTTCAATCATTGCGAATTCAATAATTGGGAGTTCAATCTATTTTTAACTTAATCGATTTACAATTTGCCGAAATCGGCGAAACTGAAAAATACCGCCAGAATTGAAAAAAATCGCTAAAATCGAAAAAAAACATCGTTAAAATGAAAAAAATCCCAAAAATTTAAAACAATCTCCAAAGTTGAAAAAAATGCCAAAAATGTAAAAATTACTTAAATTGAAAAAATCGACAAAATTTAAAAAAAAAATCGCCAAAATTAAAAATAAATTACTATAAAAAATCGCCAAAATTTAAAAAAAAAATCGCCAAAATAAAAATATCGCCAAAAATTTCTAAAAGTAAAAACATTGCCAAAATGAAAAAATTTCAAAGTTTAACCCTAGAAAGTCATTCTTATTTTTGTTGTGTAAAGATCATACGTCTTGCGTAGTCGATTCAACGAAGAATGACATTGCAGGGTTAAAAACGGCAAAAGTAAAAAATTGCGAAAATTAAAAAAAAAATCACCATAATTGACAAAAAATTGCTCAAATTGGAAAAAGTTGTCCGTGTCTTTTATTTATCGTTTTTAAATTTAAGCTTTTTTAATTTCGACATTTTTTAATTTTTAGCTATTTTTCTAATTTTTGGCGATTTTTTAATTTTTGCCGATTTTCTTTTAATTTTAGGAATTTTTTCTAATTTTTTGCGATTTTTTTAAATTTCAGCGATTTTTTTCATTTTTGGCGATTATCTTTAAATTTTAGCATTTTTTCAAATTTGGAGATTTTTTTTTAATTTCAGCGATTTTTTTTTTTTTATTAATTTTAACGTTTTTTTTTCATTTTTGGTGATTTTTTTTATCTTAAAGATTTTCTCAATTTTTGGCGATTTTTTCAATTTTGGCAATTTTTTTCAATATTGGAATTTTTTTCTTTAAAACTCTGTACATATATTATATTTTGAAAATATTTTGCCACAATTAGGCTGCAAATACTTGGAAATAAACTATAAACTAAACACTATCACAAATACTACAGTTATACATTTTTTTTTCATTAAAATTCTCAATAAATTAAATTTTTTAGATTTTTTTGGCTTTTTCAATTTGTCTAATTTTTTTCAATTTAAAAATGTCAAAATATTTATTACTATTATAAGTTAGTATATTTACAAACTTTGTGCGTAAAAATTTTATTTAACAAAATAATACTACTTTTAGGCATAATGTGTTTAATTGTAAACACATAATTGGTAAAAATACTGTAAGTGGGTATTGTTGTATATAAAAGTGTGCGCAAAATAGTTTTACGCATTTTGATGTATAAATATACCGAATTAGCGTAATAATACATGAAACTTTACTCGTTTTATAGTAGTAAATTTACAATCAATTTTTAGAGTGTACACAAAATTTTAACAAAATCTAAAAACTTAACAAGATTACACTTTTGTGACCTGTAGAACGATGTAAATTTTAATGGCTTTCCATTAATCTTATAATTTTCTAACAATATTGTTATCGATTCAACATAATCATTACTTCGACACTCTTCAACCTTGTACTGTAAATTCTTTTGGATATAAACTGAAGTTCCTCCATAATTATCGCTTCTACAACAATGTACCACATTATACACTCAAAAAAATAAGTTAGTACAAAAGTTAGTAAAACGTCTTGTAAATCAGGTGTACTATTTTTTAGCAAATTTTTTTGGTAAAATCGTGTTTTCAGCTAAAATTTTTGTTATACTTGTTCAGCACTTAACTGTTTTATACTAATGCTTTACTAATATACTAATGTTTTACTAATTAATTTTGCTAAAAAAAATTGTGCTGATAAGCACATTAATAGTGTTGACGACAACCAGATTGAAAGATATACGCAGAATGAAGCAGATGTCGCGGCATGTCAAGATGTAGTAGAGAAGAGGAAAATGATACTAAAAAGTACAACTCTAATAAGACATATAAAAAAATTAACCATGGAAGACTTTTGTATCTGTTTTTCATACATAAAACAAAATTGAGGATTAAAACAACTTAAATTTTTCGTTGTCACCGGCTTGCAAAAATAATTGTCTATTAATAAAATAAAAGACAAAAGAAACTATTTAAATTTAATATGTATTTCTATAATAAATGTTAATAGATTAATAATCTAGTGTGGTCAAATTGCAAACAAACATATACAGACATGTAGACAGAGTAAAGCGAAAGACAAAGACACACATCTTAGTATGGTTCCTTTTTCTTATTGCAAAAAAAGGGTTGTTTTTTTCGTTTCGTTTGTTTTTGTTTATTTTTTCGTTTCGTTTCTATAATTATCTTCGGCAGTTACGTCCTTTAAAAGAAAGCATCATTTAGCCTACCATTGATGTAAGTAGTTGAAAGAAAATTTTTGTTATGTTATATATATTTATTTCTATATATTTTCAGATATTAAATTAATTCATGACATCAATGTGGGAAAATGAAAATTTTTATATTTCGTAATTATTGTAAATTATTTTTAAAAGAATCACAAAAATATGTTTTATGATTTTCAGCAAATATATTAACTAAATTACAATTTTTTTTGAGTTTTTTTTTCAGTCTACTAAAATTCAGCAAAAAATTTATTAATTTTTACCAACGCTTTTTATTTCTAATCTACTAAGTGTTAGCAAAATTTTTGCTGAATCTACTAATTTTGTTGCTAAAAATCAGCTCGCTGATTTTCAGCAAAAGCTTTTGCTGACATTAGCAATTTTTTTGCTAGCAACCTCCTGACTAAAATTTTGCTGACTCAGCAAAATTTTTTGCTGACTTTACAAACTTTTTTTTTTGAGTGTACCCAGGGATGTTATAAATTTGAACAAGGTCTGCGCAAAACCAAGTTTCCTGCACAGCAATGATGTTGGGTAGTTTTGGAAAATTATCATTTTAAATTTATGGAATTTTTCAATTTCCGAAATGCTTCTCATGTTTACAGAAATAATATTATAAAATTGAAATTTAATTGGATTAAAATAATTATTAAATTCATGAAAATTTTCAAAATGTTGATTATTAATCATAAAAAGTAAATAAGGAAAAAAATATTTCAAAAATTATATAATGTATACTTATATTTCCAAGCAGGTGACAGGGCTTAAGATTTGTGTATACATTGGTAGATATGGCAGTATGCCTAACCTGAACAACCAATATTTTACTAATGTTGTACTAACTTATTTTGCTAAAAAAAATTGTGTCGATTAGCACATCAACAGTGTGAACTACAACCACACTGAAAGAATGAATTAGATGTCGCTGCATGTCTAGATGTAGTAGTGACAAGGAAAATGATACTACAAAGTACAGCTCTAGTAAGACATAATATAAAAAAAACAACTGTTGAAGATTTTTGTATCTCTTTTCATAAATAAAACAAAATTTTGGATTAAAGCAACTTAATCTATTAATCTTTTAATTAAATAAAAGACAAAACAAATATTTAAATGTGTATTTTTGTAAACTAAATGTTTATATATATTAAAAATCTTGTGTGGTCAAATTGCAAACAAATATGCAATAAGTAGACAGACTAAAGCGAAAGACAAAGAAATACAGCTTAGGTAGATTTTTCAGTTTCCTTTTTCTTAAATGTGTATTTGTAAACTAAATGTTTATATATATTAAAAATCTTGTGTGGTCAAATTGCAAACAAATATGCAATAAGTAGACAGACTAAAGCGAAAGACAAAGAAATACAGCTTAGGTAGATTTTTCAGTTTCCTTTTTCTTATTGCGTAAAAGGGTTGTATATGTTATATTTTGTTATTTTTTCGTTTCGTTTCTATAATTATCTGCGGCATTTGCGTTCCTTTAAAAGATAGCATCATTTAGACAATAATTGATGTAAGTAGTTCAAAGATAATTTCGTAATTATTTCTATTGTTTTTAGATATTACATTAATTCATATAGTCAATTTGGGAGTATGAACATTTTTATATTTTATAACGTATTGTAAATTATTTTAAACAGAATCACAGAAATATGTTTTATGATGTTCAACAAATAAATTAACTAAAGTATAATTTTTCTACAAATTTTTGAAGTTTTTTCAGTCTACTAATATTCAGCAAACATTTTATTAGTTTTTAGCAAGGGTTTTTTAATTTCTAATCCACTAAGTTTTAGCAAAACTTTTGCTGAACCTACTAATTTTGTTGCTAAAAATCAGCTAGCTGATTTTCAGCAAAAGATTTTGCTGACATTAGCATTTTTTTTTGCAAGCACCCTCCTGACTAAAAATTTTGCTGACTCAGCAAATTTTTTTGCTGACTTTACTAACTTTTTTATTTGAGTGTAAACCAAATTTTCTTTCAACTACTTACATCAATGGTTGTCTAAATGATGCTATCTTTTAAAGGAACGCAAATGACGCAGATAACACAAGGCAACAATTTTGAAAAAATTTTAGGGGCTTTGAAAACCACTGTACAATTTTGATGTATTGTGGTCCCAGTAGTACAAATATGGTTCAATTTTGAAATTCTATGGAGAGGTTTTTTTGTTAAAAAATTTTTAAGTAAAATTATAAATTTTTTTAGACGTTTCTCCACATAATTAATGATAACTAAAAAAAAATTAGTCCGATATTATTCAAATAAATTTAGAAAAACTGAAATTTACATAGCCTTTAATCCGTTAATATATTGCGTTTCAATCGGCTCAGTAGTTTCGGAGTTATAATAAAAAATTGAGGGAAAAATATTTTTTTTTGCGTGAAAATAGCAAATTTTTTTGTTTTAAAAAAATCATAAAAAATCGAAAACGGCAAAAATCGTTCAGATTTATTGCTTTATCGCAAAGCCACATGTAATAGGAACAAAATGAGATATCGATCATAAAAATCGATTGATTTTTTTTCGAATTTATTCACAATTAAGTGAATTCGCTAATTTTCACCAAATTTTAGTTTTTTGTCTGATATACATAAAATTGAGTAGTTAATGTTCTTCTTTCGATTGATTGAATTTTGAAAACATTTTCCCCATGCTATGTACAAATTTTCACATCAAAAATGCATTACATAGTAACATTCGTGTATTTTTTGGCAAAACCCTACCTAGAATATACTGATTCTATTCTTCGGAAAGACATTTGTGTTGGATGAGCTTAAATGTAAATAAATAAATAAATTAAATAGTATAAAATTTATATTTTATTATTCACATTTATTATAATAAATAAAACAAGAAAATAAATAAATAAATATGTATTATAAACTACAAACTCTGAAATTTTCTTTTAGTCGATTTTCTACTATTGTTGAATAACGAAGTGTTACTCTGAATACTCCAGCAAAAATCAGCCATCATGTGTGCATCCCAGCGACCCTGGTATCGTTCCTCCATTGTCCGGATATCTTGGTGGAATCGTTCGCCCTGTTCTTCACTCAAGTCTCCTAGATTTTCAGGAAAACGATCTAAGTGACTGTGCAGGTAGTGTACTTTGATGCTCATGTTGCATCCAAGATTCTGGAAGTGAGTTAACATCTCTTCAACGTGCGCAACGTAATCATCACCCTTGTTATTTCCTAAGAAATCCGTTAATCCGTAATCATCCGTTACAGGTAGCTAACGGAAAATAAGAGCACTTCAGCGTACACGCACATTTATGAGCGTTTTATTACTATCCTACCGCAATCGTAAAAATTAAACAATCTTTTGTTTATTACTTATTTTTTTTTAATTATTAGAATCATAAAAATGTCATAGAGCTTTTTCCCAAAGGGGTTTTGCCAAAATGCGTGTCGTAAAATGCACCTGAGTTTTTATGTTCTGCATTTTCATTATATAGTAGGTACAATTTTCTACAGTGCTTGTAAATATGCGATACCTTCAATTAATTGTAAATAAAAATGTAAAGCATGCATCGATTTTTATGATCCATATCTAGTTTAATTCGCATGATATGTAGCTTTACTACAAAAAAATAAAAAGTAATATTTTTTGCAGTTTTCGATTTTTTCCAGATTTTTGTTTTTCGAATTTTTTTTTTTTTTAGCATTTGTACACGTTCTTTAAAGATATTGTAAACCTTAATTTTTGTAAATTTAATTTGACAAAATCGGACTAGTTGTTTTTGAGTTATGACAACATAAGTGGAGAAATGTCTCAAAATATTGTCAATTTTACTTAAAAAATTTAAAAAAAAAAAAATTATCCATAGAATTGAAAAATTTTACCATTTTTGTACTTAGGCAGCCATGATGCATCAAATCTATATAGTGGTTAGTCAAGCCTTTTTTTGCTGTTGACCTGTGTAATTATAGAAACGAAAAAATAACAAAATATAACATGTACCATTTTTTGCAATAAGAAAAAGGAAACAGAAAAATATACCTAAGATATGTGTCTTTATCTTTCGCGTTAGTCTGTAAAATTGTTTGCAATTTGACCATACTAGATTATTAATCTCTACAAACATTTAGTTTACAGATACACATTTAATCCAGGCACGTAGCTAGGGGGGGGCTTGGGGTCTAGAGCCCCCCGAAATGATTTGACAAATTTAAAAACTTAATACAATTCGTTAGAAAGTAACAATGTTATTTATAAATTTAATATGAAAATATTTATTTTTGACTTGGATCAAATAGGAAATAGTTTTATATGGTTCGAATCTTAAAATTTCGTTAGAAAACATTGCCTGCAAATGGGCGGCTATCATTGTTAGAGTTGATTTTCGACAAAAAGCAATAAATCAAATCATTTCATAAGAGATTTCGAGGTCTTTGACTTAAAATATAATCAAAAAATTGTTTGAGACAATGCAAACTAAAAATTAAATATGTCTACACAGAAAAAACTAAAATTGAGTTTTAATTAAAATATTTGTTGATTCAGCAAATGTTTAACTGAATTCGGTCGTGTTGATGCAATTGTAGTAACAACTAAAATAATTTGTATCTATTTAATTAATAATATTTTCAATTACATATAGTTTTATTCACATCTATTAAGAATTTAATTGAATATTGTTTACTATTGGGAAAAACTTACAAAATTTTAAAAAAAAATCACCAAAAATTGTAAAAAAAGTGCCAAAATTTAAAAAAATCGAGACCATTTGAAAAAAATCGCAAAATTTGAAAAAAATTGCCAAAATTTAAAAAACAATCCTCAAAATTGCAGAAATTTAAAAAAACTCCCAAAATAAACGCCAAAATTCGAAAAAAAATTTAAAAAAAAATCACCAAAATTAAAGAAACGCGAATTTTCTACTGATTTTTTTAATTTTGGCGACTTGTTAAAATTTTTGTATTTGTTTCAATGTTGTTATTGTACGTTATAAAAACTGAAATTTTTTCTTATACAATTCATTTTCAATTAAAAAAGTTAATTGAAAGTAAGTTTGAAATCGAACAAATGTTTAATTGAAATTTTTTTGACAATGATTTTTTCTGTGTATTTTGACACAATCTTTTAAAATGGAGATACCACTAAGACTCAAAATTAAGTTTACTTGTGCCGTAAAAGTCGTTACTTTACTTACAGTGCAATCTTTTTATTTAAATTTGGTTTGCTAAGCACGCATCTGGTAACATAGTTTTCAGTATTTTTTTACTTTATTTTTTAATTTTTTTTTATTTTTTTAATTTTTTTAAACACATTTAAGCCTCAAACTTTGATCGTTATGCATAATGTGTTAACGTGGTCCAATGTGACTCAAATTTTCTCATTTTTTTTTTAGACTAAATGTAAACCAATTTCTATCGGCGCTCCTTGAAATGCGACATTTTAAAATCAAACAGCTAAACCAGTCTTTGTGTTATAACGATGTAGTTTTTTTTAGACATTTTAAAGGGTTTTTATTTAAAAACTTGATTAAAGACAATTTGAAAAGCGTTTGAAATTGTCCAAAATATAAATCAAAGTGAATTGGAAATACATAATTTAGTTTGACCCTCCGATGAGTGACAGTTCTGAACTTCACGGTCGTGTGAAAAACTCCCTACGGACCTTTTTTGTAAATCATGTTTTTTTCATATAAAAATTTTTTTTTGATTTTTTTTTGTTTTTATTGTTTATAACTAAATTCTACATACAAAAATAATTTTTTAAATTTTTTAAATTTTTTGTTTTTATCATCATCCCTAATGTCTTTGAGTTTAGGTCTTTGTGTTCAGAACAAGTAAATTATGTGTTGAAACAATAAAAAAATTATAATGATGCCCAAAAACATGCATTTATTAGTGAAATTCAGTACAAGGTCCATACGGACCTATTCACACGTCCGCGTACTATTCTCACTAAAACCTCAATAACTCCTAAAGTAATGATCCGATCGGCTTGATTTTTTTTCCAAAATATGCGCAACAAAAAACTCTTGGAATACAGAGTAACTTTGGGGGGGGGTTGTAGTGGCCGAAGTAGGAGTAATTTCAGTTTGAAAAGGCAAAAAGGTCCCTAGGGACCTTCTCACTCATCGGAGGGTTAAATAAGAACTAGGCGAATTCAGGTATATTTTTAAATTTTTAAATTTTCCAATTTTATATTTTTGCTTTATTATTATTACTTTCAGACTAAACTCACGCTTGCTTGTAAAATTTACGATTTTCTTAATACAAGACATGAAGTATAGCCCCCGATCTTATAAAAAGTCGGATATATGAAAAAGGGGAAAAATAGTGAATAATTTGTTAAAATAATTCAAATAAGTGGTAGCCGGGGTCCACGACATAGTGTCAAAATGGTTTTCAAAATGTGTATTTTCTCGAGCATTTTAACGCTGTTTTTAAATAAGTCTAAATTTCCTAAACTTTAAACATATTTTCATACAAAGATGTGTTAAATTTCACCACCAATTTTAAAAATAGATATGTTTTTCATATATTTTTGCTGCTTTATCACCTATCCGAATTTCATTAATTTCAAAGGGAACCCATCGGAAAAGCTTCCTTATGAGTGTCAGGCAAATTATATATGATATTTGCTTTTAATTTGTTTTTTGAACGGTTATAAATCTTTAATTTCCCGAGTTAAAACGTTTGCATAAAAAAATACATTATTTTATATACACTTATAAGGTTTTGTCTGCCAGTACATTTAACCGAACATAATTATATAAATTCATATATAAAATTAATTTCGTATAAAAAATTTAATATGATGTCATATATAGTTGCGTATAATTGTATATTGCATTTAGAATACGCTAGAACTAATCCAATTAATAACTACGTTATATTTATATACCTAGACATTGCAAAATAATATATATTTTGATATTATATCATATTTAAAAAACACAATTTTATTATAAATAAAATTTCCAAATGCTATGGAATTTGTTACAAATTATAAAGTTGTAAACCTTTTGCAAGCGGCTAAAGTCTAAAAGGATTAATAGATATTTCGAATTTTCATGACGTTTTAAAATCAAAAACTGGATAGATATAAATTTATACCGCTATATAAAATCGTATTAAATTGTATCGCGTCATTATTCGGATGTTATTTAATTATTATGCCCATTTCTCGGATAAAACTGTATTAAGACTCATATTAAATTTCGTATGATTATATAAAGCATAATATTAATTTTAATCGGGTTATTAGAAGTTGAAACTTTTTTACTTTTTTTACATTTATCAAGTTTTAGCTACCCTAGGCGCATACTAGCACATAAAAATATAAAGTAATTTTATTTTTCGCGGTTTTCAAAAAGCTTTCCGCATAATCCTTTTTTTATTTAATTAAACTAAAAATTAATATTTAGCTAAAAATTTAACGTAATTAGATAATAACGATGCATATCCAACTTAAAGTACACAAACGTTTTCAAATTTGACGTGTTTCGCGTGATCAACCAGATTAAAGCGTTGTTTCGCGATATATACATCAAAATTCGCAAAATAATGAACACAATTAGTAAAAAATGAAAAAATGCATTTTAAGGAAATGCACTTTATGCGATTTTTATTATTAATACATGATTGCCCATCACGTGTAGGTAAAAATTTAGCAAACAAAAAAAAAAAAAAAAAAAGCTGTTACTCTAGTGTGCAAAAAAAAAATATATAATCAAAATAAAAAATCGAAAAGCCCCCCCCCCCCGACACAAATTCCTAGCTACGTGCTTGATTTAATCTATATTAAATTTAAATATTTTATTTTGTCTTTCATTTAATTAATAGACACTTACTTTCACAAGTCGGTAACAAAGCAAAATTTAAGCTGTTTCAATGCACAATTTAGTTTTATGTATGAAAAACAGATACAAAAATTTCCATGGTTAATTTTTTTATATGTCTTACTAGAGTTGTACTTTTTAGTATCATTTTCCTCGTCAGTACTACATCTTGACATGCCGCGACATCTAATTAATTCTGCGTATATCTTTCAATGTGGTTGTCGTCCACGCTATTAATGAGCTAATCAGCACAATTTTTTTTTGAACCAAATTTTATTAGTAAAACATTAGTAAAATATTAGTAAAACATTAGTTTAAAACAGTTAAGTGCTGAATAAGTGTAACTAAAATTTTAGCTGAAAATTTTAATTTTAGCAAACAAATTAGCTGAAAAATGCTATACCTTATTTACAAGACGTTTTACTAACTTTTTTTTATGAGTGTAGTTGACGAGGGTTTTTGTGGTCTACCCCGTGTTTTTTAAGGTTTTTCTACTTGAGAGCATTTCTGATGCAATGTTCGGATCTTCTAAGTGCTCTAGCAAAGAAATCCAGAGTTTTTCCTTCTTTTCTTAGATTTTTATCAACTCGGCGTTCCTCAATAGTAAACTGCTTATTTCGGTTAATCTTTAACAAAAATTATGAATAAATGTAATAGTTTTTAAAATAAATATTTGTTAACTTACTTTTACTTTATTTATTCAGAACAAACCACATAAAAAACGTAATATATTTCTAAATATATTCAAGTCATTCCAAAAACCACGCACAACAAATTTCCAGTGGGAATACGATGAAAGCATACTTAGTAAAATTTTTTTAAATAAAATTTTGTGAATTGTATCAAGTTTTGTATAAATTATGTATTCCATTGTGTTAATTTTGTATTTGCATTTGGACAATTTTCCCAAACTACTTTACACACAGTAAGTCATTTCATACATTTGTTCCGTATCCCCGTACATTATATAGTCCATGTTGCCACCTAGCTAGCTCTGCACCGGCATGGATTTTCAACCCGCAACATAAAAAAAACATTCTACGTCATTAAAAGAAAATATCAAATTGGGATATTTTATATAACAGTTATAGGTATGTTTTAACTCCACATACTATAATTGCAAGTAAACTACCCCCGTGGGGCTCACATGCCATATGAGGCAGTAAAATTTAAAATATAAATCATCTTCAGTCATAAAATTAAATTCGGACATTGTAATTAACTTCCCATTCGCAGGTCATCTTAAAATCAACAATCAATATAACACATACCTACTACAAAATTTGAGCCCAATAAAATCTATATAACACTTTAAAAGTTAAGCAAAATCGGGGTTTTGATACAAAATGCTGAGAAAAAGATTTATCGAATTTATTCTGCAGCGTCCATCGTAGGCTACACCCACGTCTATCATTAACACAAAAGTTAGCCTGAAACTTAAACTATATGAAAAAAATCTGAATTTAACTTCGCAAAGTGTATTCTTCCTGGCTTCAATGTAATATTAGGGAAGTCAATATTTTTAAATTAACTATAATAAATTTTACTTTGTGAACATTTCCTTATTTTATTTTAGGTACGGAAGTGTATTAAAATCTCAATAAAACGGATATCACAAACAAAAATATCACAGTGTTGGTGTAAATCGTAAATATCTGCCTAATATAAATAAGTTTCAATAAATCCATAATCGTGACGGTCGGACAAAAAAAAAAATTTTAACTATTTTAATATTGCACTGAATATCCCTTGTATAAAATGTATTCCTATAAAATTTTCAGGTACTATAGTATTTTGGAAATAAATCACTGGACAGCAAAATTGAGTATAAGCTAATGGGTGTATAAATCCGAAATATAAATCTAAAATTGGTCATCTTAACCTGCTATTGCATAAAAAATTTTATAAGTAAGTTAAATGAATAAGTTAAATTAAATTAAATAAATTGTTAATTGCGCGTCCTCTAAATTTAACCCATATTGCAATTATCCCTCATTTTACTGCTTAATATCTTTGGCATGGTATATCCCTAATGGTCTACTAGCCAATGACTCTAGTTCATACATAGTATTTAAGACAACCTTAAAAATTCAACATTTCGTAAATTTTGTAAAAAATTTAGCTTTTATATTATTTATAAAATCGCTGAGAATAAAATTTCGTTTGAAAACCTCCTGTCCTATGACAAACCGAACTATTCTTGTCCTTTTATAAAGCGAAAAAAGGACTAACTCCTGTTGCCGTGTGTATAGCCGTGCGCAACGCTAATTCAATTGAGGGCAAGTTTATATACTGTTGGGCTGGGTATCTTCACCCTTTCCAATTATTTATAAAATGGGGGTATGAGTCGATTAAAGAAAAAAATGCCGGGGTCTCCCTTTTTTTTTGGTTTAACAAAATTAAAGCTTCTTGCTTTATTGGCGTTTATTCTAAGACTAAAAATACAAACTATTTTACAATTTTAAAAGATGGAGTTCAGTTCCGTTAAATCACTTAAATATATAAAAAAAAACGATGAAATATATATAAAATTATTGAGAAAACTATATAGAAAGTTTACACTCAAAGCGATAGTTCAAGGGGAACAAAACGGTTCGAAACATGTTCTAACATGTTTGAGACAGTGTTGGACAAAAATATATTGCAAAAATTTAAGAGAAAAAAAAAAATAAGAAAAGAAAAGACCAAAAAACCTCCAGTTGAACATGGTTCAACATCCTCCCGCGCCAGTAGGATGGCAGGAACAGCCGTTCCAGATGCCGCTGATGATCCAGCCAAAGATGGATCGTTGTATTCTTGGCAAATTGGGGTTTTTCTTGATCACCTCTGGTCTTATTATATTTGCCAGCGTCCGATGACCGATGATTCCGTCGATCGTACGGCACGTGGCAAATCCCGGGTGAGCTAGAGGCTTCACCGATTTAAAATGGTTAACCAGTTGCGGGTCGTTGATGGCGGGTGGCACGATGATAGCGTCGTCACGTAATGGTAGTCGCCAGCGAGCGATTGGCTCATAATGCGCCCGGGGGGCATACGTGGGACGTACGTGGAATACACCGTATTCGACAGCATGGTGCTCCTCTGGGGAGAAGCCCGGAAATAAGTTTGCCACACTGCGGAGCAAAAATGACGATTCAGCTTCGTCGTCGAGCACAAACGTGACCCACATCGGGTCCCCCTTATGAATAAGGTTCACACGGATGAGGGGGGGAGAGTACTAGCCCAATGAGGTGGGTGTACGGGCAACTCAAGCAACACTAGCTCCCGTGGTGAAGGTGGCATCTCTTGGGGATCAGCTTCGATGGGTTTAGGTTCTCCAACCTCTTCTGGTTCTGCAACTTCGAAACTTTCATTCGGGCCGTCATGAGGACGCACCCGGTGTAACATAGAGTGATGGTTTGCGCCGCAAATTGCGCAACGTATGGTGGAATGGCATTTTGGGCGCGAGTGCGACTTCGCCATACAATTTAGGCAATAGCCCCATTTATTTAAATAGGCCCGACGTTTTGGTATGTCCATGGCCACAAAAATTGGACAATGCCGGATGGCATGGCTCATGAGGCATAAATTGCACCGGGTCATGATGTTGGCTAGAGGGAGAAAAGAAAAGAGAAATATGCATTGTGAGATTAGAGATTTTGTGAAGCGACCGTTTTCTCATAGTTGTCTTGGAACTGGCTTTAGGGTTTGAATCAGGTGGATTAATGGGTGGGGTTTGGCTTAAGATCTGGTGGGGAGTTAGAGACTGGTAGTACGCAAAGTTTCACGATTGCACGCGTAATATTACCAATTTGAGTCTGTACTTCTGCGACTCGGACTTTGCTATCTTTACCATGGATAACCTTCGTGATACGTCCCATTCGCCACTCAGTGGGGGGTAGCATATCATCTTTGACTAGTACAAAGTCGTTTACCTTCACATTATGTTGTTCGGTTTTCCACTTAAAGCGTCGCTGAAGCTCGGTGAGATATTCACTTTTCCAGCGGCGCGCAAAAATATGTTGAAGCGCTTTTAACCGCACCCAACGTTTTATAAAATTTAAGTTTTCTAGTTGATGATTTTCAGGGGGTTCGGGCGGGGCTATAATTGGCGCACCTCGAAGGAGATGACCTGGGGTCAAGGGAAGTAATTCGGATGGGTTTTCGGTCAACGGTGATAATGGGCGAGAATTCAATACCGCTTCAATTCGAATAAGCAAAGTAGCAAATTCTTCATATGTAAAAGTGAGGTTAGCAACAACCTTTTTTAAGTGCGACTTCATGCTTTTCACGGCGGCCTCCCAGAGGCCACCCATGTGGGGTGCATAAGGCGGGATGAATGACCAAGCAAACCCATGGGAACCGTACCTTTCAACAAGGGCTCGTTCGGCAGTTTTCAAAAATTCATTATGACTTTTAAGTAAAGCCACGCTGGCCCCAAGGAAATTTCTCCCATTATCCGAAAACATGGTCTTTGGGAGACCCCTACGTCCTGTGAATCGCGAAAAGCAGGCCAGAAACGCAGCGGTTGAGAGATCTGAGCAGACTTCCAGGTGAACTGCTTTAGTGGAGAAACATACAAATACCGCTACGTATCCTTTTAAAAGTTTGGCGTTGCGTAAAATAGAGGACTTGATGGAAAATGGACCGGCGAAATCAACACCGGTATACGTAAATGGTAGCGAGAAGCGAACACGTTCTGGTGGGAGTGCGGCCATTATCTGATGTTGAAATTTGTGTTTATACATCGTGCAGGCCTTGCAATTTCTAACACATTTGCGGACTAAATTTTTAAGTCGAGGGATGTAAAACCCTTGCCTTATAGCGCGAAGCATAATGTGATGCTCCGCATGTAGTAGGATTCGATGAGTATATTCTACAAACAATGTGGCGAAACGGGATTTATCCGGGATGATTATGGGATGGCGTTCATCATAACTTAATCCGGAGTTATTAAGCCTACCACCGACACGCAGTAAACCTTCTTTGTCACTAAACGGATTTAACGTAAGTATTCGACTTTTCCGGTTAAGAGGTTGTTTTTGCTGGCAACATTCATACTCTTTGTAGAAATGGTTCTTTTGGGCTATTAATATAAGTCGATTTTTTACAAAACGTATCTCTTCTGTGGTGATGAACGCATCGGTTTTATACGGGCGTTTTAAACCTCGGTTGATAAAACGAAATTGATAACTAATGACTCTTAAAGCTCGTGCCAGCGATTGAAAACCTTTCCAAAAGGTCTTCATAATTTGTCTCCTCTTGAGCGTCAGAGTTCTTCTTAGCTTTATCATTGATTTGGGGCTGCATTAAATGAAAACTCGAAATCTTTTTGGTTTCCAAATCTGTGGGATCAAAAGTGCGTGGTTTTGGCCAATATTCATCAGGTTGTTGAAGCCAGGTGGGCCCATGCCACCATAAATTACTATCTACGAGTTCCTGAGGGGAGCAACCACGGGTTCCTAAGTCCGCGGGGTTGTCGTCAGTTTTGACATGCTTCCAGTGATTGGTACTGGTGATGCTGAGAATTTTCGTTACACGATTTGCAACGAAGGTTTTAAGGGTTTGAGGCTCTTTTTGTAGCCATCCAAGGACTATCGAGGAATCTGTCCACAAAAGGAGCTCATAGGGGAACTTTGGGTTTGCCGTTAAGCTTTTCACTAATCTCGAAAGTAACACAGCGCCACATAGTTCAAGTTTAGGGATTGTGGTCTTTTTGAGAGGTGCAACCTTTGTTTTTGCCACGAGCAAATTGCTGCTTATTTTTCCCTCCGGAGTAGTAGTTCGCATATAAACTGACGCGCAGTACGCTTTCTCCGATGCATCACAAAATCCGTGAATCTGAATCTGATATGCTGGCGAAAAATGTACCCATCTAGGGATTTTCAGAGTAGAAATCTGTGGTAAATTTTTGAGAAATGCATTCCACCTCATTAGAATAATCTGTGGGACACCCTCATCCCAATCTATTTTTGTTTCCCACAATTCTTGCATTAAAAGTTTGGCCACCACAACAATTGGGCCTAACCAACCAAGAGGGTCAAACAGTTTTGCTATAACCGATAAAATCTGTCTCTTTGTGACGGAGGGTAATATTTGGGTCGGTTCTACAACATAATAGAAAAAGTCAGACATCGCATTCCAGCGAATCCCCAAGGTTTTTATTGTGCTGGAGTCATCTAACTTTAAAAATTCTTCGTCAAGAAGATCTTCCCGGGCCAAATGTTGCAATAAATAACCGTTGTTAGCCGTAATTTTCTTCAAGGGGAAGCCAGCGGAATTCAATGATTTATTTAGTTGGTCGAGTTTTATTTTGGCCTCCTCAAGAGTAGAACCGCCCGATAAAATATCGTCTACGTAAATTTCGTTTTTCAAAATCAATGATGCTTTTGGGTATAAACTTTTACAATCTTCGCTCAACTGTAGAAGCGTTCGAATCGCTAAAAAAGGCGCACAATTTACCCCAAATGTGACAGGTTTTAATTGAAAGGAATTTACGTAACTGTCAGTTTTGTCTCGAAACAAAATTCTTTGGAATGAACGATCTGCTTCATGCACTAAAATCTGGCGGTACATTTTCTGAATGTCGCCAGTAAATACATATTCATAGTTTCGCCAGTTCAGAACCATTTGCATTAGATCGGTTTGCAAAGTTGGGCCTTGATGAAGCACGTCATTCAGAGAGAATCCACTATTTGTTTTCTTTGATGCGTTGAAAACTACGCGTACTTTTGTTGATTTACTTTCGGGTCGAATGACCGCATGATGGGGGAGAAAAAACGAGAATTGTTTTTCACCAATTGCATCACTATGTAAAACGGGTTCCATATGATCCAAGTCGATATATTCTTGGAGAACCTGACGATATTGTTCCTTCAAGTCTGGCGTTTTATCTAGCGTTTTTTCCATCCTATGGTACTGCCCTAGAGCCATGTTCCTTGAGGGACCTAAAAAAATTTCGTTTGGAAATTCTTCCTTAAAAGGTAGTCGTACAACATAACGACCATCTGATTGTCTTGTAGTTGTTGTTTGGTAAAAATTTTCGCAATAATTATCGGCCGCGTTTACCGGGTTATGTTTTTCTACCTCTTCAAAGTTCCCAGAACTTTTTCATTTGTTCGTGAAGAATAAAATCATCCGAATCCGAAACTGTAGTTGAAAATGAATTTATATCGGTAGTGGGTTCTGGCCCTAATAAGTACCAACCAAAATGAGACTCTCTTGCCTCCAATGCGCCCAGCACATTTAATCGTACCCCTTCAAGATTTATAGAGGGTAAATAATTACTACCAATAATCATATCAACTTTGGCTTGTTTATAGAAAAACGGGTCAGCCAGGGTTAAATCCTTGATCTCGTCAAGGTTTTTGAGTTTAAATGACCGTGAGGGCAAAAAGTTTGAAAGCGTTGGTACTACCACAGCATTGACTTTTAATCTGAAGTCTGATATTCTTGATTTTACGATTATATTACATCTGCCTTTTGATTTTCCTACCACCGCTCCACCTAGTCCAGAAATTTTCGAGTTTTTGGTTTCAAGAGGCACGGCAAATTTTTGTTGCAGATTTGTAGTTATGAAAC